>WEKX01002808.1:24801-127040 GCA_013390025.1 Pitta sordida
CCCGCGCCGGGCAGGGCGGGGCAGCGCTGGCGGCCGCCGCAGCGGAGCCCGGGCCGCGTCTCTAAACGGGTGTGAGCTGCTCGTGCTCCCAGCACACCCCGGCACCCCGGGAGGTGCTGCAGAGCCCCGCCGCTCCCGGTCCCGCTCCGCACCCTTTTCCCGCGCTCGGCCCGGCGTTGAGCTATGTCATCTCCCCGCGCCGTGGCGCCCGCTGATGACGCGTAATGGCCACCTCAGTGCTCAGCTGAGGACGGGGCACTCGGTGATGCTGAACCCGGGGCACGGCGGTGTTGAGCCCCGGGACCTGACAGTGCTGAGCCCTGGGATCTGACCTGGATAAGGTGGGTGCGGAGCCCCGGGATCAGGAGCTGCTGCCCCCCAGGGTCCCGCGGTGCTGAGCCGGCTCAGGGCCGCACGCCCAGGCCGTGGGGCCGAGGTGACAGAATGTCCCTTGTTGGTCCCTCGCACTTTCCCCTCGATCTGCCGCGTTTAGACGCTGTGCTTGGAATGCCTTGGGAATTGGAGTGGAAATGGTGCACGGCATGTTCAAGTAGAGGAACTTGGCAGGTCCCTGTGGGGACGGAAAAGTGCATCCTTTGCATTCTGATGAAACGTAAGGCAGCAAGAAATGGTTGGTTGGAGTTGCCCCACACCTCCAGTCCTGGGGGTTCTTCTGGGCCCTCACAAGGGAGACACGGAGGGGCTGGAGTGTGTCCAGGGAAGGGAACAGAGCTGGGAAGGGGCTGGAGCAGCAGGAGCAGCTGAGGGAGCTGGGGGGGCTCAGCCTGGAGAAAAGGAGGCTCAGGGGGCACCTGGAATTCTCTCCATTCCCTGACAGGAGGGGGGAGCTGGAGGGGTCGGGCTCTGCTCCCAGGGAACAAGGGACAGGAGGAGAGGGAACGGCCTCAGGCTGTGCCAGGGGAGGCTCAGGTTGGACATTGGGAAAAATTTCTTCCTGGAAAGGGCAGTCAGGCACTGGCACAGCTGCCCAGGGCAGTGATGGAGTCCCCAAATGGCTAGGGATTTAGAAGCCAACATGGATGTGGCCTTGGCAGTGCTGGGGGAATGGCTGGACTGGCTGATCTCAGAGGGCTTTTCCAACCTAAACAATTCTGAAGGACCTTTGCGTCAGACTTGCTTTTGCTGTGCCTGCTGCAGTGTTTGTGTTTCAGGTGGGAGCTGCAGTAATTGAGGCCCAGGGCCATGGGCAGGACTTACCTTGTGGAGGAGGGTGTGGGGCAGTACCTGGCAGAGCTCAGCACAGGAGCCAAGGCTTATGTCACTGGGCTCTTGATAGGGCAGGTAAGTGCTCCATTCCCTCCTGGGGGCTGGGAACCCTCTGCTCCCAGGCTTGGTGTCGCTCTCATGCTGTGTTTGCTTGCACTGATGTTTTGGGAAGTGTTCCCCACAACGGGACTATGTCATTCGGGCTGTGCGAACCCCCCCGAGGGAGCAGCTCCAGGACAGCAGCCCTCCCAGCCTGGCTTCCCTGGACGAGGAGTGGATCACCACACACGCCAGCCAGGTGAGGATAACTAAGGGGTGGGAGGAGCAGCAGGGAGGCACAGGTATTTTAATACAGCAATTTAAAGGAAAGTTAATTTAAAGAAACAGCTGTACTGTTTTTAGATTTTTTGATGGAAGGAAACTTCATATGAGTGAAGGGAGCACATTTGCAGGGTGTGTTCCTACATCACAGAGGATCCTGTGAATGAAGAGCCTCACTTATTTCTGCTCTTGGTGCCTGCTTGTGTCATTAGACATTTTTGGCAAGTTGCCTGGTTTCTAGGTTGCAGATTGCTGTTAATAACTGTACATTTGCATGTCTCAGGTGTCCAGAATGCTGCCTGGAGGGTTGCTGGTTCTTGGTGTGTTTATGATTCTGACTCCTGAGCTGTCCAAGGAGGGGCAGAACGCTCTGCGCAGGGTGAGCACAATTCCTGCTGCACAGGCAGCACCGCTCTGAGTCTGAGGGATTCCCTGTCCCTGACTGCAGGATCATGCTCTTGTTTTATTGGCACAAATACTGTGGTTTGATGTGTGGGTTTGAGGCTGGAGCCTCAGGAATCCCTGTCCTGTGGGACTCTTCCTACTTTTCTGTTTCTTGGGTTGTTTGTTGCTGCAGCAGCAAATCTGAACTTGTATTTAGTATCTGTATTTATGGACTGTGGACATTCTGATTTAGGGAAATCATCTTCGGGGTTTAAATTAAGCTCAATCCTTGGGATACAGGTGTTAGTGATGTTGGCTTTCTTTGCCTGAATGAATTGCTCAAATTGGAGATGTTTATAGTGGTGAAAGATCCATAATTTTTATTCCTTTAAAATAAACATTTATATTTGGAATTATGATTTCACAAGCCACTTTCACTTTGGGGAAGTTGCCTATGAATCCTTGTTGAATGTTACTTTAACATTTTGATGACATGTAAGATGTGTCTCCTGCTGATACATGACTTTGGTATCACTTAGACTTAAAACTTCAGTATGAGACTGTTCTCCAGAAATTATAATGTGTATTTTTGTGGGAAAACCCATAATATTTTTTGATCTTTAGCTAATCTTCTCGGTGGAAAAGTCCTTGTCTAAAAGAAGGCTCTGGAAACCTGTGGAAGAGGAGGTGACTGACAGAGCAGCTCTTCAAATCTGTTCTGCTACGAAAAAGTATCCTTTGAGAGCAAGGTTTACTGCCTGAGGCTGCTGCCCCTGGCATGTAGGTATTGCTGCCTAAATGTGAGATTGGGACGAGGGAGTTATTTGAGCTCAGACAGACGTTAACCCAGTTGTGAAGTTTTCTGGTAGCCCAGGAGTAGGACTGGTGACCCTCTTATCCTCACAAAGCTCCCAGAATGTCTTACCTTTAGATCTGTCTGTGTGGTGGCCTCACATTATGCCTTAAGTCAGTCTTGCATAAACTGAATAAAACATCTAAAATCCTGCTTGGCACCTTGATCCTGCTGTTCCCAGTGGCGCTTCCATGGAACTGGGGAAGCTGCGGGCATGTGGGGTCTGTACTAGTGCTGCAGAGCAATGCAGGCTCTGATGGGAGCAAGCAGAGAAAGGAAAACAGGCAAATATTTTTCTACTTTGTTACACTCTTGAAAGATGCTCTGAGGGAAGTTCTCATCAATTAGTTCCAAAGAAATTTAATAAAGGACAAAGATAATTGTGAATTGTTCTTCCTTGTTCTTCTGCTTTTCACTGAATCTTTTTCTTTAAGTAGCAAAGAGTAGTTTGTCGAACCTACGATGGCCAAGATCCAAAGGTGAGCATGTCCTCCCCTGCCAGGGCAGGGAATGTTCCAGAAAACAACCCTGCATCTGAGATCGCTGCTTTGTGTAGATGTTTAATGTTTGGGGTTTTTTCCCCTTCTGTCAGAGTTCAGCTAAACCAGCAGACTGGAAGTACCAGAGTGCTCTCTCTGCCTCCTGGTTGGCCCTGGGCTGCACCGTCAATGTTAATATTCACATTCCACTTCTTGCCACTTCCCCAAACCATGACCTGGAGAAGAACACCAAGGTAACCAGCTGCCTGCACCACTCACTGCACTCCAGATTTCTCTGGAGAAAATTAAATGAGAGAGAGAAAGATTTAAATGGGGCAGTAGAGGAGTAGGACAAACCAGGGGGGAAGGTTGAGCAGTTATTCCTCTTTTAAATGTAACTCTGCTGTGCTCAGTGAGAAGTTCCCTTTGCCCAAAACTGAATATTCCAACTAACACCTCTAGTGAGAGGTAACTGTTGAAACATGTCTT
The DNA here is from genome assembly GCA_013390025.1 of Pitta sordida. Lineage (NCBI taxonomy): Eukaryota > Metazoa > Chordata > Aves > Passeriformes > Pittidae > Pitta > Pitta sordida. Next base: position 28,555 of record WEKX01002808.1, read on the forward strand.
TCTGTAATTCTCGGGGTGATACTGCTCAACCCCTTAGTGAAATTCTCTTTCCTCTTTCTCATGAGATTTTTGTGTTTTCACTTGTTTTACAGAACGGGTTAAACCGCTGGTCAAAGCAGATAGAAGACAGTGTTTTTCTGATCAATGGACAAGTTAAAGATGATGATACAGAGCTCCTGGAAGGGCAGGTGAGTCCCAGACCACAAGGAATTGAGCTGATACGTGATAAAGTATTGCCTGAGACATCTTCTGTGCAGCATCAGTGGATCCAGTTGGCCTCAGGGCTGCTGGAGTTCATTGCAGTGGGTTATATCTTCTTCCACAATAATCACATGTGGAAATGTGGCTATTAAAGAACACCAGTGAGGTGTGAATGTAGGTGATGAGATTTGGAGGACCTGTCATTGTTTATCAAAGGTGGAAGCACCTTGTTTGGCATCCATCCCTCCTGTTTGTTTTGTAGTTGCAGTCTCATGGCTGGTTTCTGTGTGGCATTTTTCTCCTTTAAGGCTGTAAACAAGGGCACAGTTTATGCCATAACGGGGAGACTTGATTCAGTGACTTTTTCTCCTGTTTCATGACAATTTTTTTCCCCCTCAGAAAAAGTTAAGAGGAAGTACTCAGTCCAGCACTCAGTTCTCTGATGTCAAGGTCCTGACACAGCTGGTAAGTGTTCAGTGGTTTGCAAATTATAACCTTGCTCTTAAACTATAAAATCGAATAAAAAAGTAAAATAGCGTTATTGTCTAGAAATCCAGCTTACTCATTCCTAAGACTTTTTTCCCCCTGTAGATACTGAATGTGAAGCTGATTGTTGACAGGTCTGTGCTGACCACGTTGTCTGTGAGTTGCTCAGGTTGGAAGCAGGTTATGGAGGAGAATTCCTGTGAAGTGATTCATTTATTTGTAGGGTACCTGTCGCATTCCTCTCAGGGTGACTTTGCTCATGAAATTCAGTCACCCCCACATTCCTGGCCACCTTGGGCACTCCCTGGGAAGCTCAGTCCCCAGCTCTGGGTTAAGGCACAGATGCTGTGGAGCTGTGGCTCTGTGCCAGGGGTTTCCTCTCTTCCAGAGGTCCTGGTGAGCCTGGATTTGGTGTCCCAGCCTGGGTCCTGCAATCCCAGCAAGTCCAGGCATTGCTTTGCAGGCATTTTTGTGCAGCACAGCCCGTCCTGTCTGGTCAGGTAGTTCCTCCATTCTCTAAGTTCAGCAAAACTTGCAGAAATGGATAAAACACCATATTAAGGACACTTTTGTTGTTCCTGTGTGTTGGACTGAGGAGAATTCCCCCCGGGAATTTTGGCAGGAGCAGTTTGTGCAGTTGATGTGGAAGTTGGGCATTGCTGTGTTTCCAGGTGTTGTCCCAGGGTGCTTCATGCACACACTCATTGTTGGGGGAATTAGGCTGAGCATTTCTGGGCGACACTGTAATGTGGTTCTAATTCAGTCCTGACTAAGGGGGTGACTCCCAGGACACCCTGGGTTATACTGGTGACATAATAAACACTAAAACGTCAATGTTGAAAAAGAACAGAGTTCTCATTTGCAATACTGAGCCTGGAAAGTTTTAGAAGCCTTGTAGACACAAATTATTTGAAGCACCTGGAAAACCAAATACATTTTCCATAGTGCAAATGAGATTGTCAGCCTTGCTTAACCAAACTAAAAGATAAAATCAAATCAGAGTTACAAGTTACAAGGGAAGGCATGGATGTGAACATCTGAAGGTGTGCTAGTCATTTCCCAGGCCTGCTGCAGGTGCCTTGGTGAGAAGATAAAGCTGAAATGTGGTTTTTTTTTCTCAGTGCCAGGGTTCCAGTCCCAGATCAACAGCCACAGTGCAGGTTTGCAGTGGCTCCATCAACCTCAGGGGGGCTGTGAAATGCAGAGCCTACATCCACAACAACAGGCCCAGGGTGAAAGAAGCCATTCAGGTACTGAGAAACGTTTTTCTTTGCCAAAATGGTCTAAGCTGGGCTCAAAGTGGTTATTTCAGAAACCATCTGTGTGTGGGAGGGGTGTGTTGAGTTCCAATTTCTCTTCTAGAGGGTATGTCTGCCATTGGTAAAGTTGGTTAATGGTAAATCTTTGCACAAACTGTCAAAGGGGTTAGGCTTGGAAGAATTCTCTTACAGTTAAGAAAAACTTACAGACTGTATTTTCATATTTGTAGAAATAAAATTCAAATATATTTGCTCAGTCATTTTTTTCCCCTTACTGAGTCAATGCCTTGTGATTATTTCTGTTTGGTTTTCATGCTAAATGTCTGGAATCTGTCAGATCTTACCCTAAAATTCCCAAACATTTCCTCAGCTTTTCATTTTTGCTTTGTTGTTTTCTTTCTTGTTGTTAATTCTTTTGATGTTAGCTTCTCTTTATTGCATTTTTCAAATGCACAATAGTTTTATTTTCTGGGAAAACCAATCTTTTCACCATGGGTTAAACTTCGGAGGGATTTCTTTGGTTATTTCTTACCAATGGAAAGTTTGTGTTCCTGATGGTTTATTTCCCTTTGTGTTTGCAGGCTTTGAAAAGGGACATAATCAACACGTTGAGTGATCGCTGTGAAATCCTGTTTGAAGATCTGATTTTGAATGAAGGACCTCAGAAAAAAAGTAAGAAATAAAAGAACCCCAAGAGCTCGTGTTTGCAGTGAATTTTGGTGCATCATGCAGGGACCTAAACATTTCCTGATGGGAATAAAACTGCCTGTCATAATTATAATTAAAATAAAAACTAAGGAGGAGAACTCTGAGCTCGTGCTGGGGATTCTTTAAACTGCTTTCAGTCCCTGCAGTGGTGTCAGGTTATCTGAGTGTCTCGGTGTTATGGTTTGGGGGGAGAAAATGTTACAGACAGTGTAATTTTAAAAACAACAATATGAAATACAAAAAAGGAACCATAAAAATAAAATACTAAGAGGTATTTACCACACATATCATACTATATCATGTCAACCTGAGACACTCGGGTAAAGAAAAGTCTTCCTTTGCCTGTAGTTTAGCGTTTCCTCTTTAGGTGGCACCCAAACTTCGCGGCTCTGCGTGTGCCGTGTCTGCAGTCCTCAGCGTGGGGAAATCCTTCCCTCCCAGAGTTCTGCTTGGCATTCCAAACAGGGGGAAAGCTGTGTTGAACTCCTGATATCCTGCGTTGGAGCTCTCTGGGGTATTTCTGGCCAGACCAATAATGTAAGGACAGAAATCAATTAAACAGCAGCCTGAACTTCCACTAAACAAGGCATGCCTGAAGTCAGGATTCCAACAGGGAGACACTGAGCCCTCCTTTTGCAATGGCTTTGTCTTGTGCTCAGAGGTTGAGGAGGAGTTTTATAATGGCAAGGCTTTTATTTGGGTGGTGTCTCCCCCCTTCTCTTTCAGGTTTTGAGAGGGAATATCATGTCTTGCCCCAGAGACTGTTTGTCCCTGTTGCTGGATCCAGTGTGATGCTCAGTGATTATAAATTCAGGGATGAGGCCTCTGGAGAAATCCAGGAACGTTTTGTGGAGCTGCTGGATCAGGCTGTGGAAGCTGAAGATCTGCACGTGGCAGAGGACGTCAGCACAGGTGAATGACCACCTGAGCACCAGGAGCGTGGCTTGGGCAGGTGGTAACTCATGGCACAGGCCAGTTTTGTCTCCATGGACATGCCCAAATCTGGCTTCAGATCAGGCTCAGAGGGTTTATGCCTGATAACAGATTAAAACATTTGTGCAAGATGGTGAAGCCTCTTGCAGTTTCTGGGTTTCTTGTAACAGACTTTGTTTCTCCTCTCAAATGTTTTGCTTTCTCACTGGATTGTCTGCAGTGATGGTCCCATGAGGGCCAGATGAACTCCAAGGAGTTCAGTGTGCACATATCTGCCCTTTCAGGAGTTCAGAGTTTTAGGGCTGGGTAGTTCTGATGCTACTTAAAGGTAGTCGAGTGATTTAGGCAAATCTACTGTTTTTTTCACTACAGAATGAAATATTTCAAAAATCCTATTAGCAAAACATACATAGGGTGTAATGAGTTCTTCAGGAAGTTTTCAGGCTAAACCAGAGTTTTTAGAAAGAAAGTTCTGAATATTTTATGTACCAAATGCAGGGCCCAAAGCTGAAGATTTGTGGTTTGCCCCAAATGAAAGGAAAATTGAAAGCAATTCTCATTTTCTTCTGAATGTCTTGCCAGTTTATGGTCTGATTATGAGTCTGTTATATTCCCCTCAACACAGGTATTTTGCTTTAATCTAGTTATTGACTTCCTTTTTCTGAATATTTCTGGTTTGTGTCATTCCCTGTTGCCTTATTTTATTTTCTCTATCCAGTGTTAAAATGGAAGTGAAATCTGCAGTTGAAATGCATCCTGTGATCTCATGGAAGAGATTTTCACCCCCATTAATGTGAATCTGAGCTGCAGGTTACAGTTTTTATAATTTAAATTAAAAAAAAAGCACATTAATTCTCAGCTCAGAGCTGTAAACCCTTTTTGATGTTGGTATTTAGGGATGAGAACTGGGAAGTGCAGCCACGACTTGCTGTGTAGGGTGAGCTGTGTTGCTCTTCTCCTTGACCTACTTGTTGGCTTGGTAATTTCGGAGCTCCCCATTCTGGCTCTGTCCATGAATCAGTTCCCTCAGGCTTTATCTGACCCTGCTGGCTGTGAAGTGACTCATCCTGTGGAGAAGAAGGAGGTGTCCCAGGCTCAGGGACCCCGAGGAAAACAGCAAAGCCAATAAAAATCTCCTGGGCATTATTAGAGTCACTTTAATACTCTTAGAGCTAATTACCCCTGAGCTTTAGGGAATCAGCACAACTTAGGGAAGCGAACTAATATTGTTGGAACAGTGGGAGGGAGAGGAGATGATTCACGTGGGCTTTGCTGGGGGATCTGGGGGTGGGAAGAAAACCCCCTTACACACAAAACCTCCTTGGGTCCCAAAGATTGATGCCAGTGCTGTGTGTGTGAAATGATGCCACAGGAAGGAGCTTGTGTGGTCCTGAGGCTTGTTGGTTGTAGAGTGTGGGACAGAATTTATGTTCTTGAACTACAAAACACCCCCAAATTTAAAATTAAATTAATTATTAAAGTAAGTGTATTATATTTGCTTAAGAAAACCAAACAGAATTCGAAGTGCATGAGAGAGGAGAAGGGATAAAACCACAAATAGGATTTTAAGAAAACCTGGAGAACACCAGAAAGTTTGTCCGTAGCAGGATCTGTTAATAGTAACAGTATTAATAATGCTCAGTGCTGTTTATTCTGATAATTACTGATGTGGCAGCATGAACTTGTGGTTTATTAAAATCACAATTTATTTATGCACTTCTGTCACAGCAGGAAGGTTGTTTTAGGAATGAGACCCATTAACTGCATAGGAAAAGTGTTGTGCATTCCAAAGAAGAACATGAATTTTGCCACTTGATTTTTGTGGTTGTTTTGGGATGAAGTGTCCAAGTATTGCTGTGAACAGGTTTGTGTGACCTAACCAGGGGTGGGGGGTTTCCTGCAAAGGCTGTTCTGGTGCATCATTCTGATTTGGGAAATGTGTTGGTTGTCTGTCTTTATTAATAACAGGCAGTAATCGGTTTGGAGTGAATTTTGTCATCAGCCTTTCTGTTTGAATCACAGTTTCTGTGGTCGGAGGCACCAGCCTTCAATTAACTGGAAATGCTCTCCAGGATGAAGTTCTGGGGAAAGGTTACTGATACAAAGAATTGTCTACAATTCAGCAACACCAGCAGGCTTTTGAAATAGTTTCTCTTTTATTGTTGTTGCTCTTGAAAACCCACAGTGAGAAGAAGAGGATCTAATCAGAGCAGGCAAAAGATTTAAATTTAAAACAGATTTAATTAGTCAAAACGTGAAATTTTGAGGTGTTCAGTTGGATGCTGCTGCCTCCAATTCCACGTACAGCTCTCCAGGGGACACTACTGGGTCATGCTTTAAAATTGTTCCATGGAAAACAGAAAGTAAAACCCCAGCTATTTATAAGTGAACTACAGAAATAGCTCCAACACTGGACTTTCAACGTGTTTAGTGCTTTAAAAGGGGCAACTGAAAGCTCTGCACATGTGATTGGCTTTACTAAATCCCTGCTCCTCCTTGGAGGACGTGAGGTGCTAAGTACCCTGAGTGGATGGACAGAAATAAGACTTCAGCAGTGGTAATCACTTCCCAGCTTTGTTAGGAAACTGAGGAACTAGGGAAGAATTAAGGATTCACGGAATTGGTACTAGAAAACATCTATGAAAACTCTTTGTGTGAGTTATGCTACAGCTGTTACACCCTCCAGAATGGAATGGCAGAAATGCCTCTGGTAACTAAGTAATTCATGGGAGGTTCTTTATTTTCACTCTTTTTTTTTTCTCCATTTTTTTTGTATTTTCCCCTGTGAGCAGATGAGGAATGTGCAGCTTCCAAAGGTGCTGGAAGCACAATTCTTAGGAAGGCCCAAAGAAACAGAGGGCTCCCACCTGCTCATCAGATCTAAGGCAGAAAGGAACCTGCTGGATTTACACTTCAAAGGTGACCCAAGAAATTATCCCAAGGTTTTAGGGAATTCCTGACTCTGGATAGTGTGGTGCTCTTACTGTGCCAGTGAAGGTCCTTACTAAAAAGTGGAACAATCAATATGTAATTCCTCTACTGTACATGAACATTTCTGCTAATATTTTGTGCAGCTGAGGGTGTGCTTTTGCTTTCCTTGAAACAATACTGATGAAACCAAGGCTTTCTTGAGGACCAGTGGGATTCAGCAATATTTGATCATTCCTTTTCAAACCCCCACCCTTAGGACATTCCCATGTGTGAGTCTGCATATCGGATACCTCACGATCTTGTGGAGTTTCATATCACACAGTTACCAATTGCTCTCCTGCAGCACATCCTGCACAAATTCAGTAGCTTTAGGGATAAAAAGTGGCTACAAGCAGGTCCTAAAATTCTTGAGTGCTTCTGCCTGAAAGGTCTTGTTCAGGTTTGACATGAGAAGATTTTGATCGTCCTCATGACTCATGAGGACAGGAACAGCCTTTCAGCTCATGTTGAGGTTTTACATTTCCACCAGAGCTAATGATAGAGAAAGTACTTCATGAATCTGAATCATTTGCATATGAATCATACAGAGGATGTGCCTTATTACTCAAGTGTGTCATGTGTGATTTAGAGCTGATGGACAGCCCCTCTGCTTGTGTTCAGATCAGTGTTCCTTGGGCTTCTAAAACTTGGGATCTGGCACTGCTGGGGGGTTTCTTTGTCTTCTGCACAATGCCTTGGGCTTCATTTCAGCCCTGTTCTTCCCAGAGATCTCCAGCTCTCACTGCAGTGGCACAAACACTTTCTCTTAATTTTTTCTTGTCCAGAAAGGTGTCTGCAAACTTATTGTAATCCAAACTTTGGACAAGTGATGCCTTAGAAAACATTCCTGGGAATGCCGGTGGAAGACCTTTGTCCTAACCTTATCACTGAGCTTATATTCCACACTGTGGGGCACAAACAAGTTCAGCTGCAGGGCTGGAGATAATTCCCCTTGTTTCTCTCCTCCCCTTTCTAACAAGCTGGATGTAGCCAAGTGATTAGGGATATCTTTGGAAAGGAAATAGAAACAGGTTTGAATCCCATCTGTCTGGAAATAGACTCCAGATCTCTCACATCCTGGCTGAGCAGACTAAGGATTTAGTAATCATTCCAAAAAGGAATGAGTCCTCTATGCCTGCTCTGAAAGGGCATTTTTATGGGATCTTCAAAAAGCAATTGGTGTGGTTTGAGAAAATGCATTTATGGCTGTTGGGCAGGGAAGGGATGCTGGGCTCCTCTTTCCCTGGCACTGGGTTTGGATGTGGCCTGAACATCAATGGCTCCGAAGGGAAACTTTCCTCTTGGAAGGGGGTTAATGGTAAATTTTGTTGGTTCCCCTTCAGACTAGTCACATTCTCCCCAGGCCATGCAGAGAGGGCTGAGTGTGTTGCTGTGGAGGCAGGGTGTGGGAATTGAGTTTTGGCAGAGGAACTCCTTCCCAGATGTACTTTGTGTCTTTAGTTTTACTGTGCCAGCCACATAGGATCATTTAACACTGGGCTCTTGACACTGTACCACTCAATCAGCTGTTCTTTCCACCACAAACATAGAGTTGATACGAAGTTCTCACATTAATTCACTGTAAGACACCAATGTTGAGTTTTCCCTGGCATTTACTTCTCCCCTTGATTTCCACACAGTTGATATTTGCCCGGCTCCTGACAACCTGGATGGCATACAACACACGCAGCTGACAAAAGCCACGTTGCTGTTGAAGCTCCAACAAAATATGGGTATGTTGCTTCCCAGATTTTTTGCTATGGCAGTCCAGAACCTGCAGTGGACCCTTCCAGAACCATCCCCATTGTCAGGCTCAGCAATTCAGGGAACACCAGGCACAGAACCAGCTCTCATATCCATCTGCTCTTAGTACTCTTCTCTTGTGTTAAAATACAGTTACACTGCAGTCAACAAAGCAGTAACTTTTGTTTTCTATTAATTCTTAGGACATGGTAACTGGAAGATTAAATAGCAGCAGTAAATACGTGGTTGCTTTGAATGTAAAAATGTTTCCCCTTGAATCATCACTCAGGTTTTTGTGCATCAGTAATGAGCACTTAATCAACAGGAAAATGTTGTGCTCCAAAGAGACCTGCAGAGTACTTGTAGTGCTGCACAGAAAAGAAAAAATTCAGAGCTTTTGTTTTTTAAAGCTTAAACTTTTTGTTGCTTTTCCCTGTCTGATTCCTAGGCTGGAGTCAGTGCATTGTTTTTGGGCCAGGACATGGCCAGAGGTGTGCAGCTGGATCTCTGGCAGGATCCTGCTCTGATGAGAGGTTCATGTGGAGCTTTTGTAAATGGTTTATCTGCCATTGTAGCTTTAGATTTAGGTTGAGCAGTGGGAGATGGTTCACAGAGTCACACAATATCCTGAGGGGGAAGGGACCCATGGGGATCAGCCAGTCCAACCCCTCGCCCTGCACAATCCCAGCAATCCCACCCTGTCCCTGTTGTCCAACCCCTCCTGGAGCTCTGGCAGCCTTGGGGCTGTGCCCAAACCCTGGGGAGCCTGGGCAGTGCCCAACCACCCTCTGGGGGAGGAACCTTTCCCTGACCCGAGTGTTTGTGCCCTCAGTGCCTGTGTCTCTTTGTAGGTGTGGTGGTGGCAGCTGCTGTCGCCGTCCTGGCCTCCATCTTCTCCTTCAACTACTTCAGTGACTGACCCGAAGACCCCGCAGGTCCAGAGGTGTTGGCCTTTTCCAGGATGGAAGCAGCTGGGTTTAATATATCAGCAGTTAATTGTTGCCTAAATGTCAGCAGGTACATGTGCAACATCAGTGGTGATGGTAGGCTCAGTTCCCTTGCTCCAGCATGCACTTAATGTATCAAGTAGAATTATGCAGTTACAGGATCAAGCAGAAGATGAATCAGGCTTACAAGAAACTCACCCTCTTACTCCATATAAATAAATGATAATCTTATTTTCTAGAAAGACCCCTTAAACCAAATCTAGAACCTTTATTTTCTTCCTACTGGCTCCTTCGGTGCAAAATGCTGCTCCTGGTGTTTCTCAGGCTATTGGTAAGATTAGTGTAGTTACCTGGTGTGACACTTCCTGCTCTAATTTACTAAGAGAAATCTCATCTCATTAAAATGAACTGGGGAAAAATGAAGAATCAGTGAAGCCAACATTTCACCATGTGCATTGTTTAAGGTAATACTGGGTTAATTAGTGTAAAACTAGTTGCCAGAAGTTTCAAGAGTAGACCAAGGCAGCCTGTAAATAGCTTAGTTCCTACCTGGAGAACTCAGAAATCAATCAAATGCACAGAACTGTGAGGTAGGTGTGTGTGTATGTACCTTTTACTCTCCCCATGAATTGGAGCTGTCCAGAGAAATCCTCAGTCATTAATTATTCTCTTGGAGCATTAACTATTTCAGCAACAGCTACATGATAGGCAACCCTTGTGGTTTATCTTGTAGATGCAGGCAAGCTGTCAAAATTCCTGCTAATCAGGATTTTCAGACTAAACAGGGAGCTTTTCCATTGTAAGACATTCTCCAGGGGACACTGGGCATGAGGAGAGTGGAAGGAGGGAAGAATTCTAGGAATGTTAATAAAGATAATTTATATATGAAATGTGATGTTTACTTGGACCTGGACTACAACAGAAAAGAACCCCCAAATTTAAAGCATTTTAATACCCCTACAAATATCTTTTTTTGTTGTTTAAAGTCATTGGAACACAAAAAAAATAAACACTTTGGTTCTAAAGCATAATTAAGGATGTACTGGGATACCTTTATTAAAGGCAACTGTGAGAAAGGTGTCTTAACTGCTAGTGCCTCATCTGTGTATTCTTTTTTAAAGTTTTTGGAGAAAGGAGCTTCTTTTAGTATTGTAAGTGTACTCTGAAGCACGGTGTGGCCTTTTGTGCTCAGAACTGCTCAAAAGGGGAGGAAATGTCCTGTGGGCACCGGGTTCCACTACTGTGGGGTTTGTAGTTGCATTTGATTTTGTGCCAGTGGCAAAACTCAGCCACAGAAGTGAAGCTCAGCATTTGAGAGGCTCCATCTCCGACAACATGGAAAGAATTTGCCATGGAACCCTCTTCTATAGTTGTTGTTTGGCCCCTGTGGTGTAAAAAGTGAATGGCTTTGTTGGGATGTGTCATTCCATGGATCCCCTTGCAGAGTACTCTGGCTTTCGTCCCTGCAGGCTTGGTCAGTGTTCAGTAAATGATCCTTTTCTTTAGAGTGTTACTACAGATGGTCAAATAAATTCAGTTTATAACTAACTTGGTATCAAGGATCTGTTGAAGTCTGGTTTTCCAATTTGAGGTTGGGAGAAGGAAAAGTAATTCCTTTTGATGAGATTTCTGCTTTTGGGCAAGAGACTCTGTTCAAGTACCACCTGTGCAATAAGAAATTAATTTAACCCTGTCAAAGTGAAAATGAGTAATTTGACTTCCAGTCATCCTGCCATGCGGAAACAGTGGATGTGGAGGGGAGCAGGTTCTCACTTGTCTCAGAATTACAGGACTAACGAAGAGGGATTTCATTGTCCCATCCTTTCTGTACCGTTGGCCATTGAATGGAAGGAAGTGAGGGCTTTAGGAAAAACAAAAGGTGTGTGTAAGAGAAAAGGAACCTTTGCAAGTCTATTTCTTGGACTACTGCATAACTCTAGCCCAGGTTTATACTTTTCCTGCTTCCTATAGAATCCTCTGAAGCTTTCAGTCTGTGAAGACTCCACTGTGGCTGAAGATGAGCTTTGTTACCCGGTGTCCATGTATTTGTATTTATTTTATCATGTAAGAGTGCAGAGGAATGGTTTGCACTTCCCCGTCTGAAAATCTGGCTCTTCTAAGCATAATTCCAAAATTGATGTTGCAGAATAATTTTCCAGGAGCCTGGTTTTCTGTGCTCTGGAGTTCTGAAAGGCCTCAGTGGTGGGGTCTGGAATTCCTCATGTTTGGTGTGGTGGTCACAGTCAGGCTGGGGGGGGGCTGACCCCAGCTGGCAACGAAGGACCAACACAGGACAAAAATAAAACTCTTGGGTTGTGATAAGAACAGTTTAATAATTGAAGTAAAGTATAGTAACAATGAAAAGGGAGATAACAGAGGAACCCAAGCCAGAGCAGCGATGCCCAGCACAGTTGCTCCCCACCCACTGAGCAATGCCCAGCCCCAGCAGTGAGCAGCCCCTCCTGGACATGATATTTCATGGTGTGGAGTATCCCCCTGGCCAGGTGGGATCAGCTGTCCCAGGTGCTTTTTGGAACATTTTCTGTCTCTCACTCAAAAACCTTCATAGAGTAATAAATGTTTGAGTCAACTCTTGGGTGTTGTTCTTTTTAAGGTGTTTTTCCCCCCACAGATCCCTGCTATGATCAGAGCTTTATTTGCAGCTTCATTAGTCATGAGCTTCTGTTGAGGCCTGGTGCCACATGTGTTTGCTTTTCCTTTGGTTGTTTTTTTCTGTTTTAAATTACAGGTTGAAGGAAATCCTGCTTAAGCATGCTTAATCTGGCTCTTAAATTAGAGTGTCATCTTATTGCTTACAACAGCTATAGGTGTAGTTTCTGTCGGGTTTCTTTGCTTTCAGGCTGATTTGCAAAGAAACGGAGTTTATGTTATGAGGCTACTGATGTGCAGCTTTTGAACCAAGTTGGGTAAAGAGAGAAAGTTCTCAAGAATGTTAAAATCTCACAAATTACATGGAGATCTTCTGGTGTGTAGAGGACAGAAATTTTTCATGTCTCTTCTTTAAAAACATCATTAAAAATGCGAAAGAGCTGTCGTCCTGCTGCTCAGGTAACTGCTTATTTTTGTGATGGGCAGGGAGAATTCACTATTTTCACTATAACATCCTCAGGTTTCCATGATATTAGGGGTATCTGCAAATGCTAAATCTACAAATATTCTGAAGAGGCAACCTACTGATGCCAGTGAAACATTAAGGTGAGAGGGATTTTGGCCAAGGGTCAACGTCACGCTTGAGTAAAGGGACGGAGCACTGCTCCAGGCTTTATTCCACCTGGAGTTTCAGCAGCATCACTTAGGCCAGCAATTTACAGCCTGGAAATCATCACATTTTGGGAACATGCTGTTTGAATTCTTGATGGAATAAAATCATGGATTGTTTAACAGGTTCAAGAAGATTGTATAAGAGGTGATTGTACAAGAGCTTTGTTTGTATTGCTTAGTGTAGGTTTCTAGAGCTCTGTTAAAATAGTCATCCCTGACAAAACAGTATTAAAAGTAGAAATTCAGTAGCATTTTCATAATTTCTAAACATGAAGAAGAAAAAGAGAAATAATCTTTGATATTTTGATAATAATCTCAAATGTTACCAGCAAAGTAGTGCTGTTAAGATCTAGAGTAAGTTACAGATACTTCTGTTTTGAGTGAAATTCAACCTTTAGCTTTGCCAGCATGCAAAAGCCACTTGAGAGTTTTACTCTGTTGGATCACAGCTGGAAGAGGCTGATGTTTCAGGCTGAGAAGGAAGTTTATGGTGACTTTTCTCTGTGCCCTCCTCTTAAACAGATTGTTAAATTGTAGTTCTCAGCAGCTTCCCTGTAACAAAACTTGGAACTCTGAGTTTAGGAAATGTCTGGTGTGTGCTTACTAATATTTCACATAGTTTTAAGGCTAATAGCAATATATTCCACACTTCCAATGGCAGGTCTTGAGAGCTGCTTTATTCAGAGTTATTACAGAAGCACAATAGATTTTGCCAGGTACTGCAGACATGTTAAACGTTGCTGCTCGGTACAAGGAGCACCATGAACTGAAATCAGCTGCTGCTGTGTCTGGATTTGCTGGGTGAGAAGTTTATTCAAGCCCTGAGCTAATTTCTGTCTTCTCATGAATATTGAAAGTTAAATATGGAAGCATAAAATAATATCCTAGGTACCAAAAGTTATTTAGGACTGCAAGGACTTTGGGCTATTTGTTTGTCCTTCCACTATGGCAGAAGTGAATGTGAGGAGCCAGGAGTTGCTGTAACTCCAGAGCATGGATATGTTTTTTTGTGTGCACAGAGGGATGGATCAGTCTTGTCCCTGCTGAAATGAAGGCCTTGTGCTTTTTGGAGACAGCTGTGGGCCTTTGATTTTTGATTATCTTTTTTCTTTAATTTCTTAAGGATCACTAGTATGATCTGCTGTTCTTCCTATTACTTGTGGCTGGCATAGGAATAATTATGTACAGGACTGCCAGGTGTATGTCTTTGAAGTTAATTTTCCATACTAACAGTTAAACAATATTTTATATCTTACAAATAAATTAGCAAAGACAGCCTTCTCTAAATGAGATGGGTGTTAATGACAGTGATTTACAACTTTATGAAGAGGCAAGGGAGACAGTGAGGACTATGGCTCTGACTATTCGACATCCTGCTCATCCGTGTTGCCGTTTCCCAGTGCTGGCAGCTCCCTTTCGGGCAGCAGCCCGTACTCATTGAGGAAAGCCTCCACATCCACGGCAAAGAACTCCTCATTGAACTGTTCAGAGACACTGATGAAATTGCTCAGCAGCTCCCCAGCCTTGTAGACCAGCAGGGAGGGCAGCACCTCGCTGGAGAAGCGATCTCCAGCACCCGTGTTGGACGCCTTGATCTTGCAGAACTTCACGGTGGGGTACTCAGTGGCCAGGCAGGTCAGGCTGCTGTTGAGGGCATCACAGCCCTTGATCCCATCCTCATAGATGTGCACCATCACCGTGGTGGTTTTATGCTCCTTCTCGACGGCTTCCAGGAACTGTTCCCCATTCTGCAGCTCGCACAGGTACCCGAATTTGGGCCCGAAGCTCAGCCTCTGGTGCATGTCCTGCATGCAGCGCTTGCGGTACTGCTGGAGGCAGCTCTCGTCCTCCTGCGCGTCGTGGATCAGCTCGTACTCCTGCATGCTCATCTGGGAATGGGGAGGGAACGTCGGGTTAGCACTGGGAACCCCCCACTGCTGACACGGGCTAAGGAACATCAGAGCTGAGCCACAAGAGCCATCGCTGCCCACAGTGACTCTGAAGGTCTCTGCAAGACACGGGTGAAGGTCCTGCCTCAACACTTCCATGGCAGCTTGACAGTGCTGGGGACAGTGGCCACATTTGGCAAAAACCTCTGGATCTTCCAGAGTTGGTAGGAATTTTGCCTCTGACTGTGGTGGGCTGAAATTTTAGTCCCTGTTTTCTGGGGGGTTTGTGTCCCACCCTTTCACACCTGGTAAATGCTAACGAAAAGGTTCAGGCTCAGAGCTCTGTCCAGACTAACAGGCTGTTAAACACATTACAAGTTTTCCATTGCCTTAACCAAGGACAGAGAAAGGCAGGGTAAACAGGAAGAAAGGTCAAACTGCTGTGATAGGTTGCGAAATACACTGCTTGTTTTACTGGATTTAGACTTTGGGTAGAGAGGATCACAGAACCATTAAGGCTGGAAATTTTTCCCAATATCCAGTTTAAACCTCCCCTGGCACAGCTTGAGGCCGTTCCCTCTCCTCCTGTCCCTTGTTCCCTGGGGGCAGAGCCTGACTCCCCTCATGGCTCCCCCCTCCTGTCAGGGAGTTGTGGAGTGAGAAGGTCCCCCCTGAGCCTCCTTTTCTCCAGGCTGAGCCCCCCCCAGCTCCCTCAGCTGCTTCTGCTGCTCCAGCCCCTTCCCAGCTCTATTGTTTTGCACGTGTGTTATCAATATTGTGAGCTCCCTGCTGAGTTACACAGAACCTGAGTCTGGCAAATTCAGGATTTTCTAGCTTAAAACTGGGATTTTTCACATAGAATCAAAATGAATGCCTTTTGCTTCACTTACCTTACGGCAGAATCTCTCTCTCGTGTCTTTATCATCTCTACTGAAGGATCTGTGCGGTGAAGACATTTGTCGAAGCATTTCTTTTTTGCTCAGGGGCAAGGATTCTCCATCTTCACTTTCTAATTTAAACTTCCTCCAGTCGTTGATCACACCTTTGGGACCTGAGAGAGAGGAAGCTGGATGAGAAACAAGGAGCCTCTTGAGAAGTTCCTGCTCTTTGCCCGTTTGTCCTTCCGTGCCTCAGTTTATCTGTCCAAGCCTGTTGCTTTCAGAGCTCTCTCCAGGAGTGCTGGGAACCAGAACTTTGGGACCAATGTGTCTCAAAAAACAACAAAAAAAGCTGTTTTCTAACCTGAGTCACTTTGGGAGTCTGATTTCTATCAGGATCCTGTGAAAGGATTTTGATGAACTACATGAGTAGTTAACAAGGAGGAGAATGTTGAAACCTGGTAAAACTGACATGTTGGCCAAAGCTTGTGGTTTGTAACCATATATTTGATTTCTTTATAGAGAGGTTATTTAAATAAGTAATGTGTGTAAGGAGTCAAACTAATAATGCAGATTGGCACAAAGAGCAGGCTGGTGTTACCTGCCCTTACCCCAGGCTGGCTTTGGAACCTGTGTTTCTGTTCGAGGGGGTTGGTGAATCCATTGGATCTACTGGAGTTCTGGGCTTCCCCAGTGAGCAGCCAATTTTTAGGAAAAAACAAGCAGTTTATTTCCTTGCCTGTGTGTGTTGCCTGTCCTTCAAAATCTTCTTCCAAGCTGGTGTTGGCATTTTCTTCCATCTCAGTTGCTGGAGTTGGAGATGCTGCAAGTTCCAAAGGGAGAACAGTTAATAGCAGGATAGAAAAAGGATAAGCAGGTACAGTGTGATGTGTAATTTCCTGCAGCTGACGAGTATCAGTGAAGGTCAAAATACACATGCTAATCATGGAGCCTCTCATTGTCCCATAGGAAGCAGTTGGGATATATGTCAGTCTCCTTAAAAAGCCTTCTGACCAGATTCTCACTGAAAGTACCCAGGTGAGGGTTCCTTCATTTTATTGTTCTTCCCCAGACACTGGAGAATATCTGGGATATGGTAGGAAACAGTGGGTGTAAAACTTCCCGCAGTGGGAATGTGTACTGGGTATTTTCTTTTTTTTTCTTTCTGTTTTCTTTTTCTTTTTTAATCTCCCTTGGAAGCAGCAACCTATTAATTTTCCAAGTGCCCCAAGTATTTATTTTTAAGGGTTGAATTGAACATTTCACATACAGAAGATGGAGTAAAGCATTTGAACCTGTTGGGCAAGAGACCTCTGAACATCCTGGAGCTGGTTGGGCCATGTTTGTTGCAAAACAGCAAAACTGATGTCTGTTATAAATCAGAATCACTTTCTTGTTCCACCCATAACGCAGGTGACAATCCCAGGGCACTGTGGTGCAGCAACACCCTCTACCCTTCAGGTGGAATTTTTGAAGTAGAACTGCTATTTCTTGAACATTCCCAGCAGGAGATGATCCCAGCTGGGTGGTGCCAGGGCAGAGCTTAGGATGTTCTCATGCCATGAATGTCTGATTTAAAAGCTGCTGGAGTGGTGGTGTACGCACAGGAGGAAGTGCTCCTTCATTTTTCCAGCACAGAATCAAGGGGTAACCTGGAATAATGGCTGTGCAGGACACAAGGAATCTGAGTCTTGTGTATATTGGGACTAAAGCTGATTGGTTAATTTGCAAATAAGTTGTTCTGTGAATGTACCCCTGGCAATTAATCAAAACTAGTGGGAAACATAGTAAGTTTGGGAGAAAAGCAGGCAATGGATTGTACTTCATTAGTATAGGTTCTGTAGGCTGATCTCTAGAGAGATTGTTGTCACTGGATAGATCCAGATTACCGGATCAATTGCTATTCCCTCAACTCTGAAATAGAAATCTGAAGCTAATCCCTTCTCACTAGGGAAAACTAAGGATCTTGGCCATGTCAGGGATGGACAGATAATGTGGATGTGCTGGGTCAAAGCCTTAAGTCATTCCCATGGCTTACACAGGGATCTACACAAAGCTCATTGCTGCTGCTGTGGATTTTCTGTGTTCCATGGGGAACAAGAGGATTCTCAGTGGTTTTGCTGTTTCACAGCTTTTAGCCCTGAAAGGCACTTAAAAATCCAGAATCCAAAACTCAGGCACTCGGTTGCAGGCTCACACCAGAGAACTTGACCAAGCTTTTGGTGCAACCTCTCTCTTCCCAGAGGTGGGAATGGATTGCCTAAGAAATGAAAACTCTCCATAAAATTCATGTTCCTGCTCTATTGCACCTCATAATTTGAAAAGATTAAGTGACTCATAACAGCCCCAAAGAGTGTGTTTCACCATTCTCCTGCAGTGTGGGGTGAGGAAACAACCCTGACCATCCTCGTGGTGGTTGCCTGTGGACGGGGAGACTCCTGAAATCCTGGCTCTGTTCCTGAGTCAGGCTGTGAGCAGGGGAGGATTTGGGATGCTGTGAGATTCAGGGGGGGTAAGCAGGTGCTTCCCAGGTAGGCACCTGAGGACAAGGGCACCTGAACACGTCACTGCAGGGTGTCCATGCTGAGCACATGCCCTTCTTTCCAGGAAACCACAGCCGAAGAAGGTGTGTGGGCAACACCAGGCAATCACCTGGGCAGGGAATTCTCTCATGTTCTTGGGAAGCGTTGAGGTGGAGTTGATGTTGCTGGCCGGGGTTTTTTATGGGTGGTGAGGAGTTGTTCTTTTATATGCTGAGCAAGCTGCATTTTCCAAAGAAAAGATGAGCTTCCTAATAAATGGGGAAACGTGGGTGCTGCCAGCTCTGGAATTTGTTGTGCAAGTGCCTCCATGAGGAAATTCGGTGTGTGGTGCTGAGTCAGCACAGCAGGTCAGAATGACCCATCACGAGGTGTCACATCCAAAGTTGCCCCCTCCCTGGCTTTACAGGTGTGCTGGAATCTGTGTCCCTGGCAGTGGGGATGGAACCCTCCCCTGCACTGGATGGCAGCTCCTGGAAGAGCAGCAACCCTGTGGAGGCCTAATTAGTTGCCTGACAGGGCTGTCTTTTAGAAATTCATTCATTAAAGTCACCTGCTAACAGAACCTTATTGAAATGAGTCAGCCTGAGAGTGTCATGGAGCACAGGGGTCAGGGATTCACTACAGGGATGGTTGCATTCATTAGGGGTGAGCTTCAGTGCTGGAGAACCTCCATCCCTTACCATTGCAACCTCCTCTTGGAAATTCCTTACTGCTCTACAGCTGATTATTTTGGGGGTTCTTGTGATGTAAATGTGCAGTCTCTCAACCCACATGAATAACTTGCTCAAGGTGAGAGCACGTGGTGAGAGCAGAGGACCCTGAGCTGAGCCCATCAGCGATGCAGGATGATGTGCAGTGATGGTAATGTGATAATTAATGTCATCACTGGAGTTATTTTCATCTCCTGGCTCTGAGGAGGCACCGACAGACCCTCCAGGCCACCACCTGCATTGCTACTGACCCCAAGCTCCCCCGTAACACCACTTTAACAGCACGTGACAGACCAGATGAACAGCCGGTCTATTGTATTTTTGTTAGCTTTTGTCATTGGTTTTGAAAATTGAAAGTGACTCCTAAAAAATTCAAATGGGGAGAATAAATTTTCATTAGCAGGTCTGTGACTCCTCAATGTATTAGGTTGTATTTAGTCTTTCTCTGGAGACTTCGTTCTGTAACTTCTTTTCTTTCCTGTCTTTATGTCAGATTTTCTGAGGGAAGAAAGCAAAAAAATACAATTTCTTCCTGGGGGAGATCTGAGAAGTCTTTGTGTCCCAATAAGTATGTGCCTGATGCTGCATTATAATTTCCTTGAGCTCCAGATCTGCTGCAGCTCAGGAGTAGCAATTCCTGCTGCTGATCCTTCTGGTGTCCTTCAACTGCATGGACCAGCCTTTCCAGAGGGTAGAAATAACCCTTTAATAAAGTGTTTCCAATACAGAAGAAGCTTTTGACTTTGTGACAAAGCATAGAATCCCAGAATGGTTTGGCTTGGAAGGAACCTTAAAGCTCATCTTGTTCCACCCCACATGGACACCTTCCACTAGACCAGGTTGCTCCCAGCCCTGTCCAACCCAACACTTCCAAGAATGGGGCATAATTTTGTGCAGTTTGCCTTCAAAGAGAGTTTTCTAGTTACCCAAAACTACAATTTTACTGGATTTTTTTACTATTTTCTCTGATGCATATTGAATTTCTGAGGTAGCTCAGGAAGAAATCCCTGTAGCTGTGCATTTGTAATGAGCCTTATTTAATCCTTGTAATAGATTGCAGCTGGAAATACAAAAATAGTGTATTCTAGTTGTAAATTATAGTTGCAGAAGGAAATTTAAAAAAAATAATTTTCTAAACAAACTGTAAAAGGCAAGATGGATTCTGCAAAGGACAATGCCAATAAAACTTGGTTCCAAAATGAGGTTTTGCTACTAGTCCAACAAGTAAACATGAAAACTATTTTTCTTAAAACATAAACATGTTCTGGGCACAAATTTGCTGCTTTCCTTATGTGCAAATCCCACTGAAAATGCTGCTCTGTGTCTGGGTTTAGGCAAGGCTGGAAGTCAGCAGTGAACCCCCAGCAGCTGGTGGGATGTCAATGAACCAGGAAGTGTGAAATTTTGGGCATCCATGGAAGAGGAAGGATGAAAAGTAAAAGGTGTTTGTCAGTGAGATGTGGCTGCACTTTTCTGGTTGGAGCTCCATGTGTTTGGTCAGTCAGCCAGTACAAAAGCTCAAAGTGTCCCTGGGCTCTTGCTGTTGGGAATTTTAGCAGCTTTTCCCTCTTCCCAAACACTGCTTTGGCTCTTGCTTCTCTGCCTGTTTTCCCTGGTTTCCACTTTCAGAATTCCCCCCCTGATATTCCTGCCCCCTCTCTCAAATGGCAAAGGCCACCAGATGTATCCTGTTGCAAGCCAAGAGAAGGAGCAGCCGTGGATTTAAGCATTCAGCCTGCCTGAAATTTGGAGGAATTGGGTAAAATAACATGGAACTGGAGAGGTGAGCAAGCCTCTGTGTGTGAGGCTCTGCACAAGCCCTTGGAAGGTCAGTGTCCTGATGTGCTCACAGAGCCAGATTTCCAAGAATCCTTGGTCATGGATGCACTGAGGTTTGTAAGAGGCATTAGCTTCATTACATAAGTGAGATCCATGCCAAGGTCAGAGGTTGGAGCCATAAGAACCTTGGTGATCCGCTCTGGCTGCTGGGCACCTCTCCAGGGAGTGGGCAACGCAGAGCCCTGGCAGCTCCTGAGGCGCCAGGGACAATCAGATCCCTTCCCTGGAGGTGGCTAAACACAGATTAAGAGCCAACATTGCTCTGACTGCTTCCACTGGTGGTGTGTCACCCCGGTGTGCAAGCACACATTGCGTGGAAAAATGGAAATTTCCTGGGTTTACCTAAAGGAAAACATGGTGTGTCATGTAGCCTTGAGGTCACTGTGTTTGGGGGAAAAACATAATTTCAAAACATTGGGATAGGACTTTTATTTGCAAAAGAAGAGGTCATAGCATAGGCATAAAACAACACAGGCTGGGCTGACGTAGAGAGCTGCCAGCTCCTGTGCACGTCACTGGGGCTGGTGAGAGGGTTATGGGATTGGATTATTCCCTCTATCCGCTTTAGCAGAGTTATGCTGTTCTTTATTTGTGAGTTGGAAACATTTTAAATAGATGAGGCCAATGTTTCATTTATCCTTAAGGCTTTGACTGTTAAGAAATTCCTTATGTGACTATCCCTGGCTTCAGCATTGTGTTGGGTTTAAAGTCATAGGATTAAAAAAAAATCCCTTTCTCTTCCTTCCTCCTTATTTTAGTCTTTCAAAATTTGGCCTATAATTATGCACCAGGAATTATTCATGTTTTCTGGATCGCACGTTTGTTTATGGATGTCTCTCTGAAACAGGAAATTAACTCAATGTCTTTCATATCAATCAGTGACAGGACAACCAGGAATGGCTTCCAACTGAGAGAGAGTGGGTTCAGATTAGAGATTAGGGAGAAACTCTTCCCTGTGAGGGTGGGGAGGCCCTGGCACAGGGTGCCCAGAGAAGCTGTGGCTGCCCCTGGATCCCTGGAAGTGTCCAAGGCCAGGTTGGAGCAGTCTGGGATAGTGGAAGGTGTCCCTGCCAATGGCAGGGGGTGGGATGGGATGAACTTTAAGGTCCCTTCCAACCCAAACCATTCCAGGATTCTGTGATTCACTTCCAACAAAGCACCACTGTGTTCTGTCTGGAAAGGCAAAATGCAGATATTTTAAATCAGGACTTGTCCTACTATTTTGTGAAAAAATACTTGTTGACATTAATAATGTCAAATTTTGATTAACATTAACCAAAATTTGTTTCTTTGAAAAAGCTTAATTTTGCATATTAAGTGACTTTTGAAACTCAGATTTTTGGAGCATGTTGCAGATTTGTTGGAGCAGTGACATAGTCATTACTATTGTGATGAGCGAATCCTTTCTAGAATTATTATTCTGTCAGGAAATCTATTATTCATTGATCTTCTTTGTAAAGAAACGTGTCTGTACCAAGTGGGGTGGACGAGGAGGATGGAAGGGATGGCTGGTACTGAGAAAATGTCTATTTGTAGCGAGAGCAGCAGAGCCAACGCTTTCAAATGCAGATTATTTCAGGGCACGACCCTCAATCCATGTTTAGCCTCAATGCCTGGTCCCATTTGTCAGATGGATTGGACATTTCACTGTGGAACTCTGGAATTCTGAACAGAGTTCTCAGGTGATATTTAAGTGCCTCTTTCTTTCTGAACTCCAGTAAAGCATTGCTGAAGTCCACACGTCCTTCAGAGCTGGAGTTTGTTGCTGTCCTGACAAAGTCATGATCAATGGCAGGAGCCCAGGGGAGAGATTTGACTTTTTTTTCCCCAAGCTCAACAGATGTTTGCAAAGTGCATAATCCCTATAATTTGTACAAAATCACTTATGTCAGAGCTGTAACTCTGGCAGTGACTGAAGACAGGCGTTCAGAGAGGTGATGGCCAGGGTTTTATGGAAAAAAAGAAGAATCTTGAATTCTTTTTGCGGTTAATTAAAGATCTAAAGTAGTAATAGCTTGTATGGACTTTCAGCAGACTTTTATTGCTCCTTTCCATCAAAAAGCAGAAGGTTCCTGTGGAGCAGGGCTGGAAGGAATCAAAACTTGTGAAG
This sequence comes from Pitta sordida, assembly GCA_013390025.1. Lineage (NCBI taxonomy): Eukaryota > Metazoa > Chordata > Aves > Passeriformes > Pittidae > Pitta > Pitta sordida. The sequence continues at coordinate 51,053 of WEKX01002808.1, forward strand.
GTGGAAGATCCTCCACAGTTTTGGAGTAGGGTTTGGCCAAGAATGCCTCCTGAGGCTCTGAATATGCAAAAAATTGCCCCCAGGACACAGCTAAGAAAATAGTTTTGGCTCAGAAATGATAATATTTAATTCTGGTGTGGGTTGTGTGTATGGTCTCTTGGGTTTTTTATGTTATTTTTTTTCTTCAGGTTGGTTGAGGTTTTGTTCAGCTGTGTATTTAGAATTGTAAAGTAAATCAGTAAGAATTCTTGCTTTTGCTTTTTTTCGTATTTACACTTTGCTATCGTTAGTTGCAAAGGGCAGGCTTGGCCTAGCCAAGTGGTTTCCCATAATGCAGGGTCTACCAAAACAGTCTTTATCTCAAAATTGAGATTTAAGCAATTAAAAAAAAAAAAAATGTTCAGGACAGCTTTCACATTTATGTATTCTTCATTCCTGGCTTTCTCTGAGCATTAACATGCATCCTGTGAGATGTGTGATGATCTCATCTGGTGCTTTCCCATAGTTTGAAAAGTTAAATTACATATCTTCTCATTCTGACACTCTATCATTGAATTGGTGCCTTTCTCTGCAGTTGGGCCTCCCCACCCTGCTTGGCCATCCCGGTGTGAAGGGACAAGTGCAGCATCTCCTGCTTTGGACACTGGGCAAATACTCCTGACCAGGAATATGTATTTATTAAACTTCTTGGCGGTTTAATTAGATTTACATTTGTCTGTGGTGATGTTCCAGGTGCAAAGGGAGTCAGGGAGGATGAAGTGAGACTGTGTTTGGGTAAGGAAAGGAAGCATCTCCTTGGGTTGTCCAGCCCTGGCACAGCTGCCCAGGACAGTGGTGGAGTCCCATCCCTGGAGGGATTTAACACACAGAGGATGTGGCACTTGGGTTTGTGGTGGTCTTGGCAGTGCTGGGGAGCAGTTGGACTTGACCTTAAAGGGCTTTTCCAACCCTAATTCTGTGATTCAGCCTGTGCTCTCCTGTGTCTCGTGTCTTCCAGCCTGCTGGGGCTGTTCTGTAGGAGCAGCAGTAGGGCTTGTGTGGCTGCCAGGTGCTTCCTCTTCCTCCACTCCCTTCTTTATTCTTCTGCTAAAGTGCCCTGAAGCTCTGCCAGGGGCATCTCCATATCTCAGAAGAGCTGACGAAAAAAAATTCCTTATTTATCTGAAATGGGAAGCTCCACATGTAAAAGTATATCTATTTGTCCAAAGGCAGCTGACACTGCCAGGAGGGCACTGGCAGTCTGGAGTTGGGTTCTGTACACCCAGAGGAGAAGAAGAAGTTTACTCTGTTGAAGTGTAAAGCTGTTCCCAGCTGGGGGTGGTTTGACTTTTTTTTTAACTTGACCACTCAGGAAAAAATGCAGTTACAAAGCAATTGATGAAATGATGGATGCCCAGGTCCTGTTCCAAGCAGCTGCAGCTTCTCAGTGCGAAGAGCTGCAGGTTTCCTTGCAGTGTCAGAAATCACGGAATGGTCCTGACGTCCCTATGGCAGCTACAACTACATGAAGTAAAAGGGATGGTGGGAATGTCTTCCTTGTGTTACCTTTATCCAGCAGCAGATGAAAGCCTGTGATGAAGATCCTGTGATTGATTCTTAATTATGAATTGTGAACCTTCACCAGCTAATTTGTAAATATCTTTACAAATGCCTTGTACAACTGCATGGAATTAGGAAGAAGGTTTCTTTTTCTTTGCAGACCAAACAAATCCAGCTGAGGCATGTACGCGTGTTTCTCTGAATTTGTAAATAAATGTCATGATTTGGAGCAAAGGCTGATGGCTTAAAATACACATGTTCCCACTCCTGCTCCAAAACAAAGCCTTTCCCAGGGACTTGCTTTTATTCCTGTAGACATTGGAACACAAATGCTGGGCCAGTACACTTCATTGCTCCTAAGACTTCACAGGGACTGCCATGGCTCTATCCTAAAATTAATTCTAAATATTTTAGCTTTCCCCATCTCAGGCTACAGTTGTATCACCTCCAAGAAGGCACCTGAGCTATTCCTGGAGGCTTCTGACTTTCATGGGGCACAAGAATATCAGCAGCAAAGGCTTGTTGTAATAGGCAGGAGGACGGACAGGAAACTTGTTGTTTAAGGGAGAACAGGGGAAAGGGAAGGAAAGGGAAAGTGAAAATGCAGGGAACAAAATGAAGAGATCAGAAAGGCTGTTGCTGTAAACACCTGTGATTCATCCCATCCACTCCATGTGTGCACAGCAGCACGATACATCATCCAGTGCCAGTTCACCTCCCAGGGATGGAATTTGGAGCAGGGCCCAGGGGCAGCATTCCGAGCCCCGGCTGCTGGGAAAATGCTCCTGCGAAACCCAGGGAATACCAGTATCACAGATACTGCGGTTCTGGGTGTGGGCACAGCACCTGCATTCCTTTGGTTCCTGTGACAGCCTCAAGGGTGAATGGAACATACGCTCCACAGTGGGAGAGAAGGAAATGGGCAATGAGCGGAAAGGGCCTGAGAACATGAACATTCCTTGTGCTGCAGGATTCAGGGACCTTCTGCCATATCTCAGAGCAGCCCAGTCCCACTGCTGCTGTCCCCGAGGGAATAAGACAAGCCAGGTCCTGACCTCTTCTGCCATGGGACCAGGAGATCCTGGAGGTGCTCTCATGGTGGTTTTTCTCTTCCCTCCAAATGTTTGTGACATTTGGTTAAAGCTGAACATGTCTTGGCTGGGCGGTGGATGGAGGTGCAGCCCTGTGCTATGGGCTGTGCTGGGGGAAGGAGAGGAATTCTGCGAGCATGAAAAGTAATGAATCTGATTTTTCTAGGATTTTTCTGCAACTATTTTGATGTCTAAAAGCTTTGTGGTGTGGTGTCAGTACTTAAAGGGGCTCTACTTGTGGATTCTCCAGTGCCAATAAATAAGATGCAAATGCATGTGAGAGCACTCCCTGTCCCTTGGGGAGAATCAGGCTCAAACACCCAATCAGAGACTACCATAAATCACAGAAAAGTCATGCTACTCCACGTTGCCATGATGTCAGATCTACTTGATAAATGAGTGTTACAGCATTAACTGTCCCAATGGAACAGTTCAAATATGAATCAGTTTGTAAGAGCCTCATTTATTGATGTGTTCCAACAAGCTCTCTTAAAAAAACTCTAATCGTAATTCATTTAACTGTTTAACAATAAGCACTTGTCTGACAACAAGTCTATATTAATCCCTTTAATTTAAATATTGCAGGACAATCTTGCGTGACATCAATTTTCATACTAAACAGAAGAATATAATCAAATTTTAAAGTCCTAAAATGATTGGTACTGTTTTAAATAAATAGCCACTTTACAAAATTAATTAAATCAAGTAATCATCGAATGGTTTGGGTTGGAAGGGAGATTAAAATCACCGTGTTCAACCCCGTACCCTGGGCAGGGACACCTCCCACTAAGTTATCTAAGCAAGACTTGAATAAACACATCCAAGTGTGCTGTTTACCCCAGGTCATGGTAAAAACCAACATGGTTCAGTGGCCTAAAACCCCTTTTTTTGGCTGAGGTACAGGACTCAGATGATCTGGAGGGGATGCAGGCATGGATGACAGGCATGAAAATTTGCTTTCAGTGGCAGAGGTGAGCAAAGGGTGGCTGGAGGTGGCTGTGTCATGAGCACCAAGGGAGGCCCCACATTTACTTGAAGCCCATCCAATGTCTGCCTTGTTTCCTCATCTGGTAAGGCCTGACTTCTCCCAACTCCTTCTGAGGGTTCACTCCATCCTGTTCGGCTTAAGGCTTAGCCAGGTTATTTTCATCTGGGCTCTGTTTTCAAATGGGCCTCTTGGCCTGTGGTGTATCACAAAATAAATGTGGGCAGCACCCGACAGGGAAGGGGCAAAGGTGCTGCCTCCTGGGATCTCCTCTCAGGAGAGAGTTGAGGTGTCCTCAGAACCAGTTGTGTGACAGTGAGTGTTCACAGGACCCGCCACTGCACTGCTGAGCTGAGCCTGGGTTTAACTGGGGCTGTCAGGGAAGGCACTTCATCGCTGTGTGCCTGCAGAGAGGGGAGATCCAGGGCTTTAGCTCCTAAAACCCTTTAAAACAGCCTCCAACTCCTGCATTGCGAATTCCCCAAGGCCTTCCTGAGGGGAATTCTGAGGGAAGGAGTAGCTGTAGTGTTACTGCTTTAAGCCCAGGCAGTGTCCCTGCTCCGAGGAGAAATGGGAACAGGTCGCTGGGTTCTGCTGCAGGCAGCTTTTAATGGGATTCCAGAAATTAGGAAGGACAGGACTCAGCACCCCAATTATTTTATTTGATACTTTGTGTCAAAATGTCAAGCATTTCTTATAACATGCTTTCATCTCAAATAGAGAAAAAGTCTAATTCCACGCAAAGTAACTCCCTGTAAATTATGGCACAGATGGAATAACTAAAGAATATTTTAATTAAAATACCATATTATGGATTACTTACTCTACTGAAATTGTGAGGATATGCAAATAGGAGCAAATGTCATTTCTGGAAGCCACTTGAATTTATTACTTTAATGTTTTCAAAACAAAGATATTGCTTTTGTGGAAATTCAGCACTGACACTCCCGCCATCCTTCCTCTGAAAGAATGTAGAGAGAAAACTATATTGCATTTGCTAACTGAAATTTCTTGTATTTTCCTTCTTTCTCTTCTCTGATCTGTGGCTGTTAGGAGTGGAAAAAATCTGGGTCATCAAAAATAAAGAGGTTCTTGTTTTGGCAGGCAAATATATGGAGTTATTTTTCAGGCTCATCATATTTCCTCTACTTGTCCTTGCCCTCATCTTCCATGTCTGTTCATAACAAAAATGCCAATAAAAAACCAAAATGTTTCATTTTAGCTTAAGAAAAAGAAGAATTAATACAAGAAGTGATGTGAATTCACAAAATCTTTGAAATAGAAGGGATTTCTTTGTGTTTTGTTTTCATTTTTGTTCGTTTACCCAGAAAGTGCTATTTCCTTAATTTTGGCCAACCCTGCTCATCCCTGGTGTTGGGTAGATCCCATTTCTCTCTTTCATGTCATGTTCTCCTCCTAGTTCTTTGATATCTCCTTCCAGTAGGCAGCAGAGTAGGAATTGCTCTGGATTGGGATACTGACTGTGGAAATGGAACGGGGACTCTGGAGACATTGAGAATTAAAAGCAGAAGCTGTGGGGTGCACTCTGCACAATATAAGAATATATTGATTTCTGGCACATGCTGTTTAAAACCATGAGAAACATTTTTATGTATTTGGACTCAGGCTGAAACTTCGTGCTCATTCAAAGAGTTCAGAATGAAGGGTTCATAAAAATGAACTGTGTTTAGCCATATACCTTAGAATGAGCCTGTTGTGGAGTTTAATGTGGGCTAGCACTGAAAGCTGGGAACCAGACTCTGCAGCTGAGTTCTCTGGGTCCTTTTGCAGCCTTGAACAAAACAAATCTTGGAGACAATCTGATTTTCTCTCCTCTCCTTGCTCCCCAGTGCCTGGCTAAAAGGGCTGCACACACTGGAGTGGTTTCTAGCCACAGGATTGTGGAAAATGGGTTTGTAATTCTGGTATTAAACTGCTGTGTGAAAGTGGTGTAAGAAGACAATAGGTCTAAGAAAAGTGCGTATGTGTGGAATTCTAAGGATGAAGGGAGGAAAATCAAGGGGAGATGCAGATTTTTCCTTAGTTCTTGCACTTCTGCATTTAATACTCCTCTGAAGATGCTCAGCTTGTGCATATGGTGAGGCTTGCAGCCTCCTGAGCTGCAGGTAGTGGCCCCACTGAGTTGACTAATCCCTCTAATCCAGTCTAGTGCAATATTTATAGAGGCCTATTTCTGCACTGATTGCATTGGTTTGGCCCTTTTTCTGAATTTTCTCTTTGCTCTTTTGGGGCTGGAAAGGGGCAGGAAATTCTCTTTCATGATGTAATCCACCTTGGAAAAATCTTTGCAGTTGAGCTGAGGGTATGAACAGGTGAAATAATGAGTTCTTTGAAGGTGTAAAATACCTGGATTTGCACTTTGTAAATGAGGAATAAGGGAAACCTGTGATGGCTTTGACACCTATTGTTGCTAGAGATGAATTCCCTTATCACTGGAAACCAGTAGTTGCACATACTGGTGTGTAGCAATCATCTCTAACTATGTAATTTGCTCTCCAGTTGTATTATTTTGATAATTATCTGTCATTCCCTAATGCACTTCCCCATGTTTTCAGCGGGGCTGTAATTATAATTGCTAGGATTAGACATTAATATTATCTCTGTTATAACAGAGATCAGCTTAAAATCCCATTCTGAAACAGGATGAAGCACTCACATGTAATTCCAGCAATCTGGTGCGGATCAGCTGCAGGAGAATGACAATGTTGAAACTATTCCCTGTCAAAAAGAAAGGTCAAGTACTTGCAGAAAACCTGTAAAGCCGCTGATTGTGAAGATTGTATTTTTTGTAGGGGAGTGGAAGCAAGAATTCAAGATGTGATTTTGCCCTGAGGTTTCCTGACCACTCAGACCTGCACAATTCACATGTTCATCCTCTGGGGGATTTCAGCTGTACAAAGCAATCCCTTGGGATCAAAAAATGGGAGTTTTCTTCATCTTTTTATGTAACACATCACTTATCCCTCTAGTTACATCCTTGTAACCTACTTAAACTAGTGCTGTCACACCAGCTACACAGGGAGGTGTTTTGTCCATTGCCCATTTTGTTATTCTATCACACCAAAATTTTCTTTTGCAAGAAAGCTGTTCTTGCAAAACCAAGTTAAAATTAGATACCTGGATCAGAAGGATTAATTCCAAAGTTAGCATTCAGAGTTTCTCGGTGGCTCCAGAAGGGACTCAGTCATGAGAATGTTCTGGAGATTATCCCAGAGATTTTATTCACTCCCCCTTCCCCAGGGCTCACATTTCCATCCCAGCCCAGGCAGAAATGGAGTGTTTATATTCTCTTGCAGATTGTTATACAGGTTAATATTCAATGGTAGGTTACAAAAGAGCAGAAATCCCATTTTGAATTAAATCAATGACAAAATCCAATGGAGAGGATTCCATGCAAGGAATATAAAAGCTCTGTTAAATCAGATGTGGGTGTCACTTGCAATAGTCTGGGCACACACTATCAGCAGCTATGAGGTCTGATTTGTAATTTAGTTCCTTTCTCCCCACATGACTCCACCTGGCGTGAAGCACCACTCCCTGTCCATGCTGCAGCAAAACCTGCCTTCATTTAAAGCACAAGTACTGACAGCTTGTTATTCCCAGCCTAATCAAAGCCCCCTGCCAAAGTCACAACTGGAAACCTGGCATTAGTTTTTATCTCCACAGCCACATTTCAGCCTGATGCCAAAGGTGTGGCTCCTCTGAGACACGCTATCAGTTAATTTACTTCGTTAGAACTTTTGATACCTCATTAATACATCTTCAAAACACCATATTTTGTCACCCTACTGAAATAAAACTTGAAAGGCAATGGCCATACAAATCACTCTACCTGAGAGGGGCAGCTCCTCGCTCCGCTTTTCCCGAAGTCCTTGTGGTTTCCAGGAGAGGAGCTGGATTACAAATGACCACAGACAGACCTGCTCTCAGATTTACATCTCTCTGTAATGATGACCCTTGCAGAAATAGCTCTGGCCAGGTAATAGGATTATCAGGAGGGAATTAGAAAATTCTGCTCATTAGTTTGAGCCAATGAAGTCGCAGACTAGAGAGAGGTTTAAAGGATTTGGTGCATATGTATAATTGGGAAGGGAGGAAAACAACTGAGCCTGAAGAAGAACCACAGATGGCACCTTGGTATTGCAGAGCCAGGTGAATTCAAAATGCTGAAGATACACTTGGTGTGAGAACCAGTTACTGATGCAGGAAAACTGCCCTGACAACCCGATGGCCCTTTCAGCATTTCTGAACTATGGTGTGACTCTAGTTTATCAAAAAGATTAAACTATTCATGGAAATGATGGTAAGATTTGAATTATATTTAAATAACAAATAAATAATATTTAAATAAATAACCCAGTCATTACTCATTACTAAAAATGAAGTACTGACAGAGCACTGATGGAAAAATAGGAAGGGACAATTTTATTCTGTGGAAAATGATAAATATCTTATGTGGCATTAAGAAACATTAACATCAGAGCAATTTTAAATGGAAGACTTGTATTTAAACGCCTGCAACTGTGGCTGTGACATGTAGTTGGATGCTTTGCAACCAAGAAGATCACAGGATCGTAGAATTACAGATTGGTTTGGGTTGGAAGGGACCTTGAAGCCCATCCAGTGCCACCCCCTGCCATGGGCAGGGACACCTTCCACTATCCCAGGTGATTCCAGCTTGACCTTGGACACTTCCAGGAATCCAGGGGCAGCCACAGCTTCTCTGGGCACCCTGTGCCAGGGCCTCCCCGCCCTCACAGGGAAAGATTCCTTCTTAACATTGAATCTCTTGTATTTTAAAGACATTCCCCTATGTCCTATCACTCCATGTTTATAGTTGCACCACAATTAGCAGATCTGACACATTTAAAAGAAACACGTATAGAGGAATTCATCCTGCACAGGTGTAACGTGAGAGTTCCTGCCCTGTGTGAGTAAGACCTGCAGGGTACCAAGAGCTTTGGAAATGTGGCTCTGGAGGAGTTGCTGGAATGCCTCTCTGGTTGCTTGGGTTATCCAAGATTTTGTGTGACTTGTGGCTACTATTAGTGATAAAAGTAATGACCAGTTCTCAGTCAACTGCCAGTCCTGCTTTTATCCCCCTGCAGTGCCCCTTGATGAAACCCAGAGATCTCCAGGGGGCTGAGATCTCGTTAAGACCAGCCTTCATTACGCCTCATCCTCCTGATCTCAGAAAGACTGGCACAGACTCCTCTGATAAAGAGGAGAGGGACAGACTGTGGGCATTGGGCACAGTGACGGGACAAGAGCCACCTGAATTGAAACACAGAATTCCTATGAACAAGGCAATGCTTTTTTACCATGAAGGTGGCTGAACACCGGCAAAGGAGAATTTAGGGGGCCTCTGTCTCTGGAGACCCTCAAACCCAGCTGGTCAGTGCTGGGCACCCTGCTCTAGCTAACCCTTGAGCCATCTCCAAGAGTCGTGCCCCAATTAAAAAAAATAAATCATGGTTTTGAGAAGCTGAAATGGCAATAGTTCCTTTCAAAATTAGCCATTCCAGTTCAGTGACATTTCCCCCCCAATTTCTAGCATTTCTGTAGACATTTATACGTGTTTGTTAGTTCTTTGTCTCCCTGGTTTTGGTTCCTGCTTGATCCAGTGGAAGGTGTCGCTGCCCATGGCAGGGGGTGGAACTGGATGAGCTTTAAGGTTCCTTCCAGCCCAAATCATTCTGTAGTTCCATGACTCTCTCTCTCTTTGCTAAACCTGCCCCAAGCTGTTCCCTACCTGGCATGCACCAGCTGCCAGGGATTTTAGGAGCTTCATTGCTTTCACTTCATTATTTAAATATCTTTTATGAGATAGTTCTTAATTTTTAATGGAAGGTCCCATTAAATTGAGAAGCTCACTTAGCTCTGTTCCAAAGGGCAAACCAAGAGATTTCATACCCTGTGAAAACATAATAGCACTGATTTCAGACAGCATCATGTAGGCAGAATTTAACTGAGCAATGAAGTGCTGATGGAGCTTTTCCGGGGCCCTACAGGAGGAAGACATGGGCAGAGGAAAGTGAGCAGGCAAGGAATTTCTAAATATAAATATGCCAACTTCCAACTCATTGAAGATGGAAGGTCACATTCAGTTTGAGAATGGTTTGTATTTGAGTAGGATATTAAATATCACTGTGTCTAAATGTTTAACCCTCTACTTTTATCTGCTTGTCCATTTTTCCAGGTTCACATTGTGAGATGTCTGTGACAGCATTATTTTAGTGCAAGTCTTGGATAGGACATAACTCCACCACCATCCAGGGTGTTCCTACTGCAAGTCACGGGAATATAAAAAAACATTAAAAATTTCCAGTGTGCCCCATGGAGAACACCTTTTAAATTAGCATGGCCAAAAAGCTTTGCCAGGCCTAAAAATGCCATTTTGAAACAATTTAGTCTTCTGCAACGGGTAAACTTTCTTAAATTTTTGGTTTTCCCTCTTTTATTTTTTAAAAAAATGTTTTTCTTTCCTCCTCACTTTCAATGAAATATCACTTCTGCATCTTTAGGTTAAAACATGCCCACACTGTCTTCAGTTTAAATTACATTTTCTCTTCTAGCAAACTGTAGTGTACATGTCATGATTGCAGAAAAATATCTCTGTAAGAAATTGATTACTGGTGTTATTTTATGATAGTTTTATATCTAATGATGAAGAATTTGCACTTGCAGGAATATTTACAAAATTACAGTTGTTCATCATTGGCTCAAAAAGCCCCTTTGTTGCAAAAAGATGGATTAAACCTTGACGTGGAGACTGATCCTAAACCAATTAGAAAAACTCCATTTGTTTGCATCTTTGTCATTAACTTAAGGAAGATTAAAATGCAGAGCAGGAAGAGGAGCAATGTGCTTCCCACATCCCACTTGTCACAGAGCTGCAGCGTCCTGCCTTGGTGGAGTTTTAAGAAGCAACAAAGCTTAAAATTTTGGCCCGTTTAATTATTTTTAAACCGAAAAGGCCAGAGTAGCCTCCTGCTGTTGAGAAGAGACTTATCCCACTTTCCCACTTCCCATTGTCCTTCCATGTTTTTGCACTTTGTGGTGTCTTGATTTTCCTTCCAGTGTGGCCAAATCTCCACGGACACAGGGATGGTTTTGTTCCTGCTGGCGCTGCCCTGTCTGCACGACGCTGGGATCCAGAGAGGTCCAAGGACTGGGGGTTGGTGTGATGGGTCATTCCCTTGGCATTAGGAATGCTTTGTGTGTTGAATTAAGTCTGTTAACAGGCAAGAAAACTGAACACGTAACTGTTGGAAGTGTTTAGGTGAGGGGTGTAACTGCTCCTGGGGTTCACCACTGCATTCAGAGGAATGACCCACATCCATCTCCTTCTTCAGACTGTCTTACAGCAAGGTTCGCCAAGCTGTTTGACTTTGTTTTCCTGCTCGTTTGCCCTTTCTTCAGGGCGTTATTTTGCACCATTCCATATTACCCGTAGAGGTCGGTGTTTGCCTGGAAAAGCAGAGCCTAGAGCGTTGCAGTATCTGTCCCAGAACTTTCAGATGTTCTTCCCCCACTCCCCTGGGTTAATAAGATTCCACAGAGCTCTTCTGATCTCCTGAAGACGTGAGAAGGGTGGAGGTGTGTATTTGGGTACATCGTCAGGTTTTACTATGCTGAACAGGTTTTAGCAGATCAAACACGGTATTTAAAAAAACCTCCAACAACTTGACATTTCCTAAAATATTTGCATATCTTAAAGAGGAAGAGAGGATGAATCAGAGTGAGAACTGTGTCTGTGGTTATCATCTTACATGGGTTTTGCGTGGTCATTTGCTAACTGAGAACATGAAACGTGTTCAGGGATGTGCTTGTGAGCTTTTTCTCCCTCTCTCCTGACACCCACTCCCTGGGATTTGTCAGGGGTAGCGACAGTATGAGAGCAATTAATTACATCCCGTGGTTGCCTGAGATTATGGAAGATACCTTGGGAAATAAAGTCTGGAGAAGGGTTTTGGGTGAGGAAAGTATAAAAATCAAACAACCAAAACTCAACCACCAAAGACCACAGGTTGTGTTTTGTAAAGACTATTTCTCAAATGTTCTTTATGAACCAGAGATAACCCGTTTGAGAAATAGTATTTTGGATTACTGTCTGTGTGAGGTGAGAATCATGGATTACTCCATGATTAGATATGATCTCAACCATGTCTGTAACCCACCCAGGCTTGTATGCATTGCAGTTTACTTAAATATCTAAATCCTTTTCAAGAGGAACTGTTAAATGAATTAACTGGTTGAATAAAAAATTTTAGATTATCATATAAACACATGGAAACTTTGGTTGCTAAAATAAGCATTGCTTAACCTCACTGGGTGCTGTGGCTGGAAATGATTTTAAGCAGCAAAAATAGTCTGAGTTCTTGTGTTTCACACCTGTTGGTAAAGTAAAAACTACCATTAATAGTAGTTTAATGAATAATTCTGTGTGTTCCTCTAATTAAATTGGCGTGATCCCACTTTGAAGAGTGACTATTTTTTGACAAAAATCAAAGCAATTGATTGAGCTCTGTAGTACTCAAAATTCCATTAATTGTGAAGTTTGTGGGCTATCAATGAAGTATTTGGGGAAAGCACAATGCAGCGTGTGCTTTTGGAAATGTATCCACGGAAATCTTCAGCTAAAGGTGCTTTTATCTCTTTTCCGACTTTTCCATCTTTAAAAGTGTTTTCCCCTCCTGAAGTGTCTTGTGAGGGTTTCTGATAGTGTTGAGATCCTGTTTGCACCCAGATGTATGTCCTGTAACCTTTTTTTTTTTTTAATTAATTTCCTAAGCCTTTTTTTTTTTAATTAAGTGCATAGGACAGCACGATGCATGACTTTCTCAATTTACAACTAGGCAAGTTAAGATCGCATCCCTTCAGATTTCTTTTGGAATGTGCAGCCAGAAGGGAGCACTCTTAGCTAAGGCACAGGAATATTCCCCTCACCCCGTAGTGTCTCAGTGCATGGAGGCAGCAAATTCTCTCACTTGAACAATGGGTGAAGGGTGAGGCTGGGAACTCTTCAAGATGCAGTCTCTACGCTAATTTGTTGCTGTGTAAATAAGATTTTTCTGCCTCTTTGGTTACTGGTGGCAGCCTTTGCTTGCTAAAATTGAGTGGCAGCTCACACTGAGATGAAGCAATTCTCCCACTGTCTTCTTGCAAGGTCAGTTCTTCCAAAATAGTGATGTATGACCCTCATTTTGACACTCCTAAGTAGGATCATAAGCTCTTTGGGTTAGAAGGGACCTTAAACCTCATCTCATCCCAACCCCTGCCATGGGCAGGGACACCTTCCACTATCCCAGGCTTCTCCAACCTGGCCTTGGACACTTGCAAGGATCCAGGAGTTCTAACATTACATTAAATTTGTCCTATTTCAGCCTATTTAGACCCCTTCTTCTGTCACTACAGACTATGTTAAAAATCTTTCTCCGGCTTTCTTCTAAGCCCCCTTTGGAACTGAAAGGCTGCAATAAGGTCTCCACGAAACCTTTTCTTCTCCCAACAACCCCAACTCTCCCAACCATTATACATAGCAGAGCTGCTCCATCCCTCTGATCACCTTGGTGTCTCCTCTGGACTCTCTGCAGCAGCTCCATGTCTGTCCTTTGCTGTTGGATCCCAGGGCTGGAGCAGCTCTGCGGGTGGGGTCTCACCTGAGGGAGCAGAGGGGCAGAATTCACTCAGCCCATGCTGTGGGAGTATTCCAGGGCATGGAGGGGTTTCTGGGTGCCAGAACATGGCCAGGGCATGTTCAAGTTTCCACCCCATCAGAATCTCCAAAGTCTTCTCCACAGAGCTACTCTCAATCCCTTAGTCCCCCAACCTGTGCTGATATTGGGGATTGCCCTAATTTAGGTGCAGATTCTTGCACTTGGCATTGTTGAACTTCATGAATTATCATTCAGAGGGTGTCATCTGTTATGCTATCAGCATGGGAGCCATGCTGCATTTTCCATGGATGGGATGTAAAGGGTGCATTACAGAAATCTGTTGTGAACATGTGTAGCAAGATTAAAATAATTTGACAGAGAAAAGCATCAGGTTTAAAACTGAACTGAGTAAACTGACCTGTCAGTCAGTGAAAAACTATCATAGTAAGTGCAGTCAGCTTGTGCATGTTTGTTCTCCTTCTCAGGGATTAAGCAGAGCTCCACATATGGTTCAGTGAAGGCTTTGAAAGAAAAAAAGTTTTCCCCTAATAGGGTCCAGGTAATCTCCTGTAGCTGTTGATTTACCACGCAGACAATTGTCGAGACAAGTGGATGTCTGGATGTCACTGTTCCTGGTCCAAAGAGTTTAGAGCTGGAAGAGCTGTTCCCTAGTTCCAGGCTGCCTGGCTCCCTTGCTTTGGATGATGTCTCCAAGAATCAGAGGACACATGGCTCATGTGGTGGAGAGCCACACCGTGTGTGCAGTAAATCATCTGCTGAGCAATCTTGGAATCACAGAATGCCCTGAGCTGAAGGGAACCACAAGGATCATCCAGTTAAACGCTTGGCCTTGCACAGACAACCCAACAATCCCACCCTGTCCATGAGAGTGTTGTCCAAAGACTCCTTGAGCTCTGGCAGGCTTAGACCTCAATGTCACTGACATTGGACCTCTCTCTTATTTGCCTGTTTTGAAGCAAACCCAGACAAACCATTCCTAACAGCGGAGAAGTGCAGTGCTTGCTGCCCTCTTTAAGGTCCTTGGATTCCTCTCCAACGGCCAGCTGCTCCTCCAAAGTTTGTTTAAGCTGGAATGTCACAGGCAGCAGTGAAACTCTAGTTGCCTGTGCTCGTGTTGTGGGGTTTGTGCAGTTTATCAAGGGCATCTTTTTGGCAGCTCTTCGGAGAATCCACCACTGGAATGTCAGTCTGCTTGTGTTGGTTCAGTGTGCAGGGGTTGGTGGGACGTCTGTGTACAAGGACTATGGTTGCAATACAGACAGTAAATTATTATAAAAATAGAGGGGAAGGAAAAAAGCGGCAGATATGACTGGGGCAGACGCACAAGGGAGAGGGACAGTTATTCACAGGTCCTGATGCAGCACTGAACGTCATAAAGTGAGGCAGGTTCAAGCCTGAAGAATTCAGAGCAAAATGGGGGGAAAAAGCCAGGAATCCAGACAGGCCTTTAATCAGCACATAATCACAGGAAGAGATTTGGAAGGAACCCTTCATTGGTTAGCGGGTCCAGCCCCCTGCGTCATGGAAGGGTTGAGTTCTGCGGGGCCGATGGAGGCCAAGCGGTCACTGCATGCAGAGAAGATGTTTCTTGGCAGCTGCTGCACTGTCCGGGGCTCAAAAACAAAAGGACTGCGATGCAAAGTTGTTGAACTCTGGGAAATGACAGTAAAAAATGGCCTAGTTTGGGCTCCATGGTTACGGCTTCCCAGGAACTGCCGCCCAAGTATTTTCAGTGGAGAATAAACTTGTAATTTAGTTTTCTGAACAGGAGGACTGAAAAAAAATACCCTTGGCACTGAAATTCTGGGCTTTTTCTGTCTTAGCTTTTTGCTAAAGGATCTGTGGCTCAGATGCATATGTTCATTTATGTTGTCCTATATATAGAATGACATAAAACATGTATATGTATATATATATATACATGTAAATATGTCATCTGCACATGTTTGTGCTCCCACATTTAGACACAGCAGAGTGTGACTTCTTCAGTTTTTTCTGCTTCCTTGGAGGAACTGCAAAATTACAGAAGTCTAATTAATTGAAAATTACTTTTGCAATCAAGATTTGCCCTTATGGTGCAGCAGGTTTTCCAGACTTGATCCGTGTGTGAGCCAAGGGAGAATTGTAAAGAATTTCTGAGGTTTTAGGTCCTTTGTGCACACTATGCTTTGGGTATTTGAGATTCAAATTTTCTTTTGGTCCAAGTGACTAATTAAGCAAATCTGATCCCTCTTTGTTTGGTTGAGTGTAACTTTCCCATTGGGACACGCAGCAGATCGAAGGGATCTTAATCTCAGGCCTAGAATCATATATTCTGAATGAGGTTTTTCTATATATTTTCAAGATAATGGTGATTAGTTGATCTGTTACCTTTAGCAGAAGCATTTTAAGTGCTTTTCCCCAACTTTGTGATAAAACAGAAGCCTTAGAACATGAAGACCTTTACAATTAAAGCTAAATGCAAGCACTTTCATCTGCCAAATCTATTAGTGGATCTTAAACCCTAAATCTCATCTTGAATTTGGAGGGGTTTAAAAAGCAGTAGTAGGCTGCTCTCACGCCAACTGGAGAGTAGAAAACAGGGGCATAAGCAGTAAACTTCAGCTTGTTCTCCTTTATAGGGAAAGTTTATTTACTTGTCCTTTTCATGGATATTCCTATTTTCATGGTCTTTATCTTGCTCTCAAGTCCTTGGCTTTGCTCAGGTACCTCTGAAGGAATGGGCTGAGTGGGTCCCTTTCACTCACTGCTATGGCACATTCACAAATTTAAAAGGTAGGAAAGGGCTATAAATAGTCTCCTGGCCTTTTCTGCGCTCTTTGGGTATTTGTGTGACCTCATCTGGCTTTGGGAAGAGTTCCTTTGTTGAACTTGCCTGAGGAGGAGGATTCTTGCCCAGTCTGGTGTTGATGCCCAGTGGTGCAGATCCCAGATTTTAAAGGAAAGAGGTTATTTTCTCCATGTCCTGGGGCTTTCACTTTCTCTGTTATTTAAATTAATGCATTTCAATAAATCATGCTTGGCTCCCAGTCTTGCCTGATTTATGTGTTAACAAGTCTGTGCTGAAGGTTCTTTCCTGTTTCCATAAGCTTCCAAGTTTTGGCTCTTTTCTTTACCATTTTTCTTTAGCCTAATAAAAATCACATCTTAAAATCTTGCAACTCTAAAAACTTCCACATAATATAATACAAAACCAGCTACTTTATTTTCCCTGGCCAGGGAAATCTACAACAGTTTATTTATTTTTTTAAGGTGAGAATTAATATTTGTGGATGTTTCTCACAAGTTTTATTTCCTGAACAGTGGGAATGCTGGGAGTGGCATGTTACCCTGCTCTGAAATGTTCAGCTGCAGAATATATCAAAATATTTTCTTTAGGTGATTGTTTAAATGCTGGCTCTGAGGAAAGAGAACAATTTGAAGGTAATTTCTGAGCAGATCCTTAGTTACCCAGTATTTTAGAAGTACAAGGTCATGCATAACAAGCATCTTTATAGATTTTTATAAATGGACCTGTCAATATTTAACAGGGGCCCTTCTAACTTGGCTTCTGAAGAGGCTGTAGAAATGCACATTGAAATCAATCTTGGCACTATTTCTTCCATTACCAATTGCATTACAATGTATCCAGGGAAATGCTGAGAATTATTGCTGTGTTCATCATAATTTTATCAGTAATGATTGCTTGGCTAATCACCCCCAATATTTCAAT
The DNA here is from genome assembly GCA_013390025.1 of Pitta sordida. NCBI lineage: Eukaryota > Metazoa > Chordata > Aves > Passeriformes > Pittidae > Pitta > Pitta sordida. The sequence continues at coordinate 68,081 of WEKX01002808.1, forward strand.
CTCCTGATCTCTTTTCCATAGAAAAAGGTGCTCACTATCCAGCAGCAGGAGAAGGTGTGGAGGGCTTTAGTTTTCTTATGCACTTACATAATTTTTCTGCTGTTTCTGTGCACCTGGTATTACCAGGTTGGATGAGATCACCAGATCTTTCGCCCAAAGAATTTAAAATAAAAATAGATCTCATTTAGCCTGGAGTAAGATCCCTAAATGTGGTGACATTGTCTGTCCTGGAAACTTCCAACTAACACCAGCTTGCTTAGGAAACCTTGGACTCCTGCCCACCTCAAAATTTCAATATAACAGAAGTGGCCTTTTGAGATTTCTGGGCTGTGTATGATCTGTGCAGCTGTCCTGTGTTGTGTCTAAGTCAAGAACCTGAAGTCTATGACATAAACAATAGGAATTTGCTTGTAAAACAGTCTGGTTAGGACATACCAGAGGACCTATGGGGTGTGTGTAATATTGGAACTGAATGTCCATCAAAGCCCCTGATCCTGCCACCCAACCCCCTGTGAGCCTCCTCTGAGAAATCCCAGCCTGTGTAATCCAGCGGATGCATTAAAAATTCATCGTCGTCAGCTGCTGGATGAGAGAGGGACGTGCTTAATGCCCCACATCATGGATCTCTTCCTGTGAGCAGTGATTCATGATGGACAGCTGAACTCCAGAGTGTCCTGAGTAAGGGTCATACATCCAGGGAAGTCTCTCCAGGATTCACATGTGTGTGAAGGAGAAGCTGAGTATGAGGTGGGGGGGTTCTGGCACAGGTTGCCCAGAGAAGCTGTGGCTGCCCCATCCCTGGGAGTGTCAAGGCCAGGTTTAATGCCACTGCTTTATTGCCCTTGTAACAGGAGCAAGAGGGATGTGTCACGTCAGATTTCAGCTAGTTTTGTAGTTACAATCAAGGGACTTCTGGACACCCTGTCAGCTGCACAGGCAGTATCAGCACCACCTTGGACTGGGGGTGCTGGGAGCCTGCGAAGGATTTACTGAAGGAACTACACAGAGAGAGAAAACTGAGTAAACTTTTGTTTTTTATGGAACAGTGTTCACTTAGATATCCAGACAACACCAATGAATTTTATGCTGCAGGGATGTTATCCTTTACAAGTACTGGGATTTCTAAGTAGCAAGTGACAGCAGGTCATGAGGAAATACTGTGCAGGTGATGCAAGTACGCCAGAGGAGGAGGGGGGAAAGGAAGGCTTAAGGTGAAACAAATATATCTAGCTCTACCCAGGTGTAATAAGAAATCACAGTTTTACAAGCAATTGGAAATACAGTAAACACTTGAAAAAGACATAATTTTCTTCCTCCTTTCCCTTTTCATCTTGGCAATGGGTAGAGAGAGATGCTGCATAGGGACACCTGCTGCCAGCAATGCTCTCCAGCAGCCCCTGGGCTCATGGAAAACTGCCTTAAGTTCCAGCAGGATGCTGGGATTTGTGTTACACAGCTGAGCAGGCACATCTGGCCTGGCCTTAGGGGACCGCAAAGATGGCTTGAAGCTTCTTTGATGTAATAACCCCTCTCCAAGTGAAATATCTCCCACAGCTATTCCTGAAGGTTGAGGTCATTATCTTTTCCTGTATTTCTTCTGCCTTTGGAGTTTGTCGTGCAGATTCATAAAATGAAATATCTGAAGCAGGAGCTTGTTGGAAGGAAGATTTCTATCATTTTTACTGATCTTCCCCTAATCTCTGACTGGTAGGGTTTGAGAATCTTTTCCAAACTGATGGATAGTTCTGTAGCTAGTAATGGAAAAAACTCATTACCCTGTTCCAGGGGTGCAAATCTGGACTCCTTCCAGCCCTGTATTTTGGCTTTTCTCTAGTGCAGCAAGAGAACAAGTAGATGGAGGAGGTAGGACTGGCTCTGTCCTCCAGTTTAAGGCTGTCTGTGTATACATTTGCATATTTCAATGGGTTGTTCCAATATAAATATTTAAAGAAAAGGGACTGGAAACCCCAAACCGGAGCAGAGAGCAGGTTCCAGAGCTGCTTCAGAGAACGTCTGTGTCAGGCCAGCTCTTGCCTGCGAAGGAGGAGAAGGGACAGCCTGTTACCAAAAGATAGCAGATAATTGCCAGGCGAAATCCCAGCCCAGCCTGGCACTCCCTGCCAGCCTGCCATCCAGACGCTGGGAAAACAGGCCTGGGCTGAGACCACAGGGGGCTGGGGGAGAAGGCCTGGGAGGAAACCCAAAAAACCTCAGCCCTTCCTCCCGCTCCTCAAAATGTCAGACGCCAGGGCGGTTTTTCCCGGCCACACACGGAGAGCTGTGCGACGGTGGGTGGGAGTTCCCTGGAGCGCATCACGGCCCAGTCATCCCGGCGGGACGCGCCAGGCCGTGACTGGAGACTCTGAGGGTGAGGATGGGGACATCGACCAGCATCTCCCCAGGGGGAACCTCCCAGCCTGGCCAGGGGGTTAAAATTACCCGGGCTGTTAAAAACCTGTGGGAAAGAGCTGTTCTCCAATAAAAAAATTAGAAACAGTTCAGCCTGAAACCCTTGTATGTTGACGCTGGAGCAGATATTGCCAATGATCAATAAAGGATGAGGAAATAATTTATTTCAAATGCTGGAATGATGATCTTGGAGGTCTTTTCCAACCTTAATGATTCTCTGATTTTATACTTCCAGCCAAGGAGCACCAATAAAGAAACTTCTTCCTTTCCTTGCTTGGGAAGCCTCGGCACAGTTCAGGGATCCAGAGCAAGGAATATTTTTGTTTTTCTCCTTGTTTTCTTCTCTGCCATGACTTCAGTCTCTGAAATAAAAGGAACACTTGTGCTCTGAATACAACTTTTATTTTGGTTTTGTTTTCTTTTGGAAGAAAAAGTACTTTAATCTCTGAGGTTACTTGAGTTTGTGTAAAATCAAGCATCTTCAGAAAATGCAATGCAGCGTCTTAGCTCTGGATCTATCTTACACACCACTGATTCCTTTAACCAGTTTTTAGAAAAAATCTTGCAGATTTTGCTGTGTTTGAAGTGAAAAACATTTCTGTTAAAAATACCCAAATGGCTTTGAACTTTCTAACTCCTTTCCCCCACCAAGGCAAAATAATCAACAAAGAAAATGAAAATTTGGGGTATTTTTAAACCCTTGCCTCAATCTGAAGTAATTTTGTATTTTGTTTGTTGGAAACTGAGGAGGGTGGAATTCATGTTGCTGTGCACAGTCTCCCTTTTTTTTTTTCTGGCCAACCCTTCTCTGTGTTGACTCTTTTAATTTGTTCTGACATTTAAGGTCTGACCTTCTCTGCGGGGAGCGGCTGCTGCTGTGCCCAAGAGGTTCTGGGAAGCAGAGGGACGCAGGAAGGTGTGCGTTGTGTTCCCAGAAGGCAGATCACCTGGATGGCTGATTCAGGTCCAGCCCAGCTCAAAATGGATGGAATTCTGGTGAAATCTGTTGACATGATGCAGATTTGCAGGGACACACTCTCATCAGTAACCAATTCATGAGGGTCACTGGACAACAACGCCTCCACTGTCCATGAACTCTTTTATATAAAGCCAGAGATTGATGAAATTCCTTGGATGTTTGGGCAGAGTGATGATTGCAAGAGCTGTCTGCTGACTGTTGTTGTATTCCGTGGTGTAGGAAAGGTGTGATCTCTGTTTCAAGGTCATGGTACAAGCAACAACCCTCTGTGGCACGAGGAGGTTCTTTAAAATACGTGAGTACAAACTGGTGTAAGCAAAACATGTTTGGAGGGACTGCTTGTCTCTGACAGAAGGGATTCCTTGAATTCTCTTTCCCTGCTAAGATATGATTGGTGTTCACAAGGAAAATGGTGAGTCCTTTCCCTTCAGAGGTGGCTGCCATTACTTAGCTCTGTCATTCCTGACGACTTCCCTCATCACTTCCCGGTGTCTTGCCCAACATTTCCCCACAGTGATAAGTTAGTGTCTCCCCTTCCCCTGTTTCAGGCTTGAAATGAAAGGATTTACCATCTCAAGTGCCAGCTAGGCTTACAATAACCCTGTTATTCACTATCTTTAATATTTGACATCTCACTGAAGAGCCTAATGCCTCGGAAGGGATTCCTCTGGTGAGGAGATGACTCCTCCACCTCTTTCCTCCTTTGTCCACTTATTTTCCTCCTAGATTCATCATTATGGTGTCAAAGCACCTCTCCAGCCATGGAGCCCTGAAGCCCAAGGGATGTGTCACCCTTATTTGCTGATGCAGATGCTGGGTTGGGTTCCTCCTCCTCCTCCTTGCTGCCGTGCTCTTCCTCCCTGTCCTCCAGCATGGTGTGAGTGCACGTAGCCACTTAACGGTGAAAAAAATGAATCACAACCTATTGTAGCCCTTTTTTTTACTCATTTTGTTATTTTTCCAGGTTACTGATTCATTCAAACAGAACAAATTTCCGTGGTAAGATCTAAGGTGTCAAAATATCAACCCCAATGCTTGATTATCTTGGCTGCTGTAATTTCCTTTTTCAAACGTTTTGACTGGAAATGATGACCGACTGAGGACTAATGGCTCATATGCAGAGAATGGAGGCTTATTTGAATTCTTGGAATTGCTTTACATATCTCTCCAAATTTTCACACAAGGGTTTAGTGTGAGCAAACCTGGTGGTGACCATTAATAGCTTTTAAGAGGACAACTTAGTATTCATTCATTTCAGAGGAGCAGTATATCCAGGGACAGAAGAGGGCAGAAGGGTGGCCTTTTGCTTTAGTAGAGATTAACCAAATAGTTTGAGTTGATGAGGTGGTTTGTGTTTCTGCATGGACCACTCAGTGCAGGTTGTTTGTTTTGCCGTGGCACAGCAGGTAATTTGTTCTCTGTTCAGCAACAGTTCAAGTAAATATTTTGCTGTTGCTCATTTCGTTTTATAAATTACCTGGCAAGTGATGTGACGACAAAAAATATTTCTAGATACGTCATGGCAGAAGGGTCACTGAGGGAGAGGCAGGGGGAAATCTCTTACAAAATGTTAGTACAACTCATTTTAGTATTTTCATGGTCATTGACTCCTCAAGAGATGTTTCACTGCTCCAAGTCCTTGTCTTAGTCCCACAGGGATGTAATTGCTTCCCAGTTTTCTCCTGTGGCAAAGCTTAATGGACGACCCAGGTCCCTTAGGACTTCCAGGTCGAACTTTTGTCTTGGCTTTAAGCACAGCTTGGTGAGCTACACCCTAATAAAACTCAAGTTATCAATAAGTTATTTCTTTCTTTTAATTTTTGACCTTTTTTTTTTCTTTTTGGGTGCTGGGTGGTTCTAGTCAAAGTCCATCAACCATCACAACTGTCATTGGGAGGATTAGACATAATGAAGGTGCTTCTTTTCATTTTCAACACCATGTTCCTCCCCTGAAACCCAACCTCAGTCACACTCCCAGGAACACCTTCAGTGGAAGAAAAGTGCAAGGAGCTGAGTTCCCTTCCCTCACTTACTGCCTGTTCTCTATTAATGCATTTTGTGCATTATGAGTGTGACCTGTTTGAAAATACTCACCCTAATTTTGCAGAATGCTTCCAAAGGAATAATTAACTGCCAAAACTCGCCTTTGACTACCCTTTATCAAAGCAAAGGTAACATGCCTGAAACCAAAGGAAATTCATTGCTGCTGTAGCTGATTTAGAAAATGTGACCCAGGTGTAGTAAACCCCCTCTTTTAGCTTTCAGTTTTCCTTTTTGAGACTGGAAAATCCCCAGTTACACCACCTGTCAGTTTGCCTTGGTATCAGTACACTGTGATTTATAAATATTTAAACAACTTGCTGCCCCATCCTGTGTGCAGGGAAACTGGTGGTGGCACCTTCAGGGATCTTCCGTGGGTATGAAGCTCCTCCTGGGCTTTTGTCCCTCTGCTGTTCTGCCCAAGGTGATTAATCCAGTGGGAAATATTTCTGAGCTAAGTGGACCATGCCTGGAAATCCCTGATCTGACTGAGTGGGTCCCATTCGCACGAGAAACCTGGATTTAATCACTCTTTCCCATAGTTTCTCTCAAATTCCTCAGAATTTGAGACTAGAGGTCAAATTGTCTGAAATGTCAGCCAGGGGCCGTTTGCTGTTATGGCAATAAAATGAAGATAAATATGTTTCTCCTCATAATTTCAGTCTGCAGCACATCCCATGTCTAGAAATTCTTCTGATCTCTACTTGACTTCATGCAAGAGAAGTAGTAAAATGGCCTTCTTGCTACCTTGAAGATGGGTTTGAAGATGGGTTTGAAGATGGGTTCTTGGCTTTTCATCCACTCTAACAAATCAATTTTTAATTGCTCTGAAAATCCTGACACAGCTCTGGTGACTCTGATGAGGTTTCTAGGTGTCTCTACAGAACAACAGCCATAAAAAGGAAAATTGCTGTTCTGAATAACCTGATGCAACTGAAGAGTAACAAAGAAAAATAATCCAATATTCTAGGAATTCACACTAATTGTTTGCAAAAGTGTGTTTGATTTTGAACAATCCGTCAATTTTAATCCTTGTTTAAAGCAGAGCACACCCTGCCAAACCACGCTCTGGTGGTTGTTTTTATCCTTTCCTTTCCCTGTGATTGAATTGTTCCATAATTGCAGCTATTTGAATCTGAAACTCAAATTAGAAGAACTTGAAAGAGAGGGAATGGAGGAGAAGACATGAATATGGCAGCGGCATGAATCCAATATTCCTCTCCCTCTGTAAATTCGAAGGATTTATATTTATAATCCTGTCCTTGAAATGTAGCAAATCCCTTTTTAGCATGAGACCAAACAACTCCATTTACATTTTTCAGTGAGGAGAGGTTGCAAAGTGTAGCGGAGAACCTCTTGTAGAGCAGAGAGAACTGGGATCAAATTTGGATCCACCTGCTGCTAATCTAGTTGGGGTGTCATAAATTGTAGAACATTTCTAATATTAGGGGGAGGTTTTTTTAATGTGTTTGTGCCATCACTGTAGGGTGGCTGTGTAGGGTTTCAGTAACATCTTGAGGTTTTGTCAAGTAAATATTTCAAATTTGCTTCTTTGGTAGCACATTTCTTGTCTGCTCCATTGAAGCACATGGAATTTTATTGGAAGTATGTGCTCAAAGGCTGGATAGTTTTTAGTGACTTCACTAATTGACTTTAATAGGGGAAAATTAAGGCACATCTTCCCTTAACAATAATTCTTCTAAGATTGTCTAAAGGACTACTGCCATGATTCAATATGGCATTTCCTCACAAAATCTGCTGAAACAAATCCTTCACTTCGATGGTTTACCCAGCAAGAGAAGGGGATGATATTTAACGCTCGTAATTTAAAATCTTTCCTCTTGAATCAACCACCTGGCAAGTTCTCCATGGTGGGGATCCCTCTGGGCTGAGGACGTGTGCAGTCCCCTTCTGAGTGTGCATCCACTCACTGACTCGGGGTGGATGGTGCTCATCACTCAGCACAGACTAATATTATCCCTTGGTTTGGATTTGGTGTTTTGGGTTTGATTGCTCAAGGATTTTGGATGGACTCACACTGACCTTATTCACCAGGGGAGGTTAATCCTGACCAACTGCTGGGGTGGTGCTGGTCTTGCTCAGGGATAAGAAAACTTCATTTTCCTTCGGTGACGGAGAGTGTTGTGATCAGAATTGCAGCATTTCATCTTTCAGAGTTTATTCACTTTGCCACATGCTCGGAGCAGAGCCTATTTTATTTTTTGCAACTTATTAAAAGGAAAGTAATTTATGAAATTCAATTCCTGATCTCAGGCCAATTTTTTAGGAATAATGTACTGAAGGTACTGTTCCAATTTCCTGTTCAATTTATGACAATCCTACCCTTCATTTCAGCTTAAAAACATATTTAAATTATTTTTTTTAGCCATAATTCTTCATAGCCAAAATTCTTCAGGGGAAAGTCTGAACTCCGAAACAATCCAAAGCTGCCTTGGAGGGATAGTGGAAGAAGGAAAAAATGGAAAAACACCTTTTCATGTCTATGAGATTTGACACTGAGAATCTGAGAATCCAATACTGACATAAGTATAATTTCTGAGCCCATATAATATTTTTCTATATCTTATCTTCCCATGACTTTTGTGTTAAAATGAACTTTAATTTTTTTCCTTTCTAAAAAAGGCATTTATATATTTATTTAGCTATTTGCTTTGTTTCCATTTATTTTATTTTGCTGAGTTTTGCAGGATCACCTCTCACACAAAGTTATAGTTTTAGAGTATTGGCCTTAACTCCCTTTTAACTTAGGCCTTAACTGATGTGCAAAGTTTTATATTTTATTACTTTCTCTTTCCATTTGCACTTCTCTAGTTAGTGTTTGCAGCTGGAAACAAGTTCTGCCTTGTTGACAGTATATTGATATATTGAGTGCAAATTGTTTGGAAGTCTCTTAAAAAGGAAAATTCAAATAAAGTCTTATTGGGAAAAGTCATTTTTAGAAGAATTCCAAGGGAAAAAGTAATAAACTGAATTAGCAATTGTGTAATTGCCACACAGAAAAGAAATGGAAAAGAAAGGAACCCTTCAGAAATATGAACAAATTTAGACCCTTTAAGACAAAATATTTGTGTAGGTGCCTTAATTCTCCACTAATAAAACAATTATCTTTATCTTTTAAACGTGGAAAATTGTTGGAAGAACTAAATATAAAAAGAAGGGTTTAAAGTTGGAGAGATAAATCTTGAACAGTGGTGTCCTTGCGCTACCTCAATGTCTACAAATTTTAATATTAATAAATATCTTGGCTGCACAAATCCAAGGATTTTAATTACAAATCTATTTTCTATTGGCTCCTTGCCTGTGGACAGGAGGAGCAGAGGAATTTTGTGTGCTGAGCAAAAACCTGGAGCTGTTTCTACTCCAGGGGTGACGTTTCCCCAAAGGGGTTTTGTTGCTATTTTTAGTTGCTTTCAGTTCATTTCAGGAGACAGATACAAAAGCAGCATTAATAGAAATATTCTTTCATTTCTTAATTCATGTGTGGCTTGAGCCAACATCAATTATAATAATTTTATGTATTTTTTTCCCTCATGAAACAGAAGTAATTGTACAGAGGACGATTAAATCTTGGGCAGGCTGTTTTACAAAGAAGTTATTTTTAGTATGAAGTTCCATTGGGATGAACTGCTGCTTTGGAAATACATCACTGAAGCTTTTGGATAGTGATTAAATCAGCAAATCAAGGGCAGAATTCTATTTCCAGGTGGATGTCTGGTGGATAAATACAACGTAAGGCCTTTCACAGGATGAAGTGATTCGAATGGACTCTTCTAAAATTGTCTTAACTCCTCTGTTTTGTCACCTCTGGACTCTATGAAAATCTTAAAATATCTCTTGTGCTTCTGTTTCCTCTTTTCCTGTTTCATGAGAAAATTTGAATTTTCAGTTGTCAAAGATGCTGGAATGTACCTTTTTTGAAAGGTGGGGTTTGTTTTTTTTCATACATTCATTAAAGTTTCTATTTCACCTGAAAAAGGAAAAGCCAAACCAACAAACAACACTTGAAGGTAACTCAGTGTTAATTTGGCTTCTTTTGATGCCTCCAATGGACCTGATTCCTTGATTTCTTCAGGTGAAGAACCAGGAAGAAAGTCTCTATTTTCCCCTGATTTCCTGCAGGAGCCACTTATGCTCAGTTTGGGAGCACTTTTTTTTGCCGCAAACACCAGAACAAAAGGCATCTTTTCCTCTCTTTTCTCCATCCAACCCAACCCAACCCAACCCATCCCAATCCAACCCAACCCCAGCTCTCCTGATATTATTAGATGATAAAATTCTGCTCAGTTTGTGGAATTATGGAGTTGCTGAATTGTTCACATTCCATTCTTGGAATCCATTTCTCATCTTCATTCACTTTCTCGTTCATTTATGAGGGCTCTTAAATTCAGTTAAATAACGGGTCTTTGACCAACAGATGGGGCTGGAAGCTCATTGCATTTCCCCAACCCCAAATATTTACATGCCTATTAATTACAACCCAATTTGAAATCAGCCCCATGTTACAACACACCATTAATGGTACCAGATATTTCACAGTAAAATAAGGACCATAAAGAACCTGTCAATCACATGGATAATTTGTCCCTTGGGAAAGGCTGTAGTGTGGGAGAGAGTCCCTGGGCACCACCACAGGGCTAATTAGCAAATTAACCTCCGACCTGAGGGTGGAAACACTCAAATATTTGTTGTCTCAGGCTTGTCTTTTGTGTGTGTTTTATTTCAGGTGGAGGATTTGGCTGAATCTGTGTCAGGCCAGAAAGATTCAGAGGAGCATTTTCCTTTTTCCCACCTCTTGCAAATTTTTGCCTTTGAAAAATATCATCTTCCCTCAGGATGCCACAGATGGTTTTGGAGTTTTCCTGTTTAATGAAGGCATGGGCTGGAACATCAAATCCCTGTGTCCTAAACATGTACTTTAGATTTTAGGTCATTTCTGCTTTGAATGTGGCTCTGCCTGTGGCGGAGTAGAAGAATTCAAGGAAAGCTGAGCGAGGGGTCCTTACATGGAATATGGAAAATATAAATTCTTGTTATAAAAGGCATAAATTCTGGTTTCACATAAATAATCAATGAATTATGCTTAATTATGGATACAGTTTGGAACACCTCCTACAGAAAACCTGGAATAGTCTGACTTGAGAATACCTAAAAGCCAGCTGGAGCTGGGAGCAAGAGCCCAGGTGGAGAAGATATTTTAACCATAAATACCAACTTAGAACTGTTTTTTTTTTTCTCTCCAAGATTCACAGACTTTGATGAAAAGATTGCTTTAGATAAATTGCTTTTCTGTTGGAACTGCTGGGAAATTTAAAACATGTCCCAAATATTTGTATGATTTCTTTTTTCATATGAAGATTTCAGTTGAAGTTGTGTGGGACAGTAAAGGTGCCAGAGGCTGTAGGTTGTCTCCGCTTCTTTACATTTGTGCATCAAATCTGGAAAATTTCAAAGCTATGGATGGAGCACCATCTACCCTCCCTTCCACGTGTCCTGGCTTGGGGTCAGTACATTGAAATAAAATATGAACTCAACGTGAACTTGAATTTTCAGACTGAGGAAAGGAACTTCCAAAGGCAGAAGAGGAACCAGAGAGGGGATGTGTTCATGTTTCTTCACCAGAAGTGTCCTCGCTGTTGCTGAGCAGCCGGCGCCAGCCCTGCTTGTCCCCCTGGGACAGGGGTGGGGTTGGGATCATGGCTTTCCTCAGCTGGACAACTGGCTACAAAAGCCACCTTGTGTGAAGAACTGTTACTCCTCTATTATGGCAGACCCCCATTCACATTTTCTCATCTGAAGGTTTGGGAACCCACTCCCAGTTGCTGAGAAAAAGCTCTGGAAACCAACCAAAGGAAGGGGAAACCAAGTCCCCTTCCTCAGCTACTTTTTCCAGCACAAATCCCTAAACTGGTGTGGTAACAGCCAGCCGTGGGTAAGCCAGTTAAGGTTGGGTATTTAATTTCAATTAACATCTATTTAATCTTCTGTACTCTTTCATTGACACAGGCAGATGGCTGGAGGGAAACTGGAAAAAAATTTCCTCCAGCTGCATTTTCGCTGTCTGGGGACTAAAATAATTTTTTTTCCCAGAAAAGCTCTGGTTTTACCTTTAATGCAGAAATGCTGGAAAATTCCAAGGCTTTTTATATTGTGACTTTGATGCACTGTCAAAAAGTGAGAGAAAGCCTGGTGAAGCCTATGGTGTGAGGAAAGGTTTCCTCATCAAAGTCCTGACACTTAATTACAGGGATGTTCTGCTAGAGGAATTTGGGAACCCAGAAAAGTTAACTATGGCCAGAACTGGGGTGTTATGAGGGGACCTTCTCCTCATCTCCCAGAGTAAATATTCTGATTGATGCCAGGGATTAACGCCCCCACCCCCTGCCCTGGGCTTGTTAATTGGTGGGGAACTCCATGTCTTCCCTTAATATCTTGATTTGCTACAGGAGAAAAGTGAAGATAAAGCTGATGAACAATTTTCAGGGTGATGAAAGCCTCGTGGACAATTATCTCCAAATATATCTATTTTTTTAATCACAGCGGAAGGCACATTGCAGTTTCCAAACTGAAATTTTGAGCTGCTCCAGCAAAGTATTGCTGCCAGTTTCACACCTTTAAATTAATGTCATTAATTTTCAACTTTTAACTTTTATTTATTTCATATTTTTTCCCACCTAGCTACTGAGGCCATGCATATGCCCCGCAGTCCATGTGTTTCTAGATGACATTGTACAGGTATTGAAATACCAAGGGAGGCTGTTTTCCTCTTCAAGTGCTGCTAGAAAATTTCCTCCTCATGTAGCTTTTTTAAGTGTTTCCATAAAAAGAACTTCATTTGGCTTTGCTGGGAGCTGAGGACGTCAGTAGGATGGTTGGGTTGTAGAGGGCATCCCAGGAGATTGAGAAGGCTTCTCCTTATGTGAGAAGCAGCAAATCCATATGCTTGGGGAGGGTTTGTGAGTTACAGAAATATTCTTCTGTACAGAGCTGAGTTCCCACTGGTGAGTTTTCTGACATCCCTGTGGATTCACACCCTACACTGTGCAGTGCTGGAGAGAACTCAGCGTCCTTTTTTGCGGGACACTGTACCAGCTTTGGCCTAATAGATAGGGCTGTGTTTCCAGGGTGCTCTGCCAGACTGGGTTTCTCCTTTCTTAAATTAGAGGCTGCTGGAAACACAGCAGGGGATAAGGAGGCTCCATCCTGAACAGGTAAGATACTCCTGGGCTCTGTCCAGGCAGCACCTTTGGAGCGGGACAGTGTTTCCCTGGTCCTCACAGGTCCTGTGCTGAGAGGAAATCCACTCACAAGGTGCTTGTGGCCTATTTTTAGCAGTTTTGGTGGGGAGTGCTGGCTCTGCCCTGGCAGTCACATGCTTGTGTGTTCCTGCAAGAAACCCGCTGTGGATGTGGATCAAAGGCTTTGGAAAGAGCCTTTTCCTCCTCCCTCTCCATGCAGCGGTGCAGTCTTTGTCAGGGGATTTGCTCCATGGCTGCCTGTGTGCAAGCAATGCACCGTGCCCGGGATTAAAAAAAGCCATGGAATTATTCTAGTTTCACTGAGGAGAGGAGAAAAGGGTGGTAAAATTGTGCCACAGTTAATGTGTGCGATTGAGTGCTGTGCATATGCGAGGTGTGTGGTGGGTTTGGGACCCAGCCATGGCCATTCCCAAGAGCTGCTTTGTGTCCATGACCAGCCCTTGTGTGGCTGGAGGGAGTAAATCAACAGGAAATAGGATCATTCTGCATCTGCTGCTTTAGCTTCAGCTACTCAGGTTTTCTTCAAAGAGTTTGGCAAGATGAGTTGCATAAGGAGGAAGTTTACTTTTCACTCACGCTAGCTTTCGCTCTGGACTTTCTAACGTTATGTAAGAGATTGTTTTGCCTCTGCTCCAGCATGATTCAAGAGTAGCATTCTTGTATTGGACAGTCAAAATGTTAGGAAGCCATAAGAGAAAGGCTCCCTGCCTCCTGAGAAAATGGATACCAGATGCTGAAACCACCATGCTCAAACACATGGGATGTATCAGGTCATGCTCACACCAGGAGCAGAAATACTCGTAGTTGTTCAGGAGCAGTGAAATCAGGAAGCTCCTCAACCCCCTTCCTGTACACAGCAACAGAAAGCATAAAAAACAGGTGAGCAAGAAGCCAAGAGACATTTTTGAGCAAGGAGGGAAAGCAGAGAAACAGATTGTTTTGTCCCTAAATAGAAAGGATTCGTGGGTGCCTTCCTGTACATTTGGGAACATGTGCAGTGGTGTAGGGAGGAGTGAGCTGAAGTCTGAGACACATTTACCTTCTACACATGCCTGTGAGACTCATGGGCCTTCTCTGATCCATGGTCCTCACTCAGTTGGGCCTCCAGCATCTACCCGGAGCTGGTCCTGGAAATCCATTCCGTAGGAACAGGAGGAGCAAGTGCAGAATTAGGTCATGACAGCTACATGCTACGTGGTCTTTTGCTGCAGATCCTTGATGAGTCATCTACAAACAGGGATTTCTGAACCTTCCAATGTGCTCCAGGGCTGAATTTCGTGGTTTAATGGGTGTGTGCAGGCTGCACTGGGGTGGAGGATGAGGCAGTTCAAGAGTTGGTACGTCCCAGGTGAGAGAAAGAGGATGAGGAGGAGATGATAGTTGCTGAAATGAGGGAGAAGGGTGGCAGGTGGAACATCACAGCCAGAATGGGTGATGTCTGTGGAAAAATGAACCTTCCCATACTCTCCATCCAAAGCTTTTCAAGGCTCGTGTAGTCTGAGACATTTTCTCCCCTAAATTGTGGTCCAGACAACTTCTCTTGTGTGTCCACCATATAAAAAGGGAGGTACTCCTTCAGCTGATTCCTAGGAAGCTGGCTTTTTGGCATCCTGAAGTTTGTGTCTTCTCTGGGCAGTTTGTGCTGCTTGGCAGAGTGTGAATGGCCCTACAGAGACAGTAACAACAACAACAAAAATGTAGAAAACTTCTCATCACATCAGCAGTCTTTTCAGATCTCCAGACTGGTTAATACATGACAGCTGCTGGTTTGTCTGCTTGCCTCAGTCCTCTGGGATCCCTGTGTCCTCCAGGCAACCTGAGCATCCAAAACAGATGGATGGGATGAGAGAAACCATCACAGGAGTTCTTCCAGCTGAGCCTCAAGTGCCAGGGGCAATGGACTGCTTGGAAAAGACAGTCTCCCTGCTAAGAATGAGAAAGTATTTGGATTTTTTTTCATTCCCCACTTTGTATTCTGTAATGTGGGCTATTCCCTGCCTTGGGCAGAGCTGGAGATGACAAAACATTTTCCCAATTGTTCTCTCAGACTCCAGCCTGTGGTTTGAGGGAAAAGCCATTGCCCCATGTGGAGAAACCACCACACACGTCTGTCTGTCCAACCCATTCCCACCTTTCCAAATAGTTCCATGTGGCCACAGGGGCACAGGGGAAGTACCTTCCTGGTGGGATGATGGTGTGCTGACCGCAGGACGTGTGTACAAGTGGTTGCAGAGGCACAGCACTGGCAGTGGAGTCTTTGTTTCTTGCCTGGAATTGCCCAGGTACCTCCACACTCTGCAGCCACCCAGAACTTGGGCTGGTATTAGACCATCTCAATCTGGAAAATAACTACTCAGATGGTTTTTCTCCTTGTGCACACCTTCTCTTACTTTTCCACCTCTGTTTCCTTTATATTATTAAAAGCATCTCCTTTACATGCGATTTGTTTCTCCCATACAAATGATTGCATAGTTACCAAATTTCAGCAGAGTATCACATTAAAGAGGAAGAAATTGGACAGATTTAAATAGTAAACCTCACCCAAAGCATGATTTGACAACAAAATGTCTTTCCTGATGGCCTTATTTGCATTTTCACAGGCTTTTTGTTGTTTTGTTGGGCTGTGATGGGGGATGGATGAGAGTCACCTGGGTGGGACAATGTTTGTCCACTGTAACATGGGAAAAACTGGGACTTCTCTGGGGTTGGGTGTTTTTGAACAAGGTTTCCTGGTTGGTTCAGGCTGACCAGGAAGAACTGGCTAGGCTCAGAGAAAAGCACTAGAAAAGGCTAAAATGGAGCAATGCATGAAACTTCTTTGAAATGTGGGGGAAAGTGAAGAAACTGATACATGTGCTGATTTTCATGAACCTGTTTCACTCCTCTGCCATCCCTGTCCAGAGAAGAGCCATTATGACCAAATGTGAAGTCTGATTCCTTTTTCCCCTGCTAGTGTTTCAGGCAAGCTACAGAAACACCAACACCCAGCTCAGACATCCTCCAAAGCCTGGCATTTCCCTTGTGCTGCACATCCAAGGGGCTGCATCCACCTGCCCTGTCTGGTCCAAGATGTGTAATAAAATCAGAGAGGCACAAAGAACCTCCAGGTCAATGTAAAAAATGGCCTCATGCATCTCTGCAAAGTGTTTGGAAACATATTCTGAGCTAAACTGGGTTCCCTGTTGTCCCTGTCTCCGTGCTTGCAAACCATGTCCCTGGGTTCCCCAACACACACAAAAATGGAAAAAAAATAAAATAATGATACTATAAACAAATCAAACAAAATCCCTGCAGGGCTGCGCTGACCTCACAGCCTCGGCAGCCCATAATGACAGGGGTTTGCTGAAGGGCTCTCTGCCACACAACCCCATCCCGCTCCAAGGCGCCGTTGGAAATATCCGGCCCCAGCTGCTCCGCACCGGAGGATCCACAGCGGTGCTGGAGTCAGACGTGCTTGGAGAGTGGTGTCATGGAGCTCTGGAGTTTAACTGGGGCCTCAGAGCCTCACCCTGCCCTCCCACAGCTTTCTGGCAGGGCTTGTGTCTCAGCAGGGACGTGGCCAGCTGAGGGAGCGAGGCCATGGAGGGAAGGAAGACGCCCGGGACTGAGGCAATCCGGAGCTTTCCTGGCCCCACCAGCCATGCTCAGGTGGCCATGGCGTAGGGAGTTGCAGGGAAGGGCACAGGGAAGCCGTGGAAAAGCATCAGGGTGCACCTGCCAGCTGGGCAAGGCCAGGAACTGTCAATGGTCCCAGCTCAAAACCCAGCCAAGAAGCCATTACTGAAATAATTTGTTTGTAAAAGCCTGTCTTGATTATTTTTTACATTGTTCTCTTCCCGTGAAATCGCAATTTTTGTGCAGTTTTTCTCTGGGGAAAATTTTTGCAGAGGAAAAAGGAGTTTTAGGTAACTCTCATAAAAAAATGAATAGGTGCATTCTTTGTGTTTGTGTTTTCTATTTTCTGTGTAATAGCAATTAAATGTTATTGTTCTCATTATTATGATCATATGTTTTAATACTCTCCTTTTTCACATGGGCAGGTTTTGCAAAGGAAGGACTGGAGCACCTGGAGCCTTTTAGTCTCTTCTGCTGATCTGGCACATCGCACACTGCTCAGGATGCATCATTGAGGTAAAAATAATAAAACATTGAAACACAAAACACATCAAACTATATAGCAATTCCTGTATTTATTGTGTCTCTTTGTTATTCTGAATTGGAAAGAGCAAAACAATTCGTTTTCTCTGAAACAGCTGATCCCAGCAGAGCAGAGCATGGGCCAAAAGTGGAACAGGATGAACAATAATTCTGCAATTTGACTTTCAGGATTTTAATTAGGCTGATGAAAAATCCCTTTTATATAATGTGTGTTCTCCCGAGTAACACTAATGGTGCAGGTTGTAGTTCTGCAGAGGGATGGAGAGTTTGGACAATGTCACAATGTGGAGGTGATGACTGGGAACATGAAAAAGGCCAGGGAGAGCTATGGTTGAAACAGACCTTAGTTAAATAAATCCTTGAAATAACTGGCCAGAAGGCTGAAAGGACAGCTGAAAGTTACCTCTTCAGTTATAACCTCATACCAAGTGGATTAGCTTTAATCAGAGCAATATCCTGTGCTGTTCCCTCTGGGAGAAGGGACTGACAGAGCACGACAGAACCTGGCAGATCAGCTGTGCTTCAGATGGAGGGTTTGGAGAGGAAAACCCCCCTGAGTGATGTGGAGGGTGTGCCGAGTTCCTCTGTGTTTAACCTGTCCACCCCCAAGTTCTCAACTTGACAGCTTCGTCTTTTTCTCTCTTTTGCCCGAGTCTTTGTCCGTGTGTTTGTGAGTTGGTTTGCGGAGGGCAGCTGAACACATCATTTCTAGAGGAAAAACACCGGGGGATTTTTTTTTCCAGTGATCCTCGGTTCTTGCAAATGCGTCCTCGGCAACATCCTCAAAAGTGGGATGAACCCTCTGGTCACCCCAGGGGGTGACAGTGACTCTGCTCATTCCCTGTGGGTTGGTGAGATCCAGCCCTTCTCCCTGGCGTGCACAGGGATGGATGGGCTGGGAACAGGCACCACCCTCTGTGAGCAGTCAGGAGGGGATGGGAAAGTTTTCCTCCAGGGGGAAACATTTGCTTGGGCAGGGAGGAGCCAGTGTGGACCCTCCAGGCTGTGTCGCAGGAAAGTTCAGGTAGAAATAGAAAAAAAAATACTATTTTTCAATAATACACAATTGTCAGCAACTGGGAGGTGCACTGGATTCCCAGGCACATGAAGGAGAAGACACAAAAGTTCATATCCCCACTTCCAACTGACAGGAAGAGCAATGGAGCACCTCAACAGCGAGGTCCCACAGCTGTGGGTTTGTTTCTTTTTGGGGGAGCAGTTCCCCCAGCCCACATTCCAAGTGACACACGTGCACCTGCAGGTCTGTTCTTGAACAATGTTGAAACCTTGTATTATTTTAATGAGACAAAATCCTCATCCTCCAGCTCTGCTCCAAATTCAGGAGCTATTTCCCTGGAAGCAATCCCTGAGCTTACTCTCTTTTCCATGCCCTTCAGCACCGTGCTGGTTTAGATTTATGACTGTCATTGACTAGTTAACATGTTGATTTAATTGTAGGTAATATTTTCCCTTTACTTTCTAGTCTACATAGTCCAAATGTTGGATCATGCTGTCCTACAAAGACCTTTTTTTCTCTTGGCCTTCCCTCCTTCTATGCACAACCAGCCACCCGAATTTTCTAGCATCCTGTTTCTTTTCCTGATCTCCAGGGTCATCATGTTTGTTTTGAATTTAGGTGAATCTAACACCGAGGTAAAGAAAAGTAAAATATTTAGTAAACTAAATCATTTAGTAAACTAAAGAATCATTTGATATTCCGACTTGCCCCGTCTGCTTCTCCTTATGAAGCACAATTTTAATTAATATTTTAAGGTAATTCAAGTGTTTAGTTAAATAAGACTTTAAGTATTTAAAGATGAGTATTCTGCTCAGCCCTGTCTTGCAGATTTAAAGAATAATTTGTTTCCTTTGCTGTTTCATGAATCTAAACAAAACTTGAGCTTCAAAGCATTTATTGCATTTTTTTAAAAAAATAGTTCCTGAGATGCTGAATGAATGAGAAAAAAAATATTTTTTTTATTCTCTGTGTGTTCTGTAGAGTAACTTAAGTAAGAGACATTAAACCTTGTCAGCAGTACAAGTCAGGATCTCAGTCCAGATAAGATCCCTTGAGGAAATGTGGAACCCTCCTTGAGTGGTTGTGTCCACTACCGAGGACCTGCAATTTTTAGGAAACTTCTGGATGCTTTGGAGAGATTCCCTGCATGAAGATCAGAGAGAGCCCAAGAAAGGTAAGAAAAAATGGGTGTAAAGGGCAGAGGACATGGACAATCAAGCCAAGGTGGCAGAATGTGTCTGGAGACAATAACCTCTTAGATGGTGCAGAAGAGTAGGAAATGCCTGGGCTGTCTGGGAGAGAAAGATGAAACATAGAAGAAAAATTTGGAAAATATTCCTCCTTTTTCTTGGCCCAGAGAGTGCTGCTGGCATCTCTTCCAGTGCAGCTCAGCACATTCCTCTTGTCCTGATCATTCCAGTCCCAGACCTTTGGTGTGGCTGGAGCTTTGTCCATCCGGGAGCAGAAGGCACCTCAGGCAGGGGTGCAGATGGTCATGGCAAAGAGGGGTGTGGAGGAACCCCTCGCTGTGCTGGGAAAGGGCAGTGGACACGCTGGAATGGGAGAAGTAGGAATTCACAGGGAGGATAGCTCAGCACTGCTGGCCACACACTCCGGGGGATGGGAAAAGCTTCACTGGAAAGGCTCTCAGCAACACAAACTACCTCTGAGGGTGTTTGGAAATGTCCCATGGGGGTCACCAGTGTTTCCTTTGAATGAGGGATGTCCCACCAGCCTTGGTGTTTCCAGGGACATCACTGTGTGCTCAGTGGTTGACGAGAACAACCTTGGTCACTGCTCCAGAGTATTTCACAGAATCACAGAATTAACAAGGTTGGAAAAGACCTTTGAGATCATCAAGTCCATCCTATTACCTTTCACCATCCCATCATCTAAACCATGTCCTTCAGTGCCTCATCAAGCCTACTCTTAAACATCTCCAGGGACAGTGATTCCACCACCTCCCTGGGTGGACCATTCCAATGACGGATCACTCTTTCAGTGGAAAATTTTTCCCAATATCCAGCCTAAACCTCCCCTGATAGAGCTTGAGACTGTCTCCTCTTGTTCTGAATCCAGTAGCCTGAGAGAAAAGACTGAACCCTGCCTGACTACAACTACTACAATTTGGGGTAGGGGGTGCATTTAAGTGACCCTAGTAATCAATGGGAATGGAAAACCCATCCAGTGCTCAGCAACCTGTGCTTTAGGGGGAACTTGCTCATGGGCCAGCTGTGGGGAAAATGAGTAGGAGAAACTTCCTCTCCAGCTGGCAGCACCCAGCCCTCAGCAGAGAGGCTGAACTCAAACTCATCCTAGAAAGCCTAGGTTTTAGCCTGCATGCTTTCTTTGAAGGAGAAAAAAATTAAAAATGAAAGGTGTGGAGAACAGCCAGGAAAAAAAAAAAAAGGCAAATAGCTTGGAGCTTGAGGCTGTGGAACAATGAAGTGAAAAGGGAGAAGGAAAAAAAATCCTTTGAAGAAGTTCAGATGGAAACACTGACATGAGTGTGCTTTGGTTTTGACAGGGTTGTAATCTGAGCAAAGAGCAGAGCTGTGGAAGGCAGCACGGCACCTTCCTGGGGCTGCTTATTCCTATTGTCAAAGCTGACCCAAGACAAGTTTGCCTCAGCTGACTTCCCTCCAAAACAGTGCCAGAACTGGCCACCGATAATTTCTTTTTTTTTGGCTGTTTGTACAATACTTAATTTTCCTTTCTTCCCCTGGAGAGGGGTGCAATGAAAGGATGTGAAATAAAATACAGCTTGTAGCTACATTGGTGTTCCCAACATGGATTTTAATGATTCACGCACAAGTAATTAATTTTATACAATTAACCCATTTACTTAATTATTCTGAGCAAAATTAGGGTATGATCTTGCTGTCTGCTCACTGAAATAATTTCTCAGATTCTTCCACGTGCCCAGATGAGAACTACCAGCCACCGCCACCGGTCAGCTTTTGGCTGGCACGTCCTGAGCTCCTGAGTCAGCAGCATTTTCAGGGCTGATGAGTTAAATAGAGACAAGAACACACTCAAATGGATTTGATCTTTGTGAGATGTTGAGCTTTACTCCAACCACACCCTGGGGATGGGTGGGAGCCGCCGGGGGGAGGTTTCTCTTGGGTGTTCAGGGTGATCCATCATGGATCTGATACAGCTCAAGTTCTCAGTGAACTCCCTGGCATGACCTGGACTCAACTTTCAACTACTGGGGGGGACAGCTGCCTAGTGGCACAGGTGGCCTCAAATCCAAGGTTGCTGCTGGACAGTTTAGGAGGGATGGTGTTAAGATGTGTCAAGAAAAGTTTTAATTCTGCTTTTCTGCACATGGCACTGCAGTTCATCCCCTCACTGCTGGGAATCAGATTCAGTGGGGTAAAAGCCACTTTCCTTTTGTGTCAGTGTGCAGGGAGCCTCTGCTCAACACCCCTGCTCTTCCCAGCAGCATTTCTTCCCATAATCTTGAAACTTGGCAGTGGCTCCCAAAGGAACTGAAAGAAAGAACTTCTCTGTCCCTTCTTCTCACTGGAGACTTGCTTTCATCTCTGAGGAGGCCTCCTGCAAAACAGGCAGTTGTTAAAATAAACAATAAGCTCTGGTGCCTTCTCAGCACTTTATTAAATGAAGTGCACTAAATAAACTTGATTTTATAGTGAAATAAAGTGATACTTCACATCATCTCAAGCAATGGCTGGAGAACCTCATCCACTTGCACATCCAAGTGTCCACGAGATGAGGTTAAAACTCTGCCCTTCTCTTCAATGGAAACTTTGAGCTCTTTGAAAAAGACATTATTGTCCATCAAATACAGACTGGAAATAATAAAACTACGTCCTCTCCTTCAGCCTGTTCCTCTTCTTTTTCAGTTGGAGGATGCTTGGTCATGGAACCTCAAAGCCATGAGGTCCATATGCTGGGTTTGCTGTCAGGACAGTTCACTGAAATGAACTATTTTCATGGCATAGTTGGGTTCAATAAATGATATTTTCATTACTGAGGTAATGAGAATGCTGAGCCCTTGTCATTGTTGACTGGGCCAAGAAAGTAGATGAAAATATTCCTCCAGTCTTGGTCTTGAAAAGGACTCATTCCTGCAGCAGTTTTTTGATCAGAGAAGAGGGATGGTGAGTCCTGGGGAATTTGGTGTTGCCTCAGAAATCTCAGGATGACTAATTCCCACTGGTAAGCAGCACGAGGCATGAATGGAATTAACTCTGGATTTTGAACCGGCTGTTCAGTGATGAGGAAACACCAACATCTGCGGCCTTTGTGTTGAGAGGGGCAAGATTTCACAGGTTTGGGGTGAGATAATGGTTGGAAAGAATTAATTTAGTCTAAATTTAGCCACCTGAAGGAAAGTCTTGTCTAAACGAGGCTCATACCACACATCTCAAGCATCTGTCTGGGATAGGATGACTCACCCTCTGAGCACATCCAGCTCTTATCTGTGGAGCAGAGATGGAGCCCGGGTGATCATGTTATTTAACTTAGGCACTGATAGGGCTGGATGAGCTGAATCCCTCCCAGTGGGTTTACTGCTTCTCTTCTCTTGTGTCTGGGGTTTTTGAGTGCACACTGAGCTCTTCTGCTCCTGGGGAGCTGCTCAGGGCTTTGCAAAGCTCCTCTTAGAGCTGTGGCTACAGAGCTCCGCTTTTCTTACAGTTTAAGGCAGTCTGGAGTAACTAGGCTTGGCTCACTGGAACAAAAATGTCTGTTTTGCCCTAGGGCTTGAGCTTCACTTCTTTCTCCACTCAGAAATCCATCTCACTGCCTCTGGGCTCTTAATTCCAGGCCGGTGGAAAGGCTGTGCTGCTTTCTGGCTATTTAGTCAGGGGACATGAAGGAAAGCAGCTGGTTTGGGATGGCTGTGTTTGAGACTGAGGGAATAAAGGAGAAGGGGAGGGTGAGGAAAGCACACACTGAATATCCATCATCTAGGGAGATGCTGGGAACCATATGGGAGACAGGGACACAGACTTTTCTCATTTTCCATGTGGGCTGAAACCCTGGAGTCAGGGAGGATAAAGCTCAACATCCCACTGCTGGAGCCCTTCCTCTTTTGTGGGCTGAAGGGTGACTTTGTGGGGAGTGGAATTAAGTGTCTCTGCTCAGTACCGTTTAAATTGCTTTCTAATTCACTTTCTCAGAAGGAAATGCTTGAGGCAGCCAGCAAGTCCAGGTTGTTGTGTGCACAATGATTCCTAGTGCATATAAATCAATTAATTATTAATAATCAATTAATTGCTAATTAAATATTTCCTGCTGCTCTGACCCCTTTTCATCCTGCCCGTGTCCCTCCACCAATTTGGGATGATGCTCCTGTGGGAAGCTGAACTTTGTAATAGAGCCTGTATTTATACAGGAATTATATCTTTGATTGGATTTGGCAGGTTCTCCTGTGTTCTTAAACCCCAATTCTTCTGAACCATTCCAAGAGAAACAGTTCATTCCTCCTGCCCTGATCTAGATCATATTGAGGCAGCTTGTTGAAGCTTTTTGGAATAAAATGTCTTCAAAAGTTGGAATATTTTAACCTTTTATCTTTCTTTTGTGTGCTTTTTTAAAGTAGGATTGAGTGGGTTGTATTCCTCTGTCCTGGTTGCTACAGAAAATAAAATTAAAATCTATTTCCAGATCTACCTAAATCAGCTTGTTTTGTACCAAGTTGGATTGGCTCATAATTCTATTTTAATACTTGGTCCAAAATTAACCCAAAGCCACAGATAAAGCAAACTCCACTACTTCAGTCTGGGGGGGGATAGACTCCTCCAAGCCAGTGAAACAGAAACTTGAAGTGGATCGGTCTGAAAATAGTAAAGTGCAATTTCAGCTCCCAAATTTCCTCTTCTTTTTATGTTATTAAGTTACTTAATTTGATGAATACTGAAAAATAGTTTCCTCCTTCTGGGTGCTGCATATTTTGATGAACTTTTGGGTTTTTTCTCCCTGAACTCTTATCTGTAAAGGTTAAGGTTTTCAGGGAACCCTAAAATGGCAAATGATAGCTTGACCTTAGGGTTGTCTAGGAGGGAAAGTTGATTTCTTTATCAGAAGTTATTATCAGAATAGCAGGGAATATTTAAGGTGGAATTGTGGATTTTTTAAAAATACTTTTCCAGGCCTGCAAAATAGTTGGATATTTCACATGTTGCTCATGCTTCTTTCAGCATCTGCCTCGCTCCTCTATCCTGCTTCATTTTACTCCTTAATTTAATTGGCAAAATAACCCTCAGGAAACAACAATATGGTAGAAAAAAGTGGTTTAATTAAAAATAAACAATAACTTCTATTTTATAACAGGCCAATCCTAAAGCTACAAAATGTAATGAATAATTTCAGGAAGGATTTGACCTTTTTTCCGTCTCCCTGATCAGAGTCATTGCTATTCCCACATCATCCAAAAGCACAATTAGCACAACATATAATTCTGCTCCCTGCTGTGTTTTTATTAGCACTCTGAAGCTGAATGAGGCACCTCAAATAATTTGTCCCTAATTTTATAATGACTTGTTTTCAGAGCACTCTAAAATCCCAGGATGAGGAGAATTAGGTCTTCTGCAACCACATCCAGCACTGACCAGGCTGCAAATTTGGGGTTTGACTTTAGTTTTTGTCATGGTTTGGCTCTGCTGGGATGAAGTTATGCTTGTGGGGGTAAAATGTAAAATTATCCACAGTATGAAATACTTTTTGACCTAAGTTACTTTGGTTGTTGGTCAGCTTTACATTCATATAGCTTGTTAAATAAATACAAGTGAGAGAATTGACCTGTTCTGAGTTAAACAAGGGAACATTTTATAGTTCACATTGGTTTGTCTTTCCCATGGCAGATTTCAGGTAATATCAGTCAAAGTGAATTTTAGCTTCTGCAGAGCTGTTTCATTGTGGTTTTTAATAAAATAAGTGATGAACACTGAAGCAAAGCTCTATTTCACTTTTCTGAAACAGGCATATCTTAATCCTCAGAGAAAGCTCAGTGCCTGTGGGTCAGACACAGGGACAGCGACAGCAAGGGTGTTTCACACAACTTGCTAATCAGATGTCTCATTAAGAAAAAAGTTAATTTTTCTCTGTTCCCTAGGGGTTTTCCTTCAATTTATTGGGGCTTTTGGATATTTCCTTAGTTTAAGAGTTCTGGATTGTGTTTTAAGAAGTTTATATCTTCTGAGAGAGGCTGAAAAAACACCCACATCCTGGTTCCTCTTCTTTCTTATCAGTTAAAAATACAAGTTGTTACCAGCTGCTTTCTGGACTCCACAGAGCTGTTCAACACCAGTTTCCTACTGCAGGTCATGCTGCTTCCTCCCCTCTGGTTGTGGTTCTCCTTCAGCACTGGGCATATAAATATACGGCATATAAATTTGGAATATAGGAGGATGCTCACTTTCTAACTTTGGAGGAAAAACTGGAAGGATTTTGAGAACTCCTGTTGAAGACGGAAGGAATCCATGATGCATCTCAACCAAAGAAATCCACACTGGAGAAGAGAGGCATGATGTTAAACTTCCCCACACTCAAAATAATTCAGGAAAAGATGTAATTTCTGAAGGACTCATGGCTAAAGCAGCCAGGGATTTGGTATAAACCTGCCTGGTTACCTGTCCTTGGGAGAGGGAGCCACTAGGAATCCCAGTGACCAGTCTGTGGTTTTGGGAGAGCTGTCATGGCAATGACTGGGAGTCTGAGAACCATCCTGCTTTCCAGTCTGACCAGTTACAGTGTCCAGTTCTCAGAAAGGAGCTAGAACTGGGCAAGTTAGAGTGTTCAGTTCTCAGAAGAAACTGAGCCCAGTTCTCAGAAAGTGTTGGTGGTTGAAAATAATTGTGTGGTCTTGTTCTCATCTCTGGCTTTCCAAGGCCGGGCATTTTGGAGCATCTGAAGTTTTGCTGCAGGAAGCTCTGCATGAGTTTGGCCAGTGAAGGCTTGTGCCAAGTCAGAGTGTGTGTAGGTGTGAGTGGTGTCTCACCTCCCACAAGCCTTTTCCGTGCTTTCCCCACCCAAACGGCCGTGTGGTTTTGAGGCCTCGCCAGGCTGAGCCACCCTTCCCACATGCAGGGAAGAGCACTCAGGTGTGGGATCATCTGACCTCTCCCCATCCGCGTTTGCAGAGTGGAAGAAGCCATTGCCTACACTTTGAGTCACTCTTTAAATCCAGCACAAGTTGAGCAATGCAGGACCAAGGAGGTGCAGTTGGGATAGCCAGACAATCCTGTTGAGCTTAACAGGTGGGTGATGGATGAGTGTCTCGGAAGCACTGGAGTTTTTCCTTCAGGACACACCACACACAGAGGATGTGAATGAAATCACATAATTAGACAGGTCTGCAGGGGTTCATTGCTCTGGCTGCTCATCTGTGCCAGCTGTTGGGAAATCGGGTTGTGCTCCCTGATATTTATTGTGCTTCATTTCGCATTGGTTGGGAGATGTTGAGGTCACTGGAGAAGGGAGCAGGCAGGGTAAATCCCAAGGTTGGGATGGGTGTGACCCTTACACCAGAGCATTTTACCCCAAACACCACATTCTGTGAAAGGGAGTCCAGGACTTCAGATTCTCAGCCTTGTGAAAAATTGCTGACCATAAATCCCACCCTGACAAACTGGCATCTGCAAATAACTTTGTGTAAATATTCTTTCCCCTGTGGCTCTGGAATTGCCATTTATCTCCATGCCTCCATGTCTGAGCTTTATAGAAAGACTGAATTGAAAGGATTTTTTAAAATATAGTTATCAAATAGTAAGGTAGGCCTGTGGGAATAATAGTCTTAGCTTCACAAATGCTTGCAGTGAGGGATAACTTCATTTGCAGCTGCTGGATGTAGGAGCACTGATAGAAGGAAGGTTTATCTCTTCTCTGAGATGGTGAAAATGAGTAGAAACAGGCTTGACCTGTGAGAGCACCTGCTGGAGGACCTGAGGCCATTTCAGATGGACAGTGGCAGATGGAGACATCTCAGATTACTGGTGGTTTTGGAAAGGGAAAGTCACTAAAAGGTGAATTTCTTTCCTCCCCTGCTTCCAGTCCTGGAAGGAAGGTAAAAGGTCTAGTCCAGGAGGTGTGAAAACCTAAGCTTACTTTTCACAGAATCACAGAATCACAGAATCACAGAATATTATGAGTTGGAAGGGACCCACAAGGATCATCTAGTCCAACTCACCATCTAACACCCGTACAGAGACCGAGAGCACATCCCAGAGCGTAACACCAACCTAGATGCCTCACCGCCTAGCAGGCCACTTCGAGCCGGAAGGGGCCCAGGGTCATCCAGCCCTACACCCCCCAGCTAGACCATGTCACTAAGTCATGTCACTTTTCAAGGCTGTTTGGTGATGCAAGGGTCCAGTTCAACAGCTGGAAATCCACATTTCTTTTCATGTAGTGCTTCATAAATATGCAAATGGTCTTCTGATTTAGTTGGTTCATGTTCTCTAACTTTGAAACTATTTGAATGAGGAGCCTGAAGCCGAACTGATGCAGAATCCCAAGGATTTCTCATTAGTTTAATAGCATCCTTCCCCAGCCATTGTAGTGTCAGCAATAGAGAGCTGTAGTTGGTTAAAATCTACATTTGGCTGTAAACTTTTGAGCCAAACACCTCATTAATGTTCCTAACATGTTTTCATTTGTTGTTGATCTGCATGTGTGATTGTGTTCTCTCCATGCTCAGATTGCAGATTAAAATCCTATGTTAGAAATGACAGTGAACAAATATCTACGATAAAAGCCCACATTCAGTCAGCATATCATGGAATCCCAGACTGGTTTGGGTTGGAAGGACCTTAAAGCTCATTCAGTCCCACCCCCTGCCATGGGCAGAGACACCTTCCAGGCTGCTCCAAGCCCCATCCAACCTGGCCTTGGACACTCCCAGGTGTCCAGGGGCAGCCACAGTTTCTCTGGGCACCCTGTGCCAGGACCTCCCCACCCTCACAGCCAACAATTCCTTCCCAAAATCCCATCTCTCTCTGCCCTCTGGAAGTGGGAAGCCATTCCTTGTGTCCTGTCCCTCCATCCCTTTTCCCCAGTCCCTCTCCAGCTCTCCTGGAGCCCCTTTAGGCTCTGGAAGGGGCTCCAAGGTCTCCCTGAATCCTTCTCCTCTCCAGGGGAACACCCCCAGCTCTCCAGTCTGGCTCCAGAGCAGAGGGGCTCCAACCCTCCGAGCATATATTTGGTTAATCTTAAATAGCTCTCAGTCTATTTTTCAGGCTGAATTTTAGCAGAAAGGCAGCAACCCAGACAAATGTTTATCTTTGTAGGCTTTTAAATGTTTATTAATCATAACCTTACACCCCTTATTTTCACTTGCATGTTGACAGCAAGAAAACTCACATTTTTCATGGAAAAAAACAACTTTTATCTCAGTGAAGAGAGGTCCTGGAAAGACAAGATGACAGGGTGGACCCAGATGCGGGCAATGGGGTGCCCTGTCTGAGCTGTAGAGAGGTGGATGTGGAAGGCTGTTGGGATGTCCCATCCCTCATCCTGGACTCCATTTAAAAGGAGACTAATTAAAAAGCCTTGTCTTGGAATTGAAAATTAGACCAATATTGGACATTTTTTTCCCCTGGATCTACACAGTGTAACTGTTTCAGAGTTCAGTCTCAGTGAATAAAGACTCTTCCTAGAAGGAGACGTTCTTCTTATTGGAAAAAAATTTGCATGAACTGGAACAATCCCCAACAATTATCCTCCACTTGCTAACAGTGCTTTTCTCCTTTCCTTGTCAACGTCAGCTAAGGTGTCTCTGTTTCCCCACCACTGTGTTTACAACAAACTTCCAGGAATTTCGTTGAGCATTACGACATCAATATCTTATGGGAGGTTTTGTGGTGACAGTCATGAATGAAAATTTTTCTCTTATAAAAAATATTTGCATATTGGGGAGGGGTAGGGGCAGGAAAGGGTGAAACTTCATGTTCCCAGTGAGGACTGGTCCTGTGGTGCCCATCCACGGAGATGAGCAAACACTGGAGTTTCCTGTTCCCAGTGGGAGAGAAAAGAAAGATAGATGTCTTCTTGATGACTTTTCAACTGAGCCAGAGCAAAAGGTTTCATGTTGACTGACTTAAATAAAACATCACTTCAGCTGCATCAGCCTTGGGGAGATAATTCTCTGAAGCATGGAAAATTTCCAGAGTACATCTAGGGGATGGTCCGTATGTGACAGCCTGGGTGACAAGCTCAGTCGAAAGGCACCTTTTCCTCCTCCTTTGGACATGCCTTACCTTGGTGATCTCCCAAATACAAGGTAAAGGAACTTTTGGGGCAAGTTCCACACACCAAATAGCCTTTGTACCATGTCTCGGTGTTCACTTTACAAGGAAATATGTGATGATTTTGACTTTGAGGGTCCTGGAGGCGGCTGATCTGAGGATCTGTGCCAAAACCAGCCTCTCCAGGTAGGTCTCCCATTACACCATGTTAGTCCCTTTTTCAACCAGGATCCACCCAGGATGTCCTCTGAGAGGCCTCTTTGTCACTTAGACAAGGGTGTTATTTTAGAGTATGTCCATAACATAGACCGTATGACAGCCTGGGTCAGTGAGTCATGGACTATCCTGAATATAGACTATCCTGAGCTGGAAGGCACCCACAGGGATCAGCCAGCCCAAACCCTGGCCCTGCCCAGGACACCCCAACAATCCCAGCCTGTCCCTGTTGTCCAACCCCTTCTGGAGCTCTGGCAGCCTTGGGGCCGTGACCAAACCCTGGGGAGCCTGGGCAGTGCCCAACCACCCTCTGGGGGAAGAGCCTTTCCCTGAGATCCAACCTCAGCCTCCCCTGACTCCTGTCTCTGGTCACACAGAGCAGAGATTGGAGCTGCATCTCCTCTGCCCCTCATGAGGGTCTGGCCTCATCCTCTTCTTCTCCAGGCTGGTGCTACTCCCAGTGCCCAGCCTCCACTCACAGTCCCACACTGGCACTCCCACAGCCCTGACCCCTATCCCCCCCACAGCAGGGTCAATGAGCTGTTTCCTCTCCTTCCTGGGAGTAAGGAAGGCTTGGAAAGCCCAGATGGCCCCGTCAAGTGCTCCGGTGGGTGTGCAGGCCTGGAGCAGTGCTTTGCATAGCAGAAGGATAGAGAGCAACATCCAGGCGTCTTGCATCAGCCCCTTGGATGGTTAAAAAAAGCACTCTCAAGGAAATTTTGGGGTTCCCCTTTTTTCCTAGTCACCGCCTGCACACAGCCAGTCTGTCCAAGAACTGTTTATATTTCCCCGAAATCATAAAGATGTTACCTTTAACTCCCATGTAATGAGAGCAGGGATGACGAATGGAGCTTCCGCTCTTCTAAAATCCTGCTAAAATCTACATCAGCCAGTTGATTATGGGAAGCTTTCCTTGCCTCTCCCACAGTCCCAGATCCTGGAAATGGTCAGGATTTTTCTGTTGCTTGTCATAACCTGCTGAATGGAGAGAACCCATTAACTCTCTATAATGGCAAACTCTGGTAAATAACGTATGGGGAAGGATGGGGGTCATCAAACCCTGTTAGATCACAGAATCACAGAATCACAGAATACTATGAGTTGGAAGGGACCCACAAGGATCATCTAGTCCAACTCACCATCTAACACCCGTACAGAGACCAAATGCAGATGTTGAGTAATTTCCTTTCAGAGGGCTGGTTGGTTCTTTTCTATCCAGATTCATAGTGGAACATGTTTATTCCTGACTTGTGTTAAGAACCAGCAAAGATTTTCCTAATAAAACCAGTGATCCTTTCTATATAATGGATTAGGAAATTTGAAGTGACACAGCCTTGGCTAAATATTAATGTATTTGTCAAGCACAAGCAAGCACATAGGTACAAAAATGGTTGAAATAACTTGCATTTCCTGTCACTATCTGCTCTGGTGAAGGACAGAGACAGGGGAAATGGTCTATTGCACTTTTACTGGTATGTAGAACTTGCTGTGCAAGTTTGACATTAAAGATATGAATAACTTGATTGAAATGCAGATATTAGGGAAGGAGAACCTTTAATGTCTTGTGCCTTGCCTCTAGGAACAAACTTAGCCACTGACTTTACTGAATCATGTGAAGTGAGAGATTTGGGCTTTATGAAACTTCCGTATATCTTATCAAAAACTCTGAAAAGCAAAATAAATGCAATCACCGGGTTCAGAACAGCGTGTTCATCAACAACAAAACACTTCCAGCACTTTACAGAAGGGACCTGAGAGGAAGGGCAGGGTGAGGGGTGTGATGCAAACCAGGTTCATTGAAGAGTTTGTCCTCTTGAGTAACTTGAGCTTGATAACCCCATGTGGGCTTGATACGACGGCTCGTGAGTTTTGGTGGGGCTGGAATCGAGTTTCATCAGGTTCTGCTGCTCTGTTTGTTTGGAGCTTATGATCTTGGTCAAGGGAGCTTTTGCTAGCAAAGGAAAAGGATGGAATAGGTCCTGGGCCTCAGTGATACTTTTGGGTGTAGTGTGGACACTCTTACAAATCATGTCTGCAGTGGGGGATGGAGCTCAGTGAGCCCACAGACAGCTCACTCTCCTCTCAGAGGAGCTGTGTGTTGTGCTGTCCAAACTTGCTTGTTGGGGCTGTTTTCCTCTTTCTCCCCAAAGCACAGCCCTGAGGAGGGCTGGGCACCACCACCTCATGTGGAGAGAACAGAGCTGAGTTGAAGCAGAGGACACTGACTCTTTTCCAAATCCTCGTGGAGCTCGATGCCTCAGACATAAATGTCACTCCTTGGGACAGATTTCTCCAGGTTTTCACTTCTGTTCACCAAAAATGCCTCTGCTGTTGGCTGCTGAGGTGGATCACATGAACATACACACACGTGCCACATTAACATTGGCTGCAGGAATCCAGGGAATGCAATTTCTTCCCTTTGGTGCTGCTGCCATGGATCTCCAAGCATGGCATGCAGAAAATACTGATTCCTCAAGCATTGACCCAAAATATTGATTTTTGTACCCATGGATTTTGCTATTGCAAAGCCAGTGTCTATCACCAAGCCATGAGGGCTAAAGGAACTTATCTTTTAAATTATCGTTGAAATGATCACAGGACTTATTGAGATCAGGGAACTCCTAAGCTGTGAAATGCAGCAGATCATAAAATCAGGACAAAATTCCCTCAGCCAAAGCAAATATGTCTCATCTCTTTATGGTGTGTGTATTTGATCAGAGCAGTGCCCTCATGAGCCAGGACCTGCTGTCCCTCAGCAGCTCTCCCCTGGTTTGGTGATCATTCTGGGTAAGACATGGCCTGGTTGTCCCTGCTCTGCTCACTCCTAACAGGGAGAACGAGTTTGCTATCCCACCGAGAAGGGATTTCATACCTTTGTAAAAACACCCACAGACTTCAACAGTAATGTTGAATATCGGGCATTTTTGCAGGGGTTTAGGGCTGAGGGTTTCACTCTGAGGGGGGTGAAGGGTCTTGCACAGGTTTCTCAGCACCATTAAAGTCGGAAAATCTCTTTAAGATCATTGAGTCCAACCTTTCCGAAAGCCACCATGAACCCATATCCCCACACCTACAGTTCCTGTAATTCCCTCCAGGATGGTGACTCCACCACTGCCCTGGGAAGCCTGTTCCAATGCCTGACCACCAAGTGGGGTTGCCCCTGTCAAGGTCAATGAACCTTTTGCAATGGTCAACATGGAGCTCTTTATGCCCTTGGAGACCAGAGGAATAATTTGGATTGCAATTCCAACCTTTCTTTTTCTCCATGATGTTTAAAGGTTTCTCAGATCCCATTCCTGTGCAAAGCTAGTAATAACCATGTAAATGGGTGTCACTATTTGGATCAGAGCCGTTCTCTGCTTCCAAGCAGGATCTGACCTTTATACAGCTTTTTCCCCCCTCAATTGCCTAGAAAATGGATGGACAACAAACACAACACTAATAAGTGCGTGAGCAGCACTGGGTATTGCAGCACAGGTTAACACATCTAAACAGTGACAGCATTTGGTCATGGGGAAAGGACTGGAAATCCACGAAAACCGTATTTCATTCATGGAGATGAAAGAATTGATGCGTAACTCTTTGCCGAGTCACTGCTTGTGTAAGTGAGAGGAAACTGCTCACGTAGTCAGCTTGATGATCCTTCTAGATCTCATGGATCATATGTCCTGCAGTGAAATGTCTTTGCATAAGTGCAGGAAGTCAGCTGTGCCTAAGATTGGTGACATATTGTGCTTGCTGGATGATGCTTGACATTTGCACCAAGGGTTATTTCTAAGGCACAGGGTCACAGGAGGACTGGGGCAGAGGTGACCTCAGAAGGACCCTGTCCAACCTCCTGTTCAGAGCAGGTCAGCTCTGGGGTCAGAGCAGGGCACTCAGGCTTTTAACTAGTTTGGTCTTGAAAACCTCCATGGGTGGAGATGGCACAGCTTTGCTGGGCTTGTGAGCACGTGTGGCACCTCGTACCTTCCTGCTGCCCAGAAGGAGCAGTGAGGGTTGGTCACTCGTGTCCACTTCACCACTGTCCTGCCCATTTCTAAACCCAAGTCCTTGGCTGATAATCTTTGCTCACACTGGGAGCCTCAAACCCATTTGAGGTTTGGGTCTCAAACCCATTCTTGTTGCTCTCCTGGTCTCTTAAACAGAGCAGGTAGATTCTAACAAAACTAAAACCAGGTACTAAAATCTTCTCTGCCTGAACAGTAATATGAAGAAACTCCCCTAAAATAGTCCCAGATCCAGGACCTTGTGAGTGCACTGGGGGTTGATAGGACAGGTCAGAATAGTGTCAGGATCTGCTTTGTGGATGTGCCAGGCAAAGGGACCTATGGGCTGAGCTTCTTCTTCACAAGACAACACTCTTTTTATTCTGCATTTCTTTTCCAAACTCTGCCCAGATTCTTGGTTTTAAGGAGGCTGTGCATTCAGAGGCCATAACTGCATTGCATTATTCCCATTGTCCTTGATGAATTCTTAGAGGAAAAACACTTCAATTAAATATTTTTTTCCCCCTGCCCGAGGCAGGATGTGAAAGACAACAGATTCCCAAACATCATGGAGGCCAAAGTATTTTTATTTATTCTCTTTTATGGCCTGTAGTTTTATTGTCGTCAGTGACTGGTCAAGGAATAAAATGAAAGCCACCTGTTTTTGGCTTTGGTTGTGGAATTACTATGCATGAAAAACGTTTTTTATGCACATTATAAACAAAATGGGGATGATTTACACTTGCTACTGTAACAGGAAGTGTTTCAGAGTGAAATGCATTGCAACACAGTCACGCAATGGCTGAAGGCAACGAAATTAAAGTGAAATTCATTCTTCTGACTGCAACTTAGTGCTGTCATTGCTTAAGCAAATTGTGAGAGTTGGTGAAGTTTCTGCTCTGAGTCCTTTTTTAAAATCAACTGAGGATCCCTGGGTGGGCGCTTGCTTGGGAGTTGGACTAGATCATCCTTGTGGGTCCCTTCCAACTCGGAATATCCTGTGAAACTGTGAACTTGAACAGTGCATTTAAACTTGCACAGAAAAGATTAAGACTGTATTTTCTTTAAATTAGACAATTTAAATTTCTTTAAATTAGTCTATTTGAATTGGAGTGATACTGAAGGCAGACTGCTGGGCAGGTTAGTGAATGTGGGTGTTTTGGAGCTCTCAGGTTGTTCTCTGGGAATGTGCTTATCAGCATAGCTGTGAGACATATGGAGTTCTTAAAAGTGGGGAAAAGTTTCAGGTCCATCTGAAAAACATTTTTCAGGTGTAACATCAGCACAACTGAGTTTGATCGAAATACTTTGGAGTTGAAATCTAATTTTAATCTCAGGACTTTTGCTTCTTTAAAAAGGAGTAGCTTTCCCAGTGGCTCACTGCCTTGGAAATGCAGCCTGAGTGCAGAAGGCAGGGACAAGTTAATGTTCCACGAGTGTTTTAGCTGAAGCCCTTTGACATGAATTCTGGAATTGGATAGCCACCACTTGAACATCAGTAAGTTTTAACTCACCTCTGAAGTGCAATCTGAGCCTACCTCGGAGCCATGAGCAGAGAGGTTATTCCTGGATGACTGGCTTTAAACTGCCAGAGGGCAGGGTGAGGTGGGATATTTGGGAGAAATTCCTCCCTCTGGGGATGGGTAGGCCCAGAGAAGCTGTGGCTGCCCCTGGATCCCTGGAAGTGTCCAAGGCCAGGCTGAAGCAGCCTGGGATAGTGGAAGGTGTCCCTGCCCATGGCAGGGGTGGCACTGGATGGACTTTAAGATACTTCCCAACCCAAACCATCCTGGGATTCCATGATACAGAATTTATACATACGGATTTACATTCCCTATCCCCCCTTCCCTCTTTGCTGATAACATACACTGGGAATGACATTTGCCTTTTCTCTCTCCCGAGTCCTCGACCTCTCACAGACCATGGCCTGGCCTTGCAAGGGCACCAAGCCAGCACTGCCAGCACGAGTCCCATGAACTTGTATGACTGAAGATTCCTCAAGAGACCCTGACTTGAATCTCTTCCATCACTGCTAGATTCTCTCCTCCTTGAACCCTGTCTTTAAGTTCAGGAGCCTGGGAGACCTTCCTGGGGAACAGTGAGGCAAAGGAGGCCCTGAGCACCTCCCTCCCATCCACATCACTCCCCTGAATCCTCTCCCACACTCTGCCACAGACCCACATTCTCCTTGTCCAGCTTTTTACTGCTCATGTAGGTGTAGAAACCTTCCTCACTGCCCTTGACATCCCCTGCAAGTGCCAGCCTGAGCTGAGCTGTGGGCTCCCTGCACACCTTGGCCACATGTCCTTGCAGACTGTCCCTGCCCTGTCACTGCCTCCTCCTCCTGGAACTCAGTCTAGTCAGGCCTGCCATGGATTGTCACATCCCCAAACCTCACTTCCTCTTTTTGTGAGAACTTGCTTTCAGTCTTGAAGAGAGAAAACATCTCGTGGTATATTTTCTTCTCTGTTTAGGCCTGAAATGACATTGTGACACTTGAATTTCTGTTTCCTCCTTGTACTGGGGGAGCACTGTTTCTCCAGCTTCTCACCTGGCTATTAACCCTGTCAAATAATCAAGATGATATTTGGATAAATGTTTGCTTGTAAGTGGTGTTACTGACCCATGAGTTGCCAGGAGAGAGTATTGCTGCCATGAATGTTTATAGAAGTAAAGAAACCTCAGAAACTTTGCTTACACATGAAAAAGGTCTTAAAAAATGTTTATTCTGGAAGGTTGAGTTTAACTCTGGTGTGATTACATGATGCTAGTGATATTTTGCAGGTCTGGGCAGATCCCTGGACATTTTTTTGTAGGGCCATGGTGACCTTTACATGCCATGTTTAATGGCAAATTAGAGAAAAAGAGTCATTATTTGCATACTCTGGTATAATGGATTAATCCATGTTTACATACTTATCTGTGAGTCACTTGGTAAACACCAAAACCTAAGGAGAACAGAGATATAAGTTCATGTTTTGCAAAGTTCCTTTTCAAAGTAAACAGTGCTGTGCTACTACTTGGTGTGTGATAGTTTTATTTCCATTGTATGGAAAGAAGGCATGGGCAAGAAAGATGTGTTCAAAGAACACCCAACAGATTAAAGGATTAAAAGATGTTCTGTGCTGTTACCTCCCCTGTCTAGGGGGAGTGAGTTCCTATGGGTATTTGATTCCAGTTCCTAGAGTTTTTGAGGATGTGGTACTTGGACAGATGACTCATACGTTTTCATATATTTTCAGGCGTGTATTTGCTTCTCAAATACAGGGAATTGCATTAATTTCCATGTGCACAGTTAGCCATGGAACTAGGACATTTTCCTTTACCCATCAATATAAGTTAGGGCTAGTAGAGGACCTCTGAAAACTTGAAATATCTTCTAATGAGGAGACCTGTGAGATACAGACACTGTGTAATGTCAAATTGTGTGTCAAAATATATCTTGATCAATATTGGAACAGCTCCCTAAATCTCTAAATCTCGACCTTTCACAAGGCCATAAAGTGACAGGAGAAGGTGA
Source organism: Pitta sordida (assembly GCA_013390025.1). NCBI lineage: Eukaryota > Metazoa > Chordata > Aves > Passeriformes > Pittidae > Pitta > Pitta sordida. Next base: position 104,900 of record WEKX01002808.1, read on the forward strand.
AAATGGCCTTAAGCTGGCAGGGTTAGATGGGATACTGGGAAGGAATTCCTGGCTGTGAGGGTGGGGAGGCCCTGGCACAGGGTGTCCAGAGAAGCTGTGGATCCCCCATTCCTGAAAGTGTCCAAGGCCAGGTTGGAGCAGCCTGGGATAGTGGAAGGTGTCCCTGCCCATGAATTTGAAGAGATTCAAAGTCCCTTCTGACCCAAACCATTCTGTGATTCCACAATTTATCCTTGTGTGTTGTAAGTGAACACATGACTGTGAATAGGAATTTAAATGAAGTCATTGTTTTGGTAGCAAGTCCTGTTATGAGAGAGTGTAGATTTGCATCACTGAGCAACAAGGTGATGAAACCCATCTCTCAACAACTACTGACCCCAGCCACTGGTGTTTCTTATTATTCCTGATATTGGTGTTTCTGAAAGCATCTTTTACAGAATTTTTACTTGAGGGGAAATCTCAAAAGCCTATTTTTCTTTGAATTGCAACAAACCCAAGATGAACACAAGATGAAAATGTTGAAATTCCCTGCCAATTGGAAGTGCTGTGTTTGACGTGTCCTGTGTGACAATCTTTCCTCTTGGCCCCTACAACAGGACTGAGTCAACAGTGCGGTCCTGCGACAACAACAGAAAAACAACAGCAAGTGATGTGAAAGATCTCACTTTGCTCTTGTTATATGTGTATGTGGCGGGATGTTGGTCATTTTTCCATCTCTGAAACCAGTAATTTCTTTCAAAGCTTTTCTCCATCTCATGTCCTGGATGGTGATGACTCAGATGAGAATGTTTCTGAAGTTTCCCTTGGCAGTTATTGCAGAGTTTTATAGTCTATCGGCATCAACAATGCTTTTGTGAACATGTTAAACCCTTCAAAATATGCATTTGTGCAAGTTCTGTGTGAGCTAATGTGAGTTCTGTAATAACTTGGTGGCATAAAATGGAATTTCCTTGGAAAATGTTCTCACCCAGAGAGGGGCTGTTTCCAAAGAAGTAGACAAGTGTCCTTGCAGAATGAAACCACTGCACAGCCCTGGTGTGCTTTTGCTTCTCTGCCTTGGAAATAGCTTCTAGGAAATCAGAAGAGCTGGTGCTGCAGATTTGTTGGCTCTTTATGGCAGAAATTCTTATTTGCAGGGTTTTTCTGCTGCAACTGTTTTGCTGCAGCTGATGCAACTTCCATAGTCTAAGTGTGACCTTATTGACTTCCATCTATTTATTTTTATTAGCCAATGAATGGTCCTTCTTCCATTAATCTGACTAATTATTAAATCTATTTATACTTCAGGCTTTGCCATTATACCATGGCAAAATGTGCAGATTTACAAATTGTGTGGAAAATGTCATCTTTTTGTATTAAAATTGTATCAGAGGCTTTGAACAGATCTCAAGCTGAGTACTGAGAAACAGGGGCTGCTCCAGTGCTGGTCACCTTCCAAATGTCACCTGGTCATATCTGTGCCATGGATGGAGGTCTGGGCAGCCTTGTCTGACTCCAGAGCTGGAGGTTGGACCAGAGACCTCCTGAGCTTCCTTCCAGCTTGAGTTTTCCTATGAGGAAATAATGTAATAATGTAATATAATGAATATTATATATACATATATAAAATATATCCAAGTGCTTGCTTTACTTTTATTTTTACACTTTTATCTTCCCATGCAGATTGGCCAGCAGCCAACATTGAAGGTGGGTCTTGTTGCTGTACTTCTGTTGGGCACAAAAGGCAAAACTGCTTGTGAAGGGAAATTCTGTTGCCCAAACTTTTCTCTGAAGGATTATTGTGTCCTCAGATTATTTATTCACATAGACATGCTCATGTAGACAACGAACGTGGAGAGCTGCAGAGGGACAGACCATGTTGTGGTGTCTGGAAATAAATTACCTCAGATTTCTCCTGATGTTCTACCGAAGGAATTTTTTCCCCTTCTACCATCAGTTTCAAAAGTTAGCCTGTTCTTGGTATTTCATTTAGGGATTTCAGCTTATGGAGAAGCAGTTCTAGATTTCAGCATGTGGATGACCTCACAGACATCACACTAATACCAATGAAATGGGGTTTCCCATCAGGAATGAGAGCAGGAATATGTGAATGGCTTTCAGACTTTAGGTCCAGACTTGCCTCATCCTGCTATGCTTGCTTACGCACACCTAAGCTGTCTGCTGGACAGACCTGGTGTCCATTTCTGGTAAAAGAAAGAGATTTGGAATTGATGATTCACAGCTGTGGGGTTAAAGAGCTTTTAATTCAGACTGTTATATATGACATGGGTCAGGAGCAGTGGGCTCATTTACATATGTAATGTAATTATGTATATTCTATACTTAATTTACTATACTACAGCCTTCCCAAACCTTTCAGGTGTCATCATTAGAAGTCCTTTGGTGCTTGTTTGAATTTTAATCTAATTTATAATGTGTACAAACCCTTTATGATACACAATACTGCTGTACTTCTCATTTAGGGAAGAGTGTTTCAAATGGGCAGTGATGGGCAAAAGTAAGAGAGACAAATTACATGCAGCCAGGCAGCTATGATTAGCTCAGGTCACGAAAGGCTTTTTTTCCCCTTGTATCGAAGGAAAATCACTTGTTTGCAGTCCCAGCCAGTCTCACTGAGCAGAGCTGGAAAAGCCATCAGTCTGTGTCCTGCGTTCCTCAGGAAGTCACACTTCTCCACCAACCATCACCAGGCGATGTCAGAGTCCAGGAATTAAAAGAAAAAAATAAAAAAAGAAATCATTGCTGCTGTTCCAAAATGCCGGAAAAAGTTTGTGTTGCATCACTACTCAAGAGCTGGACGAGAGTGAATCAGTTGCAAAAAGCTTTTCAAGCGTTGTGATACAACTCCAGGCCTTTCACAAAGTCTTCCTAGTCCAGCATTTGGGCTGCAAATCTGACTGGTTTCACTTTATTAAGATTCTCTCCCTTCTTCTGGCTTGCAATGATGTGATTACAGTCTTCTTTATTCTCCCCATAAAATGTTTCTCTCTGGGTACTTTCTCCCTGCCTGAGTGATAGCATTAATGCCTGAGGGGACACAAGCAGTTTCTGCCTTGATAATTTTGTTCTTTTTTTGGTTATTCTATGCGCTCAAATCCACCTAAAAGGCGAGAAAGCTGCAATTCCACATTATGTAGAATCGTAGAATTGCAGAATCTCCTGAGTTGGAAGGCACCCAAATAACTCATTGAAATCCAACTTTGATGTAATTTGATGTAATTTAAGGAGGAATCATGAATTTTCCATCTCATTCTGTCACTTCCAAGTGCCCCAGTCCATATTTCTCCCTCCCCTGCTTTAGTGTATAGATGATTTAGGCAGCCATAGGAATCTTAACAATTTCAGACAATTTAGGAAGATTTTCCAAAAATCAAAGTGCTCCGAGTCATCCTCTGTAGGTGCACAGCCCTGTCTACTGACTACACAGGGGAGAAGAGGTTCTTTTTTTTTGTCTTCTGAGTCACACCTCAGCTGTATTTGCAAAGCAGCCAGAGGAGGATCAGACAGGAGGTGGACCATGGTTTGCCTCCTTCCTCAGGGGGAAAAAATGCTTGGGATTTGTCAAAAGGAGCCCTGCTGGCCCTGACAGGCTGCAGGAATGCAGTGACCAGGAGCACAGAGCTTCCCCAGACTGCACTTCCAACACAAACTCTTTATCTCCTGGGCCGTGGTCTCTTAACCAGCAGAAGGGACTCACAGCTGGTCGGCGCAACTTAAGGATGGAGAAGCTATTTCAGACCGAGGGTTCTTCCAGCCCCATTCCCATCTCCCACAGTGGTGCATGGAAAAGAACAGCACAAGCCATTTTCCCCCAGCCTGACGTGATTTCCCACCAGCAACCTGCATTATTTTTTCCACATATTTATGAAAACTCCCATGTAAGGTTTCAGGCTTCTTCTAGAGCCCAGAAGGTAACAAACATCTACCAGCCCTTCCACAACTCCCTTTTCTAATCTTCGGTGTCCACTGACGGCTGTTCAGGCCCAATGCCTGCCCGTCCAGCCTCAGATTCCTCTACTCTGTCTCCCCTTCCCCTTCCCCTTCTTCCATTTCCATCCTTCCTTTGCTCTCACCATCTCATTTTTATCTCCTCTTCTGTCTCTTCAGCACTCCCTTTCTGCTCCTCCTCCCATTACCCCATCACTTCCCTTCCACTCTACCTCCTTATGATGTCTTTTCCCTGCATGAGGAAGTCCTCCAGCTGATCCTGTTTCTCTTTCTGAAAAGGAAGCCTTTCACCTGAGGGGCTGTGTTATTGCTTTTTGTTTCTGGACCACAAAAGCTGCTCCCCATAGAGGCCCCTGGGAACCACAAGAACATAAACAGTGATAATTAATGGAACACTGCACACATGGAAGAGGCGGGAGGACTGATGACATGGGGCTGATGTTCAGGACCATTATGGAAAAGATGTTGGCATGTTCCTCCTGGAATTGCGGAAGCAGTTGCCACTTCAGGCCAGTGTAAACTCCCTGGAGTTACCCATTAACACACAACAAGGCACAGAGCTACAGGAACCTATATCTGGAGGAGTTCTGTGCATAAGTGAGTTTAATGACCAACAGCCACAGGGGGAAGTACAGACGTTAGTCCAGGTCTCTGCAAGGTCTGCCCAATTGCCCGTGGCCAAAGTTAACACCAGGCTCAGGCACTCCAAACTGCTCTCCCATGCAGCAGTGTCTATCGAAGTACACCTGTTGGCAGACCATGACAAACGGGCCCACAATGCAATGTGTATCCTTATCCATAACTTTCTTCCAAAACATCCCCACCTGAGAAGATGCATTTAAGGGTCTCCTCCAGCACACCGTGGTGAAGTCTTGAGGCATCACTGAGTGACCTCGTGGCACTCTTCAAAAGACTCTGAGCTGAGCAATGAATGCTGGAAATCAAGATTTGTGTCTGCTCGTCATTGCCTTAACATGAAACTTCTCCAGGTCCTCGTGCCTGCTGAGAGCTCTGCCAGAGGAGAGAGGAGTGAGGAGACATAGGGAAGTGGCAGGAGGGACCAGGGAGCTCTTCCATGCTCATCCAGGAGGTGCCTCTGTCCTCCCAGCTCCTGGAGCAGCAGAAAAATCCCAGTGCATTTCATTTAAGCCTGCGGAGCACCTGGGCTCTCACCCTTCCTGCAGGGACACCTCAGCTCAGCCCTGATGGTACTGGGCAGCAGCAGGGCTCTCACTTCCCTGGTGTCCACGGGTGACACTCTTAACTTGGTGTCCTGTACGGGTGTCCTTTGAGAGGTGGATAGGAGGGGTCAGCGATTTCCTTGTGACCTCCCGACACATGTAACTCCACGCTCTTCCTGCCACCCACAACTCCATGGTGGAAATCCCAGGGACCATGGCACCACCTGAAGAGTTGTTTTTTGTTTATATTCCCAACTCTGAGATCATTGCCAACCACACAGTCTCTATTTTCTGTCACATAACAGGCTGCCCAGTTCCCTGGATGGGAAACACTCCATGACTGAACTTTGCTGGGCGACTCCACAGTGTGGGCCCACCATTGGCTGGGCCTTCCAGCATTCCAGTGCTCTGTTCCAACAGCCCCTGGCAACAAGTGAGAGGAGGGAGATGTGATTCCATACCTGTGTTTGCCTGCTCTGTGCGCTGTGAAATGCGTCACACACACCATGAGTGACTAAAATGGGTTTGGTGGGATCAGGTGAGCAGTTGGTTGCTCTGTCTTCACACACCTGCGTAAGACAGCCCAATGTAAGAGTCTAGAACAAACAAATAGGTGTTTTTTCCCTCTAGCCAATTTAAATAAATTTGTTTTGCCTCCCAGAGGCACTTTTGTTTTGCTCCTGCATGACTTTTTGTGCTTGATAATGGCTCTGCTTTGCATAGAGGAGACATTTTGAAAGCTTTCTCCTTGCCCCAGTTCACTTGAGGGCACCATTAAACATCTTTAGGCTTTCCTTAGGCTTCTACCTCCCAAACAACTTTTCTAAACTTGTTGTTTTTCCCTGTGATAATTGAAGAAACATCATCCAAATGGTGCTATCATACTTTGGCCAGGGTGTTTCCTTTTGGAGCATCCTGGCCCTGGGAATACATTGTCCAGACAATGCTGTCTCAGCTGACAGGCCTCAATAACCTTGTTATAGCCTCTCCTTGTACAACAGTTCTTTTGTTGCCAAAAAGTTTCCCTGACCTCTTGCAGAACCAGAGTGAAGCTCTGCTCAGCTCCAGGCTCTGCTTTTTGGCACTTCTGCTCCAAAGGCAGGTTTTTCCCCGTGAGAGGTGGGAGAGCTGATTTGGCAACCTGCAGAATTCCCCTCCTCCCTTCCACCCCCAGCAGATAACAAAGGGCAGGAAAGGGAGGGGAAAGCCAGGATAGAGCAGGTGAGTCTTGAAGACCTACTGGGTGGGCTGATTCCTCCTGTTTTACGGTGGAACAGAAGTGGGAGTTGTGTTTTGCTCTTTCAAAGGAAAGGAAGGAGTTGATGAGGAAAGAGTGACCTCAAAACAGTGAATTTATTAGAAGTTAAACCTGGAGGATTAAGGCATGGCAAAAGCTTATTTCAAGCACTTGTCTGAGAGCCTCTGTGAGAGGTTAAACTGTCTGTCAAATGGAGGGCAAGGAAAAGGTCTCAGCTGTGTTTTGACCAATAAATTCCTTGGTAGGCCTGAGAAATACATCACAAGAGTGGTTTAGTTGAACTTGGCTTGTGTCCATAAAAGTACTACATTCCAACAATAGACAGATTTTTCAAAAAAATTTCCATGGGCTCAAGCTGAGACATTTCCTCGCTTCCCAGGATACAAAAGCGGTGAAACCAAATGCATGTGTCTTCCAGTTCCGACCGAATGTGGCTCCACACGTCCACTCCTTACTCATCATGAGTCCACTCAACGTGCGTAATATTATTAAGCAAAATAAACTTAGCCTTAAAGATGCTTTTGTTGGATATTAGGAAAAGCCCAGAGTCCAGCTTGAAAAGGTTACAGACGAGTTCCTGCAGTGTGGAACGATGTCTGAGGCGAGTAACTTCATCCCCGTGTCTGCAAAAAGATCAGGGGGGTTGTAACACGATGATCTTTGAGATCCTTCTGGCCCAAATCATTCCATGATCTGATGACTTTTTAGTTAAGAACGATGTTGATGAGAAGGTAAAGAATTTGGCAGTCATGTAGGATGGTATAAGTAGGTTGTAGGTAATTTTTTAAAAAGAAACAATGAATTTGAAAGCAAAATCCCACACTACTTATTTAAATGCTACACTCAGCCAAGGGAACCTCAGCCCTGCCCTTTCATGCATTTTTCCTTTTGTGTTCCCCTGTTATAATTAATGTATTTATTTTAAAAATTGGTCTCATTTCATCTGTTTTGATTTTGATATTTCTGGTACCATTGTGAAGTAGAGCTGAAGCCATTTATTGCCTAATATGCATTTCTTTATCTTAATAGGTCTGTATTTCTTTTAAACATTAACTTTATTTTTATTCATTGCAACATTCCTGTTATACTTCATCCTAAATTTATAATGTTCCATTCCTTATAATATATTCCTATTTAAATACTAAAAATATATTCTTGTTTAAATACTAAACAAGAAGCCTAAAAGAGATCTTATCATAGGCTGCTGAGGAGCATTTTAAATTACAAAGATTAAAACTTGGAAGGTGCTTATTATAACTCACAGATTTAGAGATGAGCACCAGCTCTTACCCCAAAAGCAAGAAAATCGAAACAGTTAAATGGGTTTTGCAACTGATTCTTGTTTCACCAGGGCAGTAAATAGCCCTAAATACAGAATAAAAATTAGACTGGTTTCCTCTGGTGCTTGTTCTTGGTGTGTTGCATTCCCTGGATGTGAATGCATGTTCCTGCCTCTGGGATAACGTGTCTTTGGGATGCAGGTGTGTTCACACACGTTGTCTTTGACATCCCCCGAGGAGTTCTGGGTGAATTGAGTTTTTACAGAGTCTGTTTTAACCCTGGAAGTTCCTCATCTGCAGTTGATTTGTCTTCTCCTTTTCCATTTGAAATGGTCATCATATTCCTTCTTAAAAAATAGCTCTGAAGACAGAAACTATCTTTAGAGCAGGGGAGCAGTTTCATAGCAGGAATGAAGGAACCCACAACGCTGAAAAAACAGAGGCAGAACTTTGTCAGACCTGCCAAGGACTGAAGATGTGGTGTCCGACCCCAGAGCTGCCCCTGGTTTGCTCCAGAGGACCGATCAGAGACTCCAGAGGTCTTTCCCAGCCCGAGTTATTCTGTGGTTCTGCTGTTGCTCGTTGTGTTCATTCTTGCAGTAAAGAGATAAAAATCTTCATTTTTTTCTCCTTCACTGCAGTTGTAGGAAATCCAGACTGGTCCCTCCCTCAGCTGATCCCAAACTCTTCCACCCTGTGTTGGGGTTGGCACACGGATGTTCCAAGCCCAAAGTCTGAGCCCCTCCAGAAGGACCCAGCCGCTCACCTTCACCTCCTGACAATTAATGTGACTTGAGCATTTTTAGACTGATGTAAATCATATCACAGTTGTCTGGAAAAAAAATTAGGGCTCAAAATTTTCACATTTTCAAGCTTTTAGATAAATTTTAGATTGGTAAAAAACAGCTCAGTAAAAAAAGCAAAATTTGCAGAAAATTTTAATTTTATGGAACGACTTTTTAAAGTAAATTCACTTCTTATCACTGTAGAGCCTGTGCCCTCAGGGAGAACAGGGAGAGAAATGAGGAGGGAGTTTATTAATGTGCAATCATTAAATTCTTTTTGGTTAAACGTCGACAATGGAGTAAGGAGAACTTGATCTGAGGAGAATGGAGCGTGTCAGTGAACTGGAAGGTGGGGCTGGCTTTGGGCAAGTTGAGCAAATCTAGACTAGCCTAAAATCTGATGATGGATTGCCCCTGTCAAAGCTTTATTCAAGTGGATGCATTTCTGGCCATTTAATAATAAAGAATCCCATTCATAACCTCCCATGTTGCCTATCCATTCATGTACTGAATCATGAGCAATGCAACATATTTTAAAGGAAGGATCTCCTTGTGAAAATGGAGCTAGAGGCAAGTAAATAAAAGTTTTATTAGTCACTCAAGATGATTTACATGACTTGCAGTTCCTCCAGTAAATTTTGGAGTCAATGAGAAGAAGCAAACATTTAGTGTGATTTGCACATCCTTCTCTCAATCTAATTCTTTTTTCAGACAAACTGTTATGAAATTCCTGAACCAGTAGTTCCTCAGTTTATCTTCCGGTTCCTGGTCTGTGGGTGAAGAACAAAAAAAAAAGAAATAAAATTCTGTATTAGAGTCTGGTCTTGAAATATCTGGCTGAAATCAGAAGGGACAGAAACTTCATGGGAACCTTTTCTTAGGGAGTTTCCCTGTCCAGTTTTGCAACTTCAAGAGATATAGAAAAGCTCTTATTTTTTCATAACTCAGTTGTAAATCTGCTATACAGTTAGAAGAGTTTTTCAAATTGTTTCATGGCACTCAGCGCCCCAAGGGACTGTTTTACAGTGGATGACACCTGTAGATTTTTCAGTCCCTTGAAAACACTGGGAAGGGACTTTGTGTTTGTCTTGCTATTGCATCCCACTGAAGATGGAGAGTGGGAAGCACCACTAAAATAACTAAAGTAGTGACTGCTCCTTGTTCCTAGGGAAGGACATACAGTTTGCAAATCATGTTTGCAGGGGCTCAGTATGATGCAAATCATGTGCAACTTCATCAGTGCCACCTTGGATGTGGGAACTGAAGCCATTGTAGACCTGACTGTTGAATAAACAAACACTTAAGAAGATGGTGGTTTAGAGGGAGTTACGAGAAATATTTGCAACAAAGGGTGACAGAGGAAGTGACTTCAAAGAGGAAATCAACCTCCTAAGAAATTAGGAACCCTGGGGATTTTAATTCTTTTTTCACAAAGCCTGGTATGGGAAATGTTTTTATTTTTGCTGTTGCTTTTAAAACTGTGAAACACTATTGATCACTTGGCTTATTGTAAACCACTGCCTGCCCTTCTTCTTCTCTTTAAAGTGATATTGAAACTGGAAAGCCTCACACATTTGGCACCTACTTCCCAAGGGATCTGGAGCCCTTGCTGGCACCCTGGGGGTGGTGTGGACTTCACTCTCACACAGAAGATCTCCAGAAACGCTTTGAGAAGTGCCCAAGAGCTGCAGAAATCAAAGCAGAGACACTTTCAAAGCCTCATCTCTCCTTAAATGTTCCAATGTGTTTTCCGAAGTTATGGGAGACATTAACTTGGTCTTCATGAAGGATGTTCATATGCTCCTCAAATTTTCTCCAAAATGAGGCAAATATCCTTTTTTCTTTCTTCAGACTGAGGAAGAACACTTTAAAACTTCAGCGTTTAATCAATCGTTGTCTGCTGAGCAGGAGATTGAATGAGAACCACCTCCAATACAGAGGGAAGATTACTGAGAACATCCAAGGTTCCTACACAGTATTGACAGTTGCTTTTTGGACGGTTTTACGTATTTCATTGCTCTATATCATGATCAGGTTGAGAAATCATGTGCTCACCATCCAGGCTGGGCCAAGTTAGGATGACAAACACTGAAACAACCAGTCAAAAGAAGGTGGGTCATTGTTCCAGCGCCAGAAATAGATCCTCAATTTGCTGAAATTTTACCTGTTCATTAGACACTCAGAAAATTTTGTCCATTTCTAATTTAAAGATGGGTTTTTTCCCCCTGCTTTCACTGAAATTCTCAGTGATGTAAAAATCTCAGCTCTGATTCACTCAGAATGGTCTTTCCTCTGCCTCACTTGACATAATACCTTTATGGAGCTGCTGTGAGCTGAGGTTGGATCACCTCATCACACATCCCTGCCTTATGTAAGAACTAGTATTTCACATCCGAGCCAGCTCAACGCAGATTTGTTCTAATTAGTACCTACAACTGCTACTTAGCAACTCTGCTACTGTTTGTTAGGTAGGATTAATTAACATTGTCCGGGCAACAGGCTGGAAAGCCACAACTGAAAGGACATCAGGTCGTGTCAGACCTCAGGTGAAGGTTTGGAAGTTGCTGGGTTGGCATTGCAGCTTTTAAATGTGTTTTGTTGCTCTGTCGTGGTTCACTGAAGATTTTTGGTGCTTAAAATCATATTAAAAGATTCTTTTACAGTCCCACGGAGCTGGGTTTTTACCCCAAAGTCATGTTGCTTCTTGAGCTCTTGGTTTCACCTCCTACCTCTGAATTCAGAACATAAATTTGGGAATATCCTTTTGAGCTGAAGTCTGCACAACTTGTGTAGTGTTGATGAATGCCTACAAAAGTATTTTCTTTGGGTAGATCATCATGGTTTAGGGAAGGGGAGATGAGGGAAACACCTCCTCCAGCCTCCACAGGGCTCGGTTTGCTGGGCACGGCTTTCATTTTTGGCCCGTTTTTGTGGTGTGTGTGTGTTTAGAAGGTTTCAGGTGCTCTCAGAGAAAAGTCAACCACAAATGCAGCAGCTTTGGGGGCAAATGAATGGGTGTTAAAATTCGCTGTCAGCAGGGCAGGTTGGGACAGGGATGCTTGAACACACCTACATCCACCAGGGTGTCAGCCTGCAGTAATGAGCTACACCTGGTAACTGGGAGAAAATAAAATACAGCGCAAGAACGCAGGGCCCCCATTGTTTGGTGAGTAATTTGGGGCTTATCCTTCGACAGAAGGGTGAGCTACCGCTTGCATTTGGAGGTGTTTTCCAACCTTAATGTTTCTATGACTCTGTCTAGTAAAGATCTGCAAGGAGGATGCTCCCAGTTGTGCGACAGACACAGTTGTGGTTTCCCAATGTCCTTCTGGTAAGTACCAGTAATTTAACAGAAAAAAAAAAAAAAGACCCAAAAAAGGTATTGGAGTTACAGTTGGTTAGAAGACGCAATGTATTTTCAATTTCCTGTAGGTGTGCCCAGCCATGAATTAGATAGAATCCCAGAATTCCAGAATGGTTGGGGTTGAAGGGACCTCAAAGCCCATCTCATTCCACCCCCTGTCATGGGGAGGGACACCTTCTACTATCCCAGGTTGCTCCAACCTGGCCTTGGACACATCCAGGGGTGGGTCATTGATCCTCAGAGGATTGGTTTGGAAATAGATGTTTTCAATATTACTCACCTTCTTCTCCCAGGTTTGGGGTTTCCATGCTTTGCTTTCTATCCCATGGGGAATTGCTGGATGCAATGGCTCAACTTGCCCAGAACTGAGGACAAGGAACCAGCATGAGTCAAACCCAGAGTGCTTTGTACCCTGCCCTCTCCCAGTTGCAAACTGGTGACATCTCAGCCTTTAATAGGTTCCCTCTCCCAAAGGTGCTCAGCTCCCAACTTGCCCAGGCCACCTCTGACTCTGCTTTCTGAAGCTTTAGCCTGTCTGGAAGTGATTCCAAGAGATTCAGTGGGGCCTTAGGATTTTCAGACAAGAAAAACCCAGCAAGGGATTTTTTTTTTTAATGTGATCAATGTCTTGCCAATACTAATGAGAATGTCTGGATTTACAGACAGTAAGCACAGGGGTCACCTGAGATTTTATACTAAGTTTAAAAAAAAAGGCATCAGAAAAAAAAAATTACAATTAGAAGGCAATCATGTATAGATATCTCCCAGTATAATGTTATTTCCAAACTGAAACCCCAGGTTAAAGGAAGAGGAGCACTCAGCTCTTCCCAAGGAGAGTTTTTTCCATATATTTCTTTGTTACACTGCTGCATTTCTGCTTTATGTGTTCCTTTTCATGCCTTTTAGTAAAGTTCTTCTGGAGGAAACAACACATATTTGCAATAAGCTTTTCCAGAGATGTTCCCCTATTTCAGGATCCATGAACAGTCACGGAACGAGTGATGTGTGCCTTCCCTCTCTCCTTCCTACCCTTCCCGGAGCTTGGCCAAACAACCTGTTGCCTTTTGTGGATTGATGCTGAAAACCGAAGGAGTATTTTCTTGCAGTGCACAAACCACTCCTGAAATCCAGGGCAAGCAGCTGCCCTGGGAGCACTGCTCCAGCACAGAGGTCAGCACACCTCAGTGAGTGTGGAGCTCCAAACGTGGCCAGGTGCCTGCAGGGCTCCGACTCAGCACCTGGAAAGAATGCCTACGTAGTGGGCAACGAGTGACGTGTGGAAGAGCCCTTGGTGTGTCCCAAAGGTGATGCTGTTGGGTGACCTGTTCCCAAAGCACGGAGCTCTCCGTGCCTGGATGGACTTCCCACAGAGCCCCCTCCTCCTCCACACTGCCTTGGGTGCAAGAGTTCCCTCAGCCCAGGCTGGAGAGCAAGTACGTATTTCACAGGGTAGGATTTTTCCCTCTGGGGAACATTCTCGTCTTTTGTATCATCAGGACAAGCCCCTGCCCAGAGGGAAGGAGGAGCTGCTCTCTGATCAATCTCACCCAGCATGCACGAATCCATCCAGACCGGCCCTTCCCTAATTAGGGCACCCAAAACAACTTCTCCATGGTGACCTCCCTGCTCCAGGGCTGCCCCGGGCACCACCTCCCTGTCCCGGATGACTTCCTCCTCTCACTCAAGTGACCAGCCTTGTCTTTGCTCACTTGAACAGGGACACGCCAGAAATCAATTCACTTCCAGAGGGAATGGGTTGAGTGGCTGTTAAAGACCAAAAGCCCCGCTTTGCTCAGATGTGGTCTGTATAAGCCCCAGTTCACCCACAGCCTCTGCATGTGGACAGGGGAGGGACTGGAGGGATGCTTTGGGAAGGGTCCTCTGGATGTTACATTTTTGGAGCTGAAGAATGTCACTGAAGTGATGAGGATGGAGTTTTAAGCTGAGGAATGGTACTGGAGGTACCTGGGTGCAATAGGGATACAAAGGTGGATGGAAAGGAACCGCAGAGCAGAGGCAGAACTGCCACACGCTCAGGGCTGGAGGGTGGCTGGGAATATGGACCTGTGGGGCACTGGAATGAGCTGTGGACCAAAGAGGACTTTGGGTGGCTGGAAGGATAGTGGCTCTGGGTGAAGGACTGTGTCTCTGGGGTTGGTCACTGGGCACAGGCTGGGAGAGGACTGGGCACTGATATTGGGATGGGGGGAGCACCTGTGGGAGGAGAGTGGGGAACTGAGGTGACAACGGGTGGTGGAGGGTGTGATGACTGAGGCAATACAAGGTGCACAATTCCCTGGAGGGTCTCCTTTCCTCCTTCTCCACATTCCTTAGCAGAGGTGAAAATGTAGGGAAGAGGCTGGGTGGCCTCAGGGGTGGCTGTTGTAGGAGAGGGGCCCTGTCCTTGCTCTGAATGAAGCACAGCCCTGCTTTGGTCCATGGGCATCCCAAAGCAGTTTCCCCTTCTGGGGTGTGCCAGGCATGAAGGAAAAGCTCTGGGCTGTGCTTGCTGGAGAAAGGGAAGTCTGTCACACTCTGGTGTTGTGCAATCACAACATTGCATTGTCCCTGTAAAGCAGCTTCACCTGCCAGGGAATCTTCACTATGGATAAGAGCAGCTGGATTCTCCAGGGATGGCAGAGTGAAATCCCTTTCTGCTGGTGACCAAAGAGAAGAAATTTGCTGAATTTGGATGATTTAAGTCACAAGCATCTCTTGAGAGAATTTAATGCTGTTACGAATGCCCTGCAATCCTCCATTTAATCTTGAGTGGCAAATCGGTTAAATAATTGTTTCATACTAAATACTGCTGAAGGAAATCACAAGCAAAGGAGCCCATACAGGTAATGTTTCCAATTTATTTATATAAACAATTGCATTTTAACAACAAAGTCCTAAAAAAATAAAGTGAAAAACAATTCACAGAATTTTAAATAAATAATCTCAAACACACACACTTATGAGCAGGTTGAACCCAGCCAAACCCAGCAGGCTGGGTCCCAGCACAGGCAGTGGCAGCTGAAATGTGGCCACAGAGTAAAAAATGCAGAGTGAACAGGATTCCTTGCTGAAGCAGCTTGTAACACAAATGCCATGGTCTGAGGAACTGCTCTTTGCCTACCCAAAAATAACTGGATGTGTCCAGACTCCCTTTGTAAGGCAAACATTTCTCTCAGCTCCAGGCAGGAGGGTGCTCTGGTGTGTTCCAAAGGTGGAGCTCAGTGACAATGACCTGGTGAACAATGTCCAAGCACTTTTCACCCAGCAGCAGATCCAGCACCGACCACCTTTGGGCAGAAGGTGATTGAACGTTTTTCCTTCTTCGTGCTTCAAACAGAAAAAGGAAAACAAACTCCCTTCTTGCTCCCAGAGCATCCACACCACAGAGCAGCCCAAGTCCCTGGCACTGATGGCTGTAGGACATCTGGACTCAGCTGTTCATGGCAACAATTAATTACAGACCTACACAGCAAAAAGTCATCACTGTCTCTAAACAGATCAACGGAAACAGAAGTCACAGACAAACTACACTATTCCCAGAGTTCTTACAATGCACAAGCCTCTAGAAGTGCTTGAAAGAGTCAGATGAAATAAAAAACTCAAGTCCTTTTCCACAAGTAGTCAAGGAATTTTAGGCAGGGGCACAGAATACCAGGTTGCTGCTCTATTCCAGTCTGAAGTGACATTTTCTTTTTCCCTATAGTTCCCCAGCTGTTTTTATGGGAAGATCATCTTCTACATTTCCTCTCTAGAAATTAAAAAAAGATACCCTTACATGCAAGGTCTGAAGTGCTGGTACAAGATCCTGTGTAACTTATGTGCCCAGATGAGACTCACTATTTTAGTGCTGGACCAGGACAAATGTCTAGATTTTGTCCTAGCTAGTTTTAATGAAGCTTAAGCTAATTACTTAAAATGCCTCTGCTTATAAATAACAAATAAAACATCATCCCTCCTCCCCCCCAAGATGCAGAACAGCAAATTAAACGTACAGCTTGTGCACACAGACATAACTGTGCCTTGGAGTGCTGCTAAATCTCTTCTGTGTTCAGTTCTGTGTGTTTGCAAAGCTGCTCAGCTTCCACTCCTCCCCAGAAATCCCCTTTTTAGGAACACAAAGCTGTGCCATAGTCACAGCCCAGCTACAGCTACACTGCCCTTCTGCCCTCAAGAGTGCCAGACACCAAACTTACATTATCAAGTAGACCAGACAATGACAGCTATGAAAAGAATGCCAATACCTTGGGCTAAACTTAAATAAACCTCCCTAAAGTTAAATAAAAACATCTGTACCCCAACAGAAGCAGCCTGAGCGTCAGGTATGGCTTAGTACCTCATTCTCATCCCCTACACAACTAATACTTCTGTGACACATGCTTCAAAAAATAGAATCCAAGAAAAAAGTTCTGTTTTCTTTAAATAATTAAATTAAAAATAACTACTAAAAAATTCTACCTTACATGCAAATCCAGTTCTGGATTTACGTGAAAGAAACATATAAATTATGATACAAAGTGCCTCCTCTGGAATGAGGGAGAGGTAGTATCAGCAACAAATACAGTGCATTCTCTGACTTACATAAATAAGTGAGTCCCAAGTAAATGTACATTCTGCTAATCTTTGAGTTCTCATTCTGAATTCATAAACTCTTCTGGCAGTTTTCATTAAGTCAGACTTTTCTTGTACTTTTAGGTCAATTGCAGTTTTCAAGTGTAAGTTGCTGAGACAAAAACTTGCTTTTTTAGTGTTACATGACCTATCAAAACCACCAGACAACCCGCCCCCCCCTTCAACAAGTATTAAAACAATATTAAAAAGTTGGAACCTTTGTCCATTTTGGAATACATAGTTCTGTTACAGAAGATTTTAACAAAGGGATTCACCACTGTTGAGCTCAAACACAGAAAATCCCTTTTTGTAAATGGAAGCCTTACCCGAGTAAGGCAACCCCCACAATGAAGATGCTCAAGTTTTTAAATACTAAGCCATAAATAGAATAAATAACGCAGATAAATAAATAAATAGATGGGTTTCTACAGCTCAGCAGACTGCTCTTTCAGTAGGAGTGTGGGGTTGAGATCTTCCATTGCTGTTTTTGAGGTACTAACGTTAATGGTGGCCTCTGTGGGTTCAGGATGGAGGATGTGGAAGGCAGTGAAAGGACAGCCCTTGACATTGTTGCAGATGAGCTTCTGTAAGGAGGCAGTGTTGATAATGTCAAAGCCCACCGTGCCCCCAAAGGTGCTGGGCTTCCAGTACTCGGGGGAGCAGATGGCATTGCCCATCAGTCCCTTCAGGGAGAATGGGGCTCCAATCTCCACCATGGTTTCTCCAAAGATGGCACCTGGGCGCGGCTTTTCCACCAGCAGGCCTGGGTACAGCTCCATGGCATCGATGTCTCCATAAAGCTCCTCCAGCTCAGCTGCCATCTCCTTTTCTCCTGTGAAAACCAGTCAAAACCATCAGTGGAAAAATCCCCTTTTCCTTGCAAGATTTATGCCACACAAGTCTAACAGTAACACCTCGGGACAGTGTGAGCATTTTAAGCAAGTGGCCCTCATTTGGTGGGAAGGAGGAGAACTATTACCTGTAAGTTCCTCAAAGGATCTGAATGGTTTCAGCATGAAGCGTTTCCTGTACTCGTTCAAGGACTGGTATCTCATCTGCCTGCTTTGGTCAATTGAAGCCTTTGCCACTTTCTGTACTGCAGCAGGAACATTCTTCCCACCAGCAACCTGTTCAATGAAGATGAAAAGTAGTGAGATCTCCAGATAAGAGTCACGAGGAAGCTGCGCCTTTACAGTCCGTGATTAGCTTTAAATAGCTTTATTCTGTTCCCTCATCCCACCCCCACCTCACGCCTCTGTCAGTTCAACAGCAGCTTGAGGAAGTACCTACCCTGCCTGCGCTTTGCTTGGAGAAGGACTTCACCATATGGGAAAGGCCGTGCTCCAGCATGATGGAGTTGTTGTAGAGGAACTGCTGGAAGGTATATTCCTGGTCGTGGATCTGGAAGGTGTCTGGCAGCAGTGGATGCCAGTGGTACAGAGTGTTGAACTCGGCTGCAATCCGGTTCTGGTACTGGAACTGCTGGTTGAACAGCAGCTCAGGGTCGAACTTCAGCTTGAAGTGGTACCCACTCAAGTGCTGCACATAGTCCTCAATAACAATCTTGATTGTCTCTCCTGTTGGACAAAGAAAGGGGAGAGAATATTGACCCTGGGTCCCTCAGATACTTTAGGTGTGGGAGAAAACACCATTTACTGTAGTAAAAAATACTACAGTGATCAGGGCAACAAACACCTCAGCATTCTGTAATCTCTCCTGGGAAGTGATTCATATTTTATGTGATTAAGGGGTGGAATTCCAGGATTTTTTGGCTGTGGTAGTGCTTTCTACAGCCTGCTTTCCCCCTCCCAAGATACATTTCCTTGCAGCCTCCACAGAACAGCACACAGCAGTACCTACACTGTGCTCAGTCTACAACATTCTCTAGGACAGAGGGGGTGGACAATGAAAGTTGATATCTGAAAGTAAATCTCAGCTCCTGAGCCACCTCAGACAATTGTCGTGGGTTACAGCTTCAGTTTGGGCAAGGTCTTTTCAAGCTGTGAGTACAAAGGATGAAACGCCACTGAGCAATTAGACAGGAGAAATATGAAGTCACATTTTACATAACCTCCTCAACCTTACACTTAATCACAGCCTTTCTTTTAAAGCATACCTGAACTGACCCAACCCTAGGGGAAAAATCCCAGGGCTGAGAGCCTGAGGTCATGTAGCCTCACATGCTTTCTCTAAGAAAGGAGCCTTTGCTTCCTGCCTTCTCACTGCTTTCAGTTCTGCTTCCCTCAGACAAGGGAGTGAGGATTCCTCGCTCAGTTTTCTTCAGCTCTGCCTTTAGCAGAGCAGGGAGCAGCTGTCCCTGCACACAACCCCTCACACCCCAATCGATGCAATAACTCAGAGAGGTCCCAGCTGCCCTCACCTATCAATATGAGCCTGGTGGTCTGGAAGAGCTGCTCGTCGTCCCACTCCGGGTGCTCCCGTTTGAGGATGTCACAGACACGGTTGTGCTCCCGCAGCCAGATCGTGGCGTACATCATCAGCCCGGGCACCAGGCCAAACACCTCCTGCCCCACGGAGAACTGCAGGTGCTCTGGGACGTGGGGCGGGTACAGCATCTCTGCCTGGGTGTCCTTCACCGTCGGGGGGTACATTTCTCCATCAATCATCTGCCAGGGAGGCACACGGAACAAAACATTATAGCTCACAACTCCTGTTTAGGAGTTAAGCTGTGCTGACTTTTAGTGCTGACTTTAGTCTCACACTTTACATCAACCACACTGATTTGGGAAATACGTCATCCACTAAGAAGGCAGGAATCCTGAGGTAAGACATACCTGGTATTTCAGCTTTCCATCCTTTCGAAGTCTCAGTTTAAGTTGCCTCTCCAGAGTCTCTCCATAAATGTGGTTCAAGTCGACCTATAAAAGAAAAGCATTTAGAACATGAAGCCAACCTGCATTTTTTGCTATTTTAGGACAGGTCCCACTTCTATGGATGCCAATACAAGCTCACCCCTAGATGTTTACCTTTTAATTATATTATTGCTACCTTATAAGTATCAAGCACTGCTGATCTGGCTTCATCTTAAATATTTCCTGGCAGCTGGAGCCATCTCTGCATAAGAGGGGGCTGTTAAATTGTCAATTTCAAAGGGCTCTGTTTAAAGTGTCAGCAACTTTCTATTATGCAGACAGCTCTCGGTTTATACACACACAGTCTATAGCTTTGGTTTAGATAAACAAATTACACTTATAGTGAAGAACTTTGTCTAAAGGCTGCCAGTTTTGAAGGTAAAGATCCTAAATCCAAGTCTGCTGCTGAGGCTCCTTTTAAACTAAGTCTGTTAGCATTACATAAGATACTTTAGTGCTGGATACAGCTCTTTGGAACTAACAGAGTCCAGAGACGTTCTGCAACTCACTAGATCTAACATGCCCCAGGTGAAAGCAGATTTTTGGGAATAATAATGGCCAGAGATCACTGGGCAGATATTTCATTGGAACCACTTGGACCAAACGTGGTTCTGACCCAGAAAGAGATGCTATGGAATGCTGGAATGTGGCCTGAGGAGAAGTTCCAGAAGGGGCAATCCCACGGGTTTGTGGCACACAGTGTGTGCACAGGTGTTTGTGTGCCCTGGCAACCTGCAGGATGCCGCTGCATCCACCCAGGGGCTGCTGAACACCCGGAGCTGTGACCGTACCCCATGGCCGAGGCCTTTGGTGAAGCCAGGTCCCTTCTTGTGGTCTGTCTTGAAGAACTGGTGAGTGAAGTGCTGGGCAAAGAATGTGAACATCACATTTGTGCCTTGAGGATCGGGAATAAACTTTCTCCGGAGCAAAAACTTCTCCACGATCAGCTTGGAGTCTGGGAGCTCTTTCTTTCCTGTGAGAGAAAGAAAGTGAGATATTCAAGACAACTGTTTATGCAATACTTAATTTTGTTCCTAACCAAAAAGTTTAAGACTTGTAATGTAATACTGAAGGACTGAAGCGTAAAAATAAAGGCAATTATTTGCCTTTCTATGCCCACTTTCTTGATTTTATTAGGAATTTTTAAATTCCTTGTTTTTAGCATGCATCAATAAGGAGAACCAGCAGAATTATCTTTTAGGTCTTTACACAATGTGGCTATTCTTAAAGTCACCTACACTGAAAAAAGTGTTACAGACAAGAAGATCTCATAGACATTTCTACTTATTTTATCCTCTTAGAAAATCCCAGGGGTGAACGTGGTTTCTTCCTTACCTTTAACACCCATTGGTGTTGGGCAGTCAAGTCCTACTGGTGGAAGGGTTCTTGTGTAGTAGGAAAGATTGGAATAAGCTTCCCAGCTTTTATAACCATAGTCACTATTGTAAGTTGGTGGGCTGTCAATCAAGTGTGATCTTGCTGAAAGACAAATAAGTATTTGATTATTTTTCACTGTACATTTTAGTCTCAAAAAGTAAATCACAAAGCCAGATCTTTTCCATATGCTTGGTAGCTGTTGTAAATTCCCCACGTATCAGCCACAGATGTTTTAAATAGGACTACAGTCACTGAATAACAGGACTGCTTATCAGCTGGATCCCACTGGCAGCAATTTGGAACCAAGTTTATGCTGGCAAGGTTTTGGATTCTAGCAGAAATTGGAGAAAACTGCACTTCAGTATGCTTCATACAGGTCTGCACCACGCAGAAATCTTAAGTTTTGGGTTGTGCTTTAGCCTCAGTTAAAACAACTTAAAGTAAAAAAAACTTAGTAAAATGAGCAGCAATTTAGGCTTTATATACAGACATGCAATATAATCTGAAGTCCTACGAGTTACTTCTGCCAGTTTTAAGGAGACTGCAAGAGAAAATTCCTACTCACACGTTAGCACGTATCTCATAATAGCATTCCTCAAGAAGGAAATGTTGTTGATGATATTCCAGACTCCTTGGAAGTGGGTGAGGATGTAGTGGACAGTGTTTGGTGATGGTTTCAGCGTTAGCTTGAGCCACGTGAAGAATTCCGCTGCGAGCAACAATGGCAAGGTTATTACAAAGTGCTTATGGAGGCCAGGCTGCCGCGCTGGAACGGGATTGCCCATGAGATCTGCAGGAGGGGAGGCTGAAGGTACTCACGTGTGGTGCAGTTCTGCCCGTAGAAGCCTGTCCGGGTGCAGTCGCAGTGGTAGCGCTCCGGCCCCGCGGTCACACACACTCCTCTGTTCTGGCACGGGTTGGAGCAGCACGGGTTGGCTGCAAGGCAACCAGTGATCCATCCATTAGCAATTCCCACTCTCATGCAATGCCCACCGCACCAGGTGGTTAAGGCATTGGAGCATCCATCCATCCATCCATCCATCCATCCATCCATCCATCCATCCATCCATATCTCCCTCCCTCTCTCCATCCATCCATCCATCCATCCATCCATCCATCCATCCATCCATCCATCCATCCATCCATCCATCCATCCATCCATCCATCCCACCTCACGGCTCTTAGCAGCGCACGGACTCGCCTTCGTTTGCCGACAGCGACAAAACCCGCCCCCCGGAAAGGGGACCTGCCACCCACCCCCCAGACATGAGAGAAACCCCGAGAGCACAAGGAGCACACAGAGAGCACAGGCGGGGACTCACCGGCGTGGCCGGCGGCCAGCAGCGCGGCCAGGAGGGCGCAGGGCAGCGGCAGCAGCATGGCCGGGACTGGCAGGGCTCGGCTCGGGGCTCGGCGAGTGCTCGGCAGCGCCGGGATCCGATGACGACTGCAAAAGGTGTGCTGCGC
>WEKX01002808.1:127064-151582 GCA_013390025.1 Pitta sordida
TCAGCACACCCCCCCCTTCTTCTTCAGCCCCTCTTTTATTCAGACATCCCCATTTTTCAGGATCCCCCCAACCTGCCCCTTTTCCAAGCGGGACTTTAAAACCGGCAGAGCACACGTCTTTTCCGGCAGGAAAAGTGCGATGGACACTGTCCCCCAACTGCAGACACGAAACGGGCACCACTGCGATGTCACTGATTTTATCCTCCCCGCTCCCCCCAAACTCTGGGGAATGTGCTTATTAATTAAGCTTATTAATGATTTAATTTAATATGCTTGTTAAGCAGGTGTTGGGAGGGCTGTGATCACACACTTGCTGCAGAGCACAGCACACAGCAGGAATGTATGAATACTGAGGGTATTTAGTTTTATTTCTGTATATTTGTGTTTCTGATGAGACCAAATCACACTATTTGGCATTTTTTGCGCAAACTGTGACTTTTCCCCAGTGCTTTTCTTTAAAATGCCCCCCTCACAGCTCCGTATAATCTCTCTGTACACGATTTTTTCCTCATTTCCCCCGAGTGCTGCAGAGCTTTTGCCGTTTGAAGATGCTTTATGTCTTGGTCATAATTATTTGTTATTAATCAGTAAAGTCTACTACTATTTTTAATCTCTGTTGCGTGTAGGCAATGATGAAAGCAGGAGGATGTCAGGCAGCTGTGTGGAGCTGGGGGCTGCCCTCCTTGGCTCGCACTTTCACCCTCGAGGTCAGCATTAAACACCAAAAAACCTCTATTACTCCTTCCATTAAAATATCATGTGAGGTTTTTCAAGGCTGATGGTGTTTAAATTGCAAATCGGTGACTTGACAGAAAGTGGATTCGAGCCAGTTTAAACAACGTCTTTGGTCCCGAAGAATTGTATTATGGTGAGTGGATAATTTGTATACATCAGCCGTAGGTCATCCTGGATGTTTTAGGGAATGGTGCACGAAAGGCTGTGATCACATTATTCTGGCACAGGAAAAGACACATATAATTTATTTATGTATTTTCATAATTAAACCACTGACTGTGGTCACACACTTGAGGCAGTGGATGGTTATAGTCGGTTGTGGCTACATCCACATCTTCCTCAGTCTTTGCAAGTGTGAAAGTGGGATATTTTATCCCTGCATCCCAAGGTGTCATAAGCCAAATTGATTAAGGATGGAATTCTGGTGATGTCCAGATCAGAGTATGGAGCATGGTACACACAACACTGTAGATCAAGGGTCTGGATAACCAGATTTTACTGAAAACCCCAGGCACGTGAAATGTTAGGTTTCAAGAGAGTGCACAGGAAAATTTAAATTCAGAAAATATTTCTAAGGTGTAGAACCAGCAATGTTAAGGAGGAATCTGAACTAATTGTGTGCAGCCAGAGGAGCACCCCTAAAATGGCAATACAAACTGTGCCATGATTTGGAGGACCCCGGAGATACAGACAGCTGATAACTGTAATTCATATTTGTAATTAACCAATGCGTTTGTATGTTGCAAAGGGGATTTTCCTTCCAAATAGTTTGCAGCGATCACCACCAGGTGGAGATTTCACGCATCAAGTACCGTTTTGGTTTCTAGCATTTAAACAATCTTTGCAAAAAAAATTCGTATGATGCATTTTGTTTCTGTTCCTCGGAGTACCCTTGGCTGCAGCTAAAAGCAGCCTGTGGAGCAGAGAGCCTCCACCAACCCCAGCGTTTTTGCATTCGCTGACATTTCTGGAGGAAGCAATTCCCTGAAGCTGTTCCTGTTTCTGTTCTGTGTTTAACTGCACTTGGAAGGTTACATAAATTCACACCTCTTTATGGATCCAGTGCTCCACAAGGATTGACATGCTTCAGTAATGCTGCCAAAGGAAGGGGACGTGGAGTGGCTGCAGGGAAGACGTCCCCCAGCACTGCTCCTGCTCCATGTTCCACCGAGTCACAAGCCCCCAGCTCAGTTCGCACTTAATTTATCCTCAAGCCTTTTTAATACCTTTCAAATATTTTCCCCTCCTTTGTGACTGTGGCAATCTCATCATGTTTTATAGTGCAGTAGTTTCCTGGCAGGCAAACCACTTTTATTTCTTCAGTCTGTGCTTTTTTTCCTGCTCTTTTATTGCAAAAGGAGCTCAATCTCCAGTTTGCTATCACAGTTTCGACACTCGAAGCAAACCCCCTCCAAGGCTGGTGGGTACACAGATAGCATAACAAGTCTGGATGTTCCAAAATATTCTTGAAAATCCAAGGACCTTCAGAGGAAGTCCATGTCTTTAAGTTGTCTCGTGTTTCTGCCTTCTGCTAATCAGAAGTGTGGCAACACAAGGGTTTGAGCTTTGGGCTTTCATGTGATCACCCTCTGGTTTGTCTGAGCAGGCAACTGAGCTTCACTTCTCTCTTCATTCCATGCCCTCAGGGAACGCTCCTGTCAGTGGGGTCCCGTTTTTCTTGGCATCCCTGGGTTGTGCTGGAAACAAAAGTGCTCATTTTAAAACCAGGTTTGCTTATTTTCCAGGAAAATCGAAGTGCCTCGTTTCTGCAGTTTTCAGGCCACTGCAATTTTGGAATGGTCTGGAACACAGAATAAATCTGTTCCAGGCTTAAATACGTACAACTATAGAGGAAGGGATAGCTGGGAGCTGGACTGGGATAACTACCATGGACAGGGATTGGCAAGGAATACTTGTGCAAGGACTACACACACCTTTTCTAGGGAGCAGGAGGGTGGGGTGGGAGGTCCTGTGGGCGACTGTGGACATCGACCACTGCATAGGAAAATAGGAGTTATTTTAAATATGAAATATATATCGTTATCCTAATCAGCCAGGGATGAGTTGTTTGGGTTTTTTTCCTCCTGGAATTATAAAAAAAGCAATAAAAAATAGGCAGGTGGCACAAAAAGCTACATCTGACTTAGGCAAGACCTGAGCAAGCTTGAGCCCCATTTATTTGTTCTTTTCAAGGAAGGTCCCTTTGCACTCAGCTGCTGAAAAAGACACATAAACCACAGCTTGTGTTTTATTTGCAATCCAGTAAGAGTACTGAGGAATGCTTTCCAATATGAAAGATTGCATTTTATCATTAACATCTGCATAGAGAAAACCCAGTTCAACAAACTCTTTCTATGTTTCTCTTTGTAATAATGTCTCTGAGTTCTTTTTTTAATCCTCTGACATTCTTGACAGATTAAGTTATGAGAAAAAGGCTGGAGTAAAAATCCTGAAGGGAGCCCAGCTTGGAAGACGGAGAAAAAATATTTGCAAGGGCATGAAGTGACAAGGTAAGAAAGAATGGCTTTGAGATGAAGGAGGATAGATTTAGGTTAGATATTGGGAAGGAATTGTTCCCTGTGAAGGTGGGGAGACCCTGGCACAAGTTGCCCAGAGAAGCTGTGGCTGCCCCTGGATCACTGGAAGTGTCCAAAGCCAGGCTGGAGCACCCTGGCATAGTGGAAGGTGTCCCTGCCCACGGCAGGGGTGGGTCTGGATGAGCTTTAAAAGGTCCCTTCCAACCCAAACCATTCTGGGTTTCTGTGAGTGAAACTCAAGTGAGAAAGGAGTGACTTTACACCAAATTTCCCTCTTGGGGTGAGATGAGACACCAGAACACTTCATTGCTGTGGATGAACACACCTGGTGACCAGGTTTCTCGCAGGCAGGTCTGTTGGCTTTGCAAATTCTTGCTGGATACCTGTATTAAAACATGAGTACAGGGCCTCCCTCACACACTGGGAAACATCCATTTGTTACCAAGTCAGAGATGAAAAGAACAAAAGAATTGCTCCTTTTTGCTCAGCTTAAATGTGAATCTCCACTTGATCCAAAGCAAGGCTGAACTCTTTCCTTGGGAGGTGACTAGACCCTGAATTCATGTGATTTTAAATCAAAGTGAATGGATGAAGCCCCTGCAGAAATAGCTTCCAGAACTGTGTTTTGTTTTTCAGATGACATGTATTTGACAAGTCTATTATTTTCCTCATTTGCACCCTTGGTAGTCACAAATTCAGTCCTGCCTAACTAGTTCCTGACAAACAAGCCCTAAATGACAAACTCAGCTCCAAGGACTCTAGGACGAGCTTTTTCCAAGCAGTGCAGATGAATGGAGTATGAAGCACAGCATTTTTATCCCAGAGCTTGACTGAAAATGTCATCCTTTGTTTGGTTTGTTGGGTTTTTTTAGGTCACAAGACTTTTAAATCCTTTTTATGGTGAATTTAAAGAAGAAAGCCATAAACATAAGTTATTATATGAACATAAGCTTTTGGCAGTCAGGCTCTGGAGCAAATCTATGGATTTGTTAAAATTGCAGTTAAGTTTCAGAGACCTTGCTTAGATACACTCATCTATAGGTGGGTGGTTTTTTTCCAATTTAAAAACAATGGAAAATACTTTTAACTATCCCTTGAATAAAGAAAACCAAGTTTCCTTTATTGGCAATTAATTTTGGCACTTGTTACCAAACTTAAACCGTGAGCTTCTCTGCTGTTGTGATTGTGGGATGTTTTAGCAGAGCCCTCGTTTTTCCCCCAGCAGCCTCCATATGCTTTGTATTTCCTATGCAGACATTTGATCACAGGGAGCCCTGAAAATACGTCAGGAGATTTTGTAACTCCCTTACATAAAGAAGCGTCAGCTGACATTTTATCTGCTTTTTGTCATTAGCTGGAACTCAAAGTGGGGTAATTGCTTTGCTCTGCCATTTATAGTAACTCCTGGATATCAAAATACCAGGTTTTTTTGTGAGAAAACTCCACAGAAAATCCCTCATTTGAGAGATTTCTAAATAGTCCATTCCATGTTGCAGAGGCTGGAATTTTCTTTTAACTACTTCCTGCTTAAGTTTGAGGGAAATCTGTCATCCAGTCTCACATTCTTTTGTTGTGCAGCTCAAAGCTGCAAATGCCATAGTTTGTAATTTTCCACCACTTCCAGCACATGGACATTAAACTGGATGGAGGAAACTGAAGAAGGTTTTACTGAGTTTCAATGTAATGCTTTCCTGCATAATACAAATCTTTGGGTACTAAAATTTCTTTAGGTTTATTCATTAATCCCTTTTCTCGATCAGTTTACAAAAAGTAAACATTATCTCTTGCAAATAAGATTTTGTTTTCTTTCTACAGGAGCATTTACTAGATCAATTTACAACTGGAGGTTTCCTGGGAATTCATAGTCTCACAGAATCCCAGAGTGGTTTGGGTTGGAAGGGACATTAAAACCCATCCAGTCCCACCCCTGCCATGGGCAGGGACGCCTTCCACTATCCCAGGCTGCTCCAACCTGGCCTGGAACACTTCCAGGGATGGGGCAGCCTCAGTTTCTCTGGGCACCCTGTGCCAAAGAAAACTGTTCCATGACACAGGTCCCATGGCAGCCCTTTGCAATGGACACACAAGTTGCAGCTGTAGCTCCTCCAAGACGGGGAGGTTCCTGGAGCAGGTCATACCTGGAGCAGGCTGCCCAAACTCCCAAGTCTTCATTTCCAGGATGAAATCAGGAGCATTTTCCAATGTTGTTGTCATGGCCTGTCACTTTGCCTCACTTCCAACATACTCTTACTATAAAAAAAAAGTAAGAAATTAAGAAGTATAAGAAATGAAGTGATATTAAATGAGCTGGTTACTGGTGAGGGAAAAGGACTCCGAGACCAGATTAAAACGGTGTCCCATGGTCCTTTACCTCAACAGGCCTCTAGAAACTCAAATTATTTGTAGTTACCAGTGGGAATTGAAGACACTTTAAGAAATACTGTCAGTTAGATTACTTGGGTCAGAACATGAGCTTAATCCAGAAAAATTTCGCCAAAACAATGAACATCTTGGGAGAGAGAGAATCTGGAGAAACTCCTGCTTTCCTCAAAGTGAAATTAGATGATTGGGAAGGAGACATCACATCATGTTTTGTCTTGCCAAGACATATGACTCGAAGCAGAGGCAAAGCATTTAGAAATTGTTCAAATACTTTTCTGCTTTTTTGAGACAGCCAATTATGTAATGGCACAAAAACCTGGCTGGTTCACTGGGCTTAAAATCCAGCCTCCAAGGGAAACTGTGCCCTGCAGAGACTCATCAGCAGATAAACTCTCACTGGTTTTGACTTCTCATCCTGAGAATTTGTAGTTAAGGAAAATGTATAAGGATCAAAAATAGAAAAATAGAAAGTAATTAAGGAGCTACAAACCCTGCAGTGGCTGTAAGAGAGCAGGTCCATAGCCCAGCCGTTTAGGATTTGCCAGGGAAAACATCTGATGTTTCTTGTTGGTGCTGGAGCTGTGTCAGTGGTTTAATCCCATTTTCCCATTTCAGGAATGACAACATGCTTATCATTTCCATTTGTGTGTGTGAGGGAACCAGAACTTGGCCAACTGCTCCACTGCAGAGACCTTGTGCCTGCAGGAACACCCCTCTCCAGAGGGAGAACTGGGGAATAGGATCACAGAATCATTAAGGTTGGAAAGGCCTTGGAGGTCATCAAGTCCAGCCATAATTCCTGAGAGGATGTCTTCTCAGAAAGGAGTGTGTGCTCCAGGTAATGCAATGTCAGGACACAGGATAAGGACTAACTCCTGTCTGCCTGAAATACTGTTTGTAAAAACAATGTATGTGATTTTATAGTCTTGTTACTGTCCTCCACAGAAATCATCCTCTGTCATGAATTTTGAAGGTGTTTCTTCGCAGAGCAGTTGTAAATCTGGATTAATATTGACATGACTGTCTTCCACTATTTTTCTGCTTATCCAGAGGCAGCCTCCAAAATATTTTTGGATTTATTCCTCATCCTGACTCTCAGTGAAAAGAAGATAACTCACACAAACCCAACTGAAAACACTTCAGCTTGTCCCATTCAGTTGTTTCCACCAGCTGTGGAAATTCTGTGCTGGTGCCACTCTGTGCCTCACTGTGTTCCCCTTATAGGTAGTTCATTAAGTAAATGAGGGCCTTGCAACATGTCCTGGCAGTGTGTGTTATTTTGGGGTTTCGTTGCAGATGGCATTTTTCCTGGGATTGTTTTGGAGAGAGTTGCCAGCAACCTGGGGCCAGTCAGCACCCGGTGTGGGCTGGAGGCCAGGTTTGGATGGAAATAGCAGGGTTTATGTCACCACGAGAGCTCTGTCTGGGCAACTCATTTTGGGCTGGTGCTTCTCTGAGCCACCACCAGTCCCTCTGTGTGGCTGGTTCCAGCCCATCACAAAGGCTCCCACAACTCTGTGGTGCCCGGGTCAGTGGCTGGCGGCAGGGCCGGTGGGAATTGCTATTCCCTGCTATCCCAGGGAGCTTCTCTTCTGTGCCTGCAGCTCCAGAAGAGTTCCAGCTCTTTTTCCCAGGGAAAAAGCAGCACCTGCCTTTCCTCCCCACTAGATTTCCATAGAGTTCCCAAGCAAACAGCTCCCCGTGGCTCCTCTGACCACAAACACGACTCCTCCGCCCTCTCTCCTGGACTCGGTGAACTCGGATGATTCTGGATCCAACCCCTGTGCAGCTCAGGGAAGCTGGGAATGGAAATGTGGATGTGGCAAGTGAGATCTTGTGAACTTCCTCTGGCTGCACTTATCTGAAATAGGTGGAGCTCCTGCCTGCAGCAATGAAGTACGGACTGTTCCACGCAGGGCAGTTCTTGGTGTTGTAACTGAGCTCGTGGGGCTTTGAAATGTTGAGAGACTTTCCAGAGGGTAGGAAAGAGGAGAAATACATGTAGAACATTTACATTGACTGGTGAGAATGATCTGCCTCTTGCCCAAGGCTCCTTGTCCCCTGTTCTTTGGCGCTAACGAGTGTAAATGAGGAAAGGCAGGACTGTGAGAACTCAAATACTGTTGTCACACTGTGAGCAATGCTGAATGGGGAAGAAAAATCCCCCTCAAATGCAAAGCATTGCAGGAATCACCAGGAAATCCAGGTGACATCCTTTTTCTTTGTGCTGCATCTACTGTGCATGCAATATTTTAATACCAGTGGATTTGTTACCTGCTCCCAAACAAGTCTCTGCTGCTCCATGGAGATTTACAATGCAATGATTTGGGTCCTCTATGAGTCTGATCCTTGGGGTGGAATATTTCAGTGATTGCCAGTTACCTGGAAGTCCTCCTCAGCACAAGTGCAAGATCAGTGTGAAAGAAAGAACTTATGCTCAGCATCAAAATTTAGACAGTTAAATCTCTGTGGTGAACAGGAGTAAAACAAGAGTTCTGTTTGCAGAACTCTTTAGATCCAAAGGTTTCTTACACTGCTGGATAACATTTACCTGACTGTAACTATGCAAAAAACCCCTTTATGATTTTAGGCTAGCAGTCATCAAAGATAGTGTTGATTGAGGTAAGGTGTTTAATTTCATACCCTAAGGCTGTTTAGATTTCATCCAGGTGAACATTTTTCAGAACCTCCCCTTTCCCAGGTGCTTTGTTTGGACAACAGCTGAAATTATTTCAGACCAGCCTGGAATGGGGACTCTGCCCTCTGCCCTTTCCATGCATCTGGGGTAGACCACAAGTGTGGCTTCCTAGAGGGGTTTTAGAACCACAAAATCATTGAGGTTGGAAAAGTCCTCCAGGGTCACCAAGTCCAAACTGTGCTTGAGCCCCAGCTCGTCACCCAGCCCGGAGCACTGACTGCCACCTCCAGTGGCTCAAAAGTAACAGGTAATCATTAACATGAAGGCAACCAACTCTAACAGAATTAGATGGTTTGTTTAGTTACTGAATAAAGTGTCATTAGACAAATTAGATTTCAAATTTGAATTGACGTGCATCCTAAAATAATCCACACAAATGTGGTCGTTCTCTGAGTCCACCCCACCTCCTTGTGTCCATAAGCCATGACGTGGAGTGGGAGCTGTGCCAGAGCAGTGTTTGCCTTCTCCAGTTACAAGAATTGCTCAGCTCCCTGGGGGTGTCAGAAACCTCACCTCCTGAAAACTGGGAGCTGCAGGTGCCGAGACACCAGCTCACCCCAGTGCCACTGGGACCGTGTCTCCAGTTCAGAGACTGGCCTTAACAAATACTAGCCATGGCTGGTTGATAATTTTTGACTTGCCATTGCTCTTTTGGCTGTTTGACAGCTCAGAGAACCAGGGTGAAAACTCAGCAAGACCAAAAATGACCGTCTGTTTGTATGTTCTCCTCCTGCTGTCTTCCCACTTCCTTGTCAAAAAGGAAAAATGTTGGTTTTCACAGTATTTGCCAACTGAAAATACCCAACAAGTTGCTCTCAGCCGGGTGTGGCCATTTATGTGATTCAGGCCCCTTTGCAGAACCACAGAATCCCAGGATGGTTTGGGTTGGAAGGGACCTCAAAGCCCATCCAGTGCCACCCCCTGCCATGGGCAGGGACACCTTCCACTATCCCAGGCTGCTTCAACCTGGCCTTGGACACTCCCAGGGATCCAGGGACAGCCACAGCCTTTTGCTGGAGTTTCTGAGAGTGTGTGTCATGAATTGTGATGCACATATGTGCCCTCTTCTATCTCCTCTCCCAGCTCTAACCTCAACGTTCTCCTTGCCAGGTTTCCAGTACTTGTATATTATTTAATTTTTTATATGTTATTTATATTTATTTTTATGTAGTTATCACATTCGTATGCAGAAGTCATAATAAAGTCTATTTAAACATAGAAGTAATTGTAAGAAAAAAGTATCAAAAATCAATATTTAACAAACCATTGTTTTTGGGAGAAGACACAAAGTCTTTCCATGCAGCTGGTAGCTCCAGAAGAGTTTAGTGATCTGCTTGCCAGGGAATATAATTAGAGAGGGATAATTCTGACCTTTCCCCCAGGCTTTAATACACAGAATTATGATGAGGGAAAGTGGACTAGAACTGACATACTGAGCTCTATGAGCCATGTCATCTCTCTAAGGAGATGTATTCACACTAAGGAATGAATACAAGTGGGAGCCTGCTGGAAAAGCCTTGGGAATGGATAAACCTGGAAAAAATTGGATGAGAGGTTCTTGGGGGTTTAAGATACTGACACAAACACCAAAACAAAGATAGTTTAGATGTGTGTATTATGTTACAGATTTTTGTGTGATGCTTCTCTTGCAGTTCTAACATGTGATCTTCCCAGGTTAGAGGAGGGTGAAGACCCACCTATGCATTTCCATGCACCAATCACGGACATTTATATTTTGTTTTAGAGTTAATTACCTGAGGAGATGAGTGTCCTTGTGAGCAAAGCCATTGCTCTCTTCTCTTTTAAGGATATTATAGATTATATGAATATTCTCAAGTCTTGACCTAATCCCAGTCTCAAAACTTCTCATGGGTGTTATTTGAAAGAAAGCACAATATTATGAAAGGAATAATTCTTTATTTTGCATGTTTCTAGCTTGTCATGAATGTCCATTTTGCCTTTTTATGTGAGGCACCATCAGCACATTAAGCTTTTTCCCAGATATCCCCGGAGAAACAAACAAATGAACCAGGACTGGAAGAAGAAGGGTGGCTTTGAGATTAGGATCAGGTTTTTGTCATCAGATTCATGTGTAGCCTGAGGAGAATTGTTCAGGTTCCAAACTCTTCAGTGTAAAAGCAGAGGAGCAGGACTGGTTTGTGACCTTTCCGTTGTCCCTTGGGCAGGGAACTCCTGTGAGCTCCTCCTGAATTCCACATTCCTGGGCCCCAGTGTCACAAACTGCAAATAATGCCCATAACGAGGGGGCTCCAAGGTTTGTGATGGCAAACTCTGGAAATTAGGCTGGATTTGTGCTCATTGGATTGGCCTCTTTGTCCATTTCAATTAGAACAAGTTTTCAGATCACTCAATGCAAAATGAGGAGGGATCTGCCAACGGAGTTGGCTTTGGAGAACATTTTGTGGGAAGTACTCCAGCAGTCTAACTGTGCAATGTTGGTGCAGGCTGTGCCTGTGCCTGGCCGTTGTACCCACCTGTGGCAGGTGTGGGTGTGATGCCAGGGCCCAGTGCAGGGATCTGGTGTCCAATGGCAGCACTAGGTGGCACACACGGCCAGGTCACAGCTCCTCATCGGGAGCAGGATTCACCTGGATTCACGTGGATCACCAGGTGAAATGGCTGCTCTGAGCCTGACTCACCCCCCCAAGGCCTCCTGCCATCCACTTCAGCTTGTTGCAAGATCCAAGAGATGCCAAAGGTGTTCCTGAAACAGCTGCATTTCTGTGCAGGAGCCACATCTGGATGTGCTGTGCTAGCACCGTTCATCCTGCTCGACCCCCTCCAAGGACGCCACTGTGGAGCTCCCAGGCTCTGGATATTGGAAGCCACAGGAAGAACCTGGCAATGTTTTTAAAACTAATTAAATGCCCCACATATGAAAGTATTTTACTAATGTTTATTTAGGTACATCCATGCTCAGCTCCAGCTTGTTGGCTTTCCAGACCTGAATCCACCCCTCCTTCCAGGATGACTCTTTTCTTCCCCATGTGCTGCTTGGAGTGTTGTGGACTGGGTATGACCTCAATTTCCCCACAGCCAGCGTATTTCCAGCTGAAGTTTTATGATCCTGTTCCTATCATTGATCCTCAGGTATCTATTTAATGAATGTCTCTCTCCCAGCAAGTGTTTTAGCTGTATCTTGTCCCTCCTTTAGCAAAAGCCACCACACAGTGGTATTTATGTCTTAGGTGCCTGTCACTACCCAAAAGATCAAATTTCCCAGTCCTTCCAGCAAACAGGGACACATGATTGGCTGAGCAGGGTCACAGCTGTGAGTCCATGAGACAAATCCCCAGATAAATCACCTGAGAAGAGCTGATAACCCAGTCAAGTTATCTTCCCACAGAGTGAGGAGCTGGACAGGATGGTGTACAGGGGAAATACCCAACAACTGCACTTTGTGGAGAACATGAACATGAACAAGGTCAGATTAAATCCAGACTCAATAAAAGCTCAGAGAATGATGAGTCCACTGATGTAGGGACACCTTTGCTGTACACAAGAGGGACTGGCTCCCAGACGGTGATGGGTAGGCCCATGGAAAGTGTCATTTTTAACCTTCCCCCTTCCTTAGCAGTGATTTTTGCTGTGACGGTGGGGAGGCCCTGGCACAGGGTGCCCAGAGAAGCTGTGGCTGCCCCTGGATCCCTGGAAGTGTCCAAGGACAGGTTGGAGCAACCTGGGATAGTGGAAAGTGTCCCTGCCCATGGCAGGGGGTGGGACTGGATGATAAAGTCTCTTCCAACCCAAACCATTCTGGGATTCTGTGAATTTGTTAAACCTGAGCAGGTCCAGTTGTTCAGAGAAAACCTCAGCTGGTGAGTATTTCTCCTTTGGCTTCTTTTGTTCTCTTGGTTGGGAATAATGGATATTATCCGTGAGGTTGGGTTTGCCTTGCTATTTGTGTGTATTCCTGGTGTATTACACCATCCTGGGCAGATGCATTTATACAGGCACAGAGTGTGTGTGTGTGGGTACATACATGTCACATGCAGCCACACAATCCTGTACTGACAAGGTTTTCTGAGAACACAGTGTGAAAAATGTATTTGGCATATTTGAAACTCTGGGCTTAATTCCCACCTGGATAAGAAATCTATAGTATGTACCTTCTGAAAGGTTCCACTACTGGAACTTGTGGTCATTGCTCAGTTTAGATGATTGTTTCAAGCTCATAACCCAAGTGATTGACCTGGATGCAGAGGCTTTGTGAGGTGGTGGTTGCAGAGTTTCACCCTTGTCTGCATATCCCATTTGGGCCAGGGGCCTGTTGCACTCAAACAAGGTAAAATGATGGCAGGTGGAATTCCTTCTTTCTCACCCTTTTCTCCTGAATTTCCATCCAATCACTTCAGCTGTGGATGGGGAAATGGCACAGATATTTGCCCCATTTGGGAAGGGAGCTGCAGACTCAGTGTGTGCACTGGGCACAATGTGAGGCATTGCATCAGTGCCCTAAAAACACACAGAGCAATTCTGGGCCTGTCAAATGTGGCACCGAGGAGAAACAGTGTCTTTGCTGGAACAAACAGTTCCCCACTCAGCCTCAGAGCAGGGATCTCCTCCTTGGGATTCTTTCAGTTCTCTGGTGCTTTTACTCCTGTGCTGAGTTTAAATCAGAACTATAATTTGCATTAGGAAAGGAGCAGGTAGTTTTTTCTGCCTAATCTTTCCTTGCTAATGACCCTGTGTCTGCTGGACTACTGGGGGTTTTCTCTCTCTGAGTCACTGAGAACTATTAAATTGGACTTATAATCTGAGCTCAGTTAGAACTGGAATCATTGGGACCTTCACAAACGTTAGAATTACTGCTCAGCTCTTAAAAACAGTAAAACATCTGGATGTTTTACACTGAAGAATAAAAATTTTGGAAAGGGTCTTAATCCAAGATATGCTTTTAAGACTTCAGAAGTGAACGAAACATCCAAAATGTTGAGTGTTGTTTTGTTCAAGCTTGGGTTAAAAATACCACTTTACACTCAAGAATAGTAATCTGCCCCTCCTAAATTCTACCATCCCTTCTTAAGGCCTTGAGTTTTACCAAGCTGCTTGCTGAAGGGATGACAGGTTCATTATAAAACAAAGTTTGACTGAAACTTTGTCAAAAGTAATAAAAATTAAAAATAAAATAAAAAGTAATTAAAAAAGTAATAAAAAGTTCTGCCATCTCAAAATCTCTTGAAATTTCCAGCAGCTGATAATGAGGAACAGTAAATAAAGGACAGTCAATGAAAATGGTTTATAGAAGTAACTACCCAGTTATTAGTGAGTTAACCCAGTATGATTTTGAGGTTGGTCCCATCCCACACCAGAGTGGGACACAGTGGTTTTTAGTGCAATTGCACCTACATCTAGCATTCCCTTCCGAGCAGAGAAGAGCTGGAAAAAGTTCAGAGCCAGAAATAAAACAGGTAAGTGCCTGGAAGGCTGAGGGCAATAAAGTAGGTACATATACAGCATAACTTGGCCCAGGGACAGCTCACCATCTATGGCCACACGGCAGGGGAAAGAGGAGCTTCAGGCAAAGTACTGGAGGAACTATTCACCTGGATAGCAGGGAGGGGATCCTTGGACAATAATGTCTTGCAGATTATCCTGTTATCCCTCTGGGAAGTGCTGGACACATTGGAGGGTGTGAGCAGCACACAAGGAGTGGGGAGGAGGTGGCCTGGCAGAGAGAAGCAAAGCAGGCACAAAGGAGAGGCAGGAGAAAGGGGGAAAAGAACTGTCCTGTTCTCTTCCCAGCCATGCTTGGCCAGCCCCCTGTAACTGCAGTGGGGATGAGCCCTGGAGGACAGTCCTCCTGCTGCGCAGTGCTGCTTTCATCTGGTAGAGCCTGTGCAGGTCCAGCTGATTGGAAAGTTTTATCTCAGCCACTGAGTGTTCTCACATTCCATCCCCGTGCCAGTGGGTTTCAGCTGGCAGCACACACTCCC
Source organism: Pitta sordida (assembly GCA_013390025.1). Classification (NCBI taxonomy): domain Eukaryota; kingdom Metazoa; phylum Chordata; class Aves; order Passeriformes; family Pittidae; genus Pitta; species Pitta sordida. Next base: position 141,374 of record WEKX01002808.1, read on the forward strand.
ATTGCCTTTCCTCGAGTGCTTGGCAGAGCAGAGAGCTCTGGTGTTGAAAGCTTGAGCTCAGGGCTGGCCTGGGAGCACAGGGGGATGTGCCCACCCTGAGCAGGCAGAGCAAGAAATTCCCAGTGCCTCCAGTGACACCAACTGATCAGGGAATCAGTGCCCAGGAGTGTTAGAGCTGCTCAGCACGGAGAAGGGACTCCAGCTGGAGAGGGACTTTGGACAAGGGGCTGGAGTGACAGGACAAGGGGGAATGACTTTAAGCTGAGGGAAAGGGAGATTTCGATTAAAAAGGAATTCCTGGCTGTGAGGGTGGGGAGGCCATGGCACAGGGTGCCCAGAGAAGCTGTGGCTGCCCCTGGATCCCTGGAAGTGTCCAAGGTCAGGTTGGAACCACCTGGGATAGTGGAAGGTGTCCCTGCCCATGGCAGGGGTAGCACTGGATGGTTTTGAGGTCCCTTCCAACCCAGGCCATTCTGAGATTCCATGATTCTATTATTTCATAAGTAAAAACATTCCATATCTATTCTGTAGTGATGCCTTATATTCCTAAGGGCCAACAGGAATCAGAAGGTTTGAGAACCCAACTGGAAAGGTGGAGTAGGGGTGGAAAAGGCTTCTGGCAGAAGGATTTGTTTGGTGACCTTTACACTTCTGTAGTGTTATAATAAATTCTAAGGAAGCGCTTGTAGGAAATTGGATGTTTGTAACAAATTACAGCTTGGAAGAGCAGATTTGCAGCCGTAGGCAAAGGCTAAAACCAAAGACGTAGCAAATTAATCATTAAGCAGAGTAATGGTTAGTTTTCAATAATTTATTATACGAAAAGCAGGTTTTTATTGTCATGTACTTAAGCATTAGAATTTTTCCTTGTCAAGCTTAGGATGGTTTACACATCCAGAATGCAAAAAGGATTTTGTTTTGGAAAAATGAACGTGTGAACACAATAATTAATTCCCCTGAGGGAAATGATCCCATAGGATTCTGAGCAAATGGAGAAGGTGGCCATGTATGAGCCATTTCAGGGCAGCCTGTGAGCACACAATTAAAATAAAACATACGCTTCCATTTCTTTGACATCAGTGGGACTTCAACAGGACTCAAGTTATGTCCTGATTAGAGCAGCTTCCATGACTTCATAGTTCTGCTGATTTAAAACTGGCCAGAAATACAAGTCCTTAAAGCCCACACGCATTTTTATGTGGTGTTCAATTCCACAAGCAAACATGTTCACACTAGAATAAAAATGCAGTGAAAAGTCCTATTCGGGACCAGGGTTATTTATGACAAAATTTTACAGAGTTTTTGCACTATTTTTTTCCATAGGGGTGCACGGAGAGATGTTTCCTTAGAGAAAGACAGCAGGGAAGATTTTTACATTCATTGAATTAGCTGCCATCCTGCCCTGTGGAAAGGGGGGGCAGCAAGGAAACAAGAGTTTCTTCTGATAAGCAAAATTCTGGAATAAGCTCTGAGTACTTGGCATCAAACAAGAGGGAATGCTGGTGTAAACTGTGCTGAACTTGAGAGAGCCTGGTTTGCTGTGGCTCTTGCTGAGCTCTGGGTAATGACAACACTGGCTGAAGGCTCCAAGGATTTGTGGCACTGCTGTAAGTTTAAAAAAAAAAAAGGCAAGGAGAGCTAAAGGAGAAAGGTTGGGGTGTGCAAACCCACAAGTGCAGAGCGAAGCTGCAATCAGGGCTGTTTTACAAGGGCAGAATTCCCCCCAAGAAAAGCTGGACCAAAGAAAAGATTAAGTCTAGAAAACTCTCAAGCACAAGAACTTCTTTGTTCTTATTTTCTGCATCTTTACTGTTTCTAAGAAATGTGCTTGAGTTCCTTGTTACCATAACTCTCCACTGAAGTCCTTATGAAATTACCAACATAGTTTGAGTGCTGGTTTTCTCCTGTTCCGTTCACTTGCAGCTCTTGGCACAGGACTCTGTCCAGTAATGTGCTTGTTTTTTCAGAATGAAACGTTCCAGTGTCACATACTAACAAAACTTCAGTCCATCTAAATCTATCTAAAACGTCAGTCTAATAAAAAACTAACTATAATTCATTCCATAAGTGTTTTTTCCGTAGCTGTTTTGCTTGGCAACTTCACAGGGTAAGCCCTGTTGTGCTCTTGGTAAATATGGAACTATGCCCCTTCAGAGAATTTATTTTGGGAATAGCCAGGAATGTAAAGAACCCTAAGCACTGAGGACTAAATTGTTGCATCCATTCAGTCATTAATAAAAGGGATTACACTCTATCAAATAATAACATTCTCTACTAATTCCTGTATACAGCTTGTTTTATTTGGCAAATTGCTGAGTGTTCTTTTCCAGTAGATAAGGATCCTGTAAGTGGGATGTAGATTAAGCATGAATCATATGGTCACAGAATATCCTGAGCTGAAAGGGACCCACAGGGATCATCCAGTGCAAATCGCTGCCCAGGACACCCCAACAATCCCACCCTGTCCCTGTTGTCCAACCCCTCCTGAAGCTCTGGCAGCCTTGGGGCTGTGGCCAAACCCCGGGGAGCCTGGGCAGTGCCCAACCACCCTCTGGGGGAAGAACCTTTCCCTGATATCCAACCTCAGCCTCCCCTGGCACAGCTTCATGAAGCCCAAGGGTGTTTCAGAAGTTGCAACACTGTGTTCTGATGTATTTAGAGGGTATGTGCTGAAATTGAGGGCTGCAGCCTGTCCTTTTCCAGGCAAGAGAACTCTTCTGCAATCTGCTTTTTGGTTCTCCCTGAGGCAGAGGGTGAGAGTTGCAGTTTAAAGGCAGTTTGTGGAGGGAATCCCTCCCAGAAGAGAGAGAGATGGAAGCCTCATGTTCCCAGAATCATGGAATTGTTCCTATTGGGAGACACCTCTAAGACCATTGGGTCCATTTGATGTGATGATTGTGCCTTTGTTCACTGCCACTCCTTGGTGTTGTTCTGTAGAAATGGTATCTGTATTCTGAAGAATCGTGGAGAAAAGGAAGGAAGAAAAGGCCAAATATTCTGTCCAGCATTCAAGAGGAATGGTTTAAGAGTTCACTGAGGCTGAGGTAATTCCTGTAACATTGTATTTAACAGCCCTACATGAACACATGAACCCATGGCTTCCCACTGCCAGAGGGCAGGGAGAGATGGGATATTGGGAAGGAATTCCTGGCTGTGAGGCTGGGGAGGCCCTGGCAGGGATTCCCAGAGAAGCCGTGGCTGCCCTTGGATCCCTGGAAGTGTCCAAGGCCAGGTTGGAGCAACCTGGGACAGTGGAAGGTGTCCCTGCCCATAGAATTGGATGATCATTAAGGTCCCTTCCAACCCAAACTATCCCGGAATTCTGTGGTTCTCTGTATTTCTCTGCTTCCTCAATTCAACTGTATTTGGACCTTCACGGTCTCTTCTGGAAGGGCTTTCCTTGATTTTCTTATATGGCGAAGTATCCAGGTAAAGAGAGAAAAGCCCAAGGCACAACCCATGTTTAGGAATCCTCTGCTACAGGGATTTTAATTCTTTATTAATTTGGCTGCATTAGATCCCCCCAGAACACTTTCTCTCAGCACAGAGCCCACCATGGAGCTGCTGGAATCCTTTTCTTGCCTCACTCAGCCTTGAATAGCAGCCCTGGGGATGCAGGACTGGGGCCAGGTGACCCTGAAAGTTTAAAGAGATGGAGGGAAGGTCTAGGAAAATTATTCAGAGTATTTTCGCAGCTCATCATTTTGCAAAAAGGCTGATTGAGAGTCAGGTTCTGAGACACGAAATGCACATATTTTCTTGCTATACTGGGTTGCCCAGGTTCATCTGTAGAACTGTAACAAATACTTCTGAAGGCATCACATGTTTATCAGCAATTCCATGTTGATCTCTGCGTTTTGGCTCTGGATATTTCCAGGTTTTACTTCTGTTTCTTAACTTCTCCTTGCAGACTTGTCTTTCAGTGAGGTATTTTGGGGAGAGTGATGATGGTTTGCTGGTGGGTGGGGTGATGTGGGTGATGTTTGCTTCATCTTAATGCTTTCCAGCCATCTCTGGGAGCAGATGTCTTTAATCAGTAGAATCCTTCACTTCAGAAATAAATACGTAATGGAAGTATTCCTAACTGCATATACTGGCAGGATCAATCTGATAAGGAGCAGCAACACAAAAATTCAGCTTTCAGTGAGAAATCTTCAGGTTTGCTCTTACTCCACAGTGCCTTTGACTGTTCATGATAAAAAGGGGATTTCACAGCTTTTCAGGAGAAGCGTGAGTCTGGATAACCCCTGAGAAACAGCTGGCTCCTGATTTTTGTGTATTAAGGCAAACATTTCAAACATGTTGAACCTCCAGCTGATCTATTCCTCACAAACAAAAACAAAGCCAGAAAATGATACAACAATTTCCTCATTCTGCAAATGTAAAAAACCATTTACTTCTGTGTGTGTTCTGCAAATTTGGACTCAATTCTTCCCAAGGGTAAAAACTGAAGGTTGAGACATGGTCCCATATATGATTTATTTTTTATTTATTTGGTGCTTAGTACCAGATTGCATTTGGACATTGTAGTTCTGCTCTTCTTGAAGTATTTTCAAAATTCAGAGGCAGCCCCAGCTGTACTTCCCTGTACTCCAAAAGGACTCTCCTTGGTTAAAACAAAAACGTCCTATTGAGTTTAATTGTTTTACAGTGTGTTTCTTTGTGATTAGGGAATTTTTTATGTGGTTTGCTTTTGTTACGATAATACATATAGTAGATTTGGGCATTAGGGAATAAGGTTTCCTGGTGGTCAAAGACCCTTTGATGGTATCTGGGAATTTTATGGAATATTAGAACATCCTAAAACTAAGCCCAGCTCTGTGCCTAGTGCACCCCTACATCTCATTTCAGATGTAGGGTTTTATGTCTAACTAGTTTATGGACATGAGAAAAACAAAGTACCAGACAGGAGAATAAAGGCAAAATAACCCAAAGACATGAAAGCAGAAGATGCAACACTCAGCAAACACATTTCTCAAAGAGCTTCTTCACCTTGGTCTGTCACACCTGGACTTTTCCACACTCCTGGCTCTCCATTATAATTTCTGATGTGGGTGTTGAGTCTCTTCTTGTGCCCACAGCAAATCAGGTTGATTTTAGTCAAGTCAAGAAGCAGAAGAATAATGGTTATTGGGGCAGGGGGGGCGAAGACATTAGTAGAGAAATAGCCTCATTTAGGGGAGGAAATGTGCTAGTTACCCTTTAAATGGAGTGTTGCCATTTGAACCTGAGTGAACTGGGCATAAAACCAGTGACCCGGGATGTTAATAATGGTGTGAGAAGTGAATGTTTATGATGTCAGTATTCTCAAAAGGCAAACAAGGTTGTCCAAACACTACCTGCAGCTATTCAACCAAAATATATTATCTCCTGAGAAGTGTCTCTCAAATATAATCTCTGGGTTCCTTTCAGTTTTCTTGTGATACTTGGGTGAGTTATTTGCAAGTGGTCAGGTTGCTCCACACTTTCAACAGCAGAAACTTATTTCTGGAGAACTAACTCAGTATTTTTTTGAATCATTCAGATTTTCCATAGGTCTCCTTGCACCCAAACCTGACTGATTTTTGTTTAGACTGAAGCAACTTTATTTACATCTATAATGGGAATGTCACTCCAGGTTCAATGAAATATGTCAAACACAACAGCTCTGCCTGTGGGGACGGGATGGAGGAGATGGAGCCAGGTCCTTCCTGGTGGGACCTGACAGGGGGATGATGTGTGTGGGATGAAACAAGAGGGGCACAGAATGGATCTGGAGAGAAACTGCTCCTTCACGGTGACAGCCCAGCCTTGGCACAGAGAGGTTGTGTCACCTCTGGCCTCAGAGGTTTTCAAGTTCCCACTGGATCAAGCCCTGGGCACTTGGTCTGTCCCCAGAGCTGCCTCTGCTTTCACTGGAGGTCAGAGAGGAGCCTCCTGAGGTCCCTTCCAGCCTGTAATCCTGTGATCCATCATTTTAGGAGGCCAGACACTGTAGATGTAATCACAGGCAATTATAGACACTGACTTCTTCCTTAATATGAAAGTTTCCCCGACGTGCTGCACTTCAGGCTCTCAGAAGATATTTCAGGATCAGATTGTCTGAAAGCTGCTGTTATTTTAGCCCTTGGTGTTTGTTTCCACAACTGCCAGGGGTGACTTGGCCACAACCGTGACAGCACCGTGTGGGTGGGAGGAGGGAAAGAGAGAAGGAATACCAAGGAATCAGACACCTGATTGACAACTCCCTTCAGAAGACCCTTCGAGCCCCAATTTTTCTCCTTCATGGTGGAAAGTCCTCTGGAGTCATTAATTATTTTTGAAGTGATAGGGAAATGTTGGCATGTGGCCATGGGGAGTAAGGGCAGAGGCGAAGTGGCTGAGACGAAATCTTTCTGTGGTACTGCTATGTCTGATGAACTGTCTTAGAGGAATAAAGTGGAAATTAGGAGTGCATTTGTTCTACCAGATGGCAATGACAGTCAGGACAGCTCGAAAAAGCCAGCTCCACCACTTCTGGTTACACAATGGATAACAAATGGCTATTTTTCACTAGGACAAATCTTAATACATACTAGCAAGATTTGCAATTTCCCCTTCCCCTCCTGGTGTTAGAGATAATGGATTGAATGATTTTCACCACAAAGAGAGAGCCATTTTATCTTGACAGGAGCAAATGTCCAAGGAATGCCTCAGGAGTGTGAAGCAGGAGGAAGCCTCCATGGAATACCTTGGGTGTGCAACCCTGATCAAAGAGTGACGTGTTTCTGATACATCCTGAAGTGTCTGGAAGAAAATAGTGGGTTTGTGTTGAGCATTTGACAAAATACCTCCTTTCATTTACTTAGTTACGTGTTTGTCCTGATATTCACACTCTCACTTTTCCATGGTTTGCCTGAAGTTGGGTCTGAGCTTTGATGCCCTCGAGGGCACATCAAAAGGGCCTCTGTTGTTTGTTGTGGCTTCCCTTACAATTCTGCATCAGAAGAGGCCTTTGTGTGCTTGCAGAAGATGGTTGTTAGTGGGTTGAAATCATCTGAAATTAGAAAAATAAACTTCACATAAAAGAAAATGGCAAGAGGTTTCTTAACCCATTCCCAGATAGTTGACAAGGACCCCACAAAACCTTACGCAGGCACAATGGGGTGAGTAAGGACATGCAGTGCGTGGGGAAAAATGAGAGATGGGGCAGGGCAGCTGCTGAACCTCCTTTGTCACAGGAAAAAGTAAATAAATCATGAAACCCTACCCATAATTTTCTTTTAAAAATAGGATTAAGACAAAAAATAATCATATGAAATAACAGGAACAGTCATAATGTTAAAAAAAAAAAAAAGCTTTTTATTTCTTCTTGCGTCAACAAGAAGAGGAATTTTTGCCTTGTAGTTACTCAGCTTCTTATCAAGAGTCTGAGTCGTTTCCTTGGATAGAAAGAAATCAGAGTTTTGGAGTTTTGCTAATCAGGAATAACTCAGAATTTTGATGGAAATACTGGAGTTCCCCTGTTTTCTGGGAGTTTGTGTTTATTCTTGCATTTCCTATCTGTGAAACCACAAAAAAAAAATAACCAGAGCCTGGGAGCCTTGCTTTGGATAAATTTAAAATGCCAAGAAAGAGAGTCGGAGATAAAGCTTTGGTTTGGCAGCATTCAGGGGCAGTTCATCAAGCCTGTGAACAACACGTGACTCCAGGGAAGTTTGTGGCTGGAGCAGGACTGTGCCAGGGAGAAAGTGGAGCAATGAGACCCCCAGGATCTTGGATCATACCTCCAGTGGAGCTGTGGGCACTTATGGTCCCCTCTGAGACACAGGCAGCTCTGCAAACTCTGCTTTTCCAGCGCTCAGCAGCCTGGGACACTTAAAAATAAGTATATTTGGGGGATTTAGAGCACAGATAAGGTGGTCAGACCCTCAGCCTGGCCAGTCAAGAGGGAGGAGACAACAATTGATGAGAGCAATTCAATTCACACCTTCTGTCATTACGCTGAATGTTGGGAAGAAATTCTTCCCAGAGAGAGTGACTGGCCATTGGAATGGGCTGCCCAGGGAGGTGGTGGAGTGACTGTCCCTGGGAGTGTTTAAAAGGAGACTGGATGTGGCACTGAGTGCCAGGGGTTAGTTGATGGTGTTGGGCCATAGGTTGGACTTGATGACCTTCAAAGGTCTTTTCCAGCCTGGTTAATTCTGGGGTTCTGTGATTCTACGTGTCTCAAGACCACTAGGGAGCTCTTCTGACACATTCCAGAGCCCTTTTCCTACCCAAACACAAGGTGTTCCTCAGACACTGATTGACGTGCAAGACAAAAGGACCTGAATAACGCCCGTCATGGGCTGGCTGCATGTTTCTGGTTAATGTTCCCTCAAACAGGCATCATGAGGACGTGGGGGAGACTGTCCACATCAAACAAGTGCTCTCTGAGCTGGCAGCCCTTGGTTTGCTTTCTAAACATGAACTCGCCCTTCTGTGTGGCAGAGCTTTCCTTCCCTGCCTTTCTTCCTTCCAGGATGAGGCAGACCACGAGGTTCAAAGCAGCGGCCAGAGTGCAGTGCAGCACAGCAGGGGACCAGGAAAATGATGGACAGAATGAGGTTTCTGGCTTGCTGTCCTCTAATTGTGGCTGCCACTTTACCAGACATTGAGGAGCAGAATATGAGCAGTGCTTCTGTACCCTTCGCTTGTGGAAGAGAATCCTTTGGTTTCCTGCACTTTGAGGAGGTCCCAGCTGAGTCATTTAAGTTTTCTCCCTCCCCTCTCCTTTATCTTTGCTTTTTTTATGTCCACATTTTTCGAAGGAGTTCCAATTTAGGCACTAAGACTGTGCAAAGCCCCAGCAAATTCCAACATAAAAATGGGTATTTGAAGAGAGCTTGGTGTCAACATTGAGGTGAAACTCAGTCTCATTTTTTTTTGGTGTGCCTAGAGAAGAACTGACTTCTTTGAGACCTGTTATGTTGAGAAAGCAAGTTCTGGGTGAGCAGCAGCTGGGGCTGGAGCCTGTCAGGTTCCCCCACTGACTCCGAAATGGGAAATACCTTTTGGGGGTTAATCAAGGAATCACAGAGTCCCAGAATGATTTGAGTTGGAAATGACCTTAAAGCCCATCCTGTCCCACGGGCAGGGACACCTTCCGCTATCCCAGGTTGCTCCAGCTTGGCCTTGGACACTTCCAGGGAATCCAGTGACAGCCACAGCTTCTCTGGGCCCCGTGTGCCAGGATCTCCCCACCCTCACAGGAAGGATTCCTTCCATAAATCCCATCTCAGCCTCCTCTCCTTCAGCTTGAGCAGCAAACACAATATAGTTTGTAAATATTCTTCAGTATATTTCAAAATACCATGTCAATTCCTTCAAAGCAAACCAGAGAAGTCGTGGAAGGAGATTTTAAGGTCATCTCAAAGCAAAAAAGGGCAAAGGTGATAGAATTAGTAAGAATGAGAGTGTTGCAATTAAAGGCAATGCAAACCCCCCTCCTCCAGGAGAGACCAGGCAAAATGTACTCAGGGCACTATTTTCTCTGGTACGTTTTGTGGACTTAAAAATCCGATTTTTAGGTTAAAAATGAACCAAGATAAACCAAATGGTCAAGCAGCGGCTTCATGGACCCGGCAGCGCCAACTTCTGAAGCAGTGACCACTGTTTTAACCCTCATCCTTTCGAAATGAGGAGTTTGCAAGCGAGAGCGCTACGCGCGGTACCTGCCCAGGTTGTTAATTAGGTATTCACAGATAATGTGTGTTTTGTGGTCACTCCTGCTGAATCAAACACCTCGCAGCGGATCACCCGCAGGTGCGCCTGTTTTAAACACAGACGAGCGATTTTAACCCAAACCACGTTTATTTCGTTACTATTTTCTGTCGCGGCTCCAGCCGGGCACCGCCCGCCCCTCACCTCCCGGCAGCGCCTTTAAGGCTGCCCGGCCCTGCGGCTGCTTTCCCTCCCCTGCGCCCCGTCATCCGCGGCGGCCGGAGGGGCTCGGACTCTTCGGCGCCTCAGCCACTGATTTCTCCCCTCCCCCGAGCAGCCGCGGATCCCCCCGCAGCCCCTGTCCCCCCGCAGCCACCGCCGGCTCCTCGAGCCTCCTTAAGAGGCGGTGGTGGCGGAGCTGCTCCTTCCCCGGCCGAAGCGGCACCGGCACCGGGAGCGGCACCGGCACCGGCACTGGGACGGACCGCGGGAGTGGGAGCGGCACCGGGACGAGCCCAGCGCGGAGCCGTAAGCGCGGGGCGGGAG
>WEKX01002810.1:2356-37342 GCA_013390025.1 Pitta sordida
TTAAAGAGACAGGAATTAAAGTCTACGATGATGGCAGGAAGTCAGTCTATGCAGTGACTTCAAATGGCAGCACAACACAAAATGGGATGGATGAACTTGCTCCTGTTGAAGTAGAGGACCTGCTACGGCAGGCAACTGAAAAAAATTCCCAGTCTCCCACAGAGTATCATGAGCCTGTGTTTGCAAACAAGTTCTGCAGGCCAGTTACTCCTCAGAAAGACAAGGAAGACACTGACAGGAGAGACATGAATGGATTTTGCAATCAGACAGAAATCTCAAAAACAGAGCCCTTTATACAGAAAAATAAAGAGAATGGGCTTGACCTTCCAAAGGTAACACAGCCAAAGTCTCCCTCTCCAGTAATTTCCCACTCAGAGAAGCAAGTGCACACTGAGAACAGGATGATTCATAATGAAGAAAGAAAAGCTGCACATGAGGAATTAAAACCTTACCAGAATATAAGAGAAAGACATAATGAGACAAGAATTTTAAGTCCCTGCCATCTTAATGAAACATCTCCTGCACCTCAAGGTGAGGAAGATGTTCAATACAACATAGTCCAAGCTGTGCCATGTTATGTGGATGATTCTGAACCGGTAACAATGGTCTTCATGGGTTATCAGCGCATTGATGATGATGCAGAAGCTGACCAAAAGCTGTCACGATATGACGGGGTTATCCGTGCAGAGTTAGTTATCATTGATGATGATGAAGATGACAGCAAATCTGAGAAACCAGCATATCATCCTGTTGGCCACTACAGTCAGATTTATCAGCCACCAGGCAGGAAAATCACAGAAGTCCCACAGACAAACCCTGTGAGCAATCTGGGCCCAAGCCTGAACAAGGTACCCCACAAAAACTCCATCTCCCTGCAAGAACAAGAGGAATGCTTAAGTTCACCAACACACCATGCCAATCTTCATGGCCAGGTGTCTGGAGACGGTACAGAAGATCCCTCACTAACAGGTAACAGAAAAGGAAAATCATGTCACTGCTGTTTGCTCATGTAGCAAACTGATCTTGCTCCTATCTGCTGGCAACTATTTTACTTAGTATATTGTTTTGATTGTTTCATGGACTAATATACTATTAATAATAATTTCTTTGCTCTTACTTGATAAAAAAAGCCAGTCTGCATTTTGGAACTCTTGAATAATTTTGTCTTTAGCAATGCACTAGTTACCATATCCATTTGGAAAATAAAGTATCTCAGAAAAGCAATTTCTTTAACCTTCCAAGACTAACAGTGGCTCTTTTTCAAGTTCTATTAATCCTACCTCAATGAGCATAATTAGTTTTAATTTCTACCAGGTAACTAACAGCATTGCTACTTAGCACTTCCTCCTCACTTGACTGTATTTTGCCTGTCTGCATCCCAGCTACATCCTAGATCATCCAAAATTGCTCCTTAATTCAGAAAGACTCCTTAATAATCAGCTTTACCTTATATTTTTGTGGAATCAGCGTTGACAACATTGTCATGATAGTGTTTATGCAAGTTTTAACATTTTTTCACTAACTCAAGTTAGATAATTTTATAGCTTCTCAAGACAATGAAACAGTTTTCATCAATGCATGTGTTCACTCCAATAGTCCACAGTATTATTTTTAATATTTTTAGTCTATTAATATACAAGGTACCTATTCCTTTCTATGAAGTTTTATTATAAAAGGTTAAAAGAGCAATAGCAAAATCTTCCAGAAACATGAAAAATTATTCTTCATGATTATGTTTCATTTTAATGCATAGAATTGAACTGCATTTAAGTATACTTACAGAGCAGCAGATTTCAGACAGTACTCACACTCTGCTTCAAGGAAAGAACACTGTGCTGAAATACAGGAAGATCATGGATCCCGATTCCACATGCTCTCCCTCCAGACTATATTTCTGTAATTTGGCAGCAAAGTGCAAGTTTGGGCCCTGCCTAAAGCTGTTCTGACAGCCTCACAATTCTTTACACTACAAGTAGTGCCAAGACAGAGTGATCAGTGGATCATGTAAGGAGTTCCAAGTGTTTTTGCATCAGCAGGCACTGACTGGGAAGAGCTGTTCTGTAAACAATGCTCTCAGCTTTTAGGAGCATCAACCTCACACAGTCATGCGCTCAACAGCCTGAAATATTCCAGCAGTGCTGCCCAGCCTTTCTGATCAGTAATGCCACTGCACTTTTCTGTGTCTTGAGAGGACCTTTGCTTTACTGACACACCAAATCCTGCCACTGTTGCTATTGAAACAGTTAATTCATCCTACAGCCAGATAAGGGGGTGCTTCTGAACAGATCCCGAGAAAGTTTTTGGACTAGTAGTAGTTATACCTTGGCAGCACCATTCAATTGGGCATATACAGACCATGAGTTGTTAGCTAAGCACCTCTATCAGTAACAACTTCTGCTTATTTTTGTCTCAAGAGAAGCATGTGAAACTTCTACATTTTCCCCTGTCACTCAGACATTTCCCAAGCAATCTGTGTTCTCTCTTGTAGGGTTAATGGAAAACAAACACTGACTTTCAGGAAAGGGGACTAAGTGTAAATCTAGAAAAGACTTTTGAGAATCTGTTCTGTGAATCTGTATTTGGTTTCACTCACTTACAACTATTCCACCAAGGAGAAAATAGCCAATTAAGAAAAACTAATCCCAACCATATTAAAAGCAGTTTGGCAACTGCCTCAAATTCATCCAGTCAGCACTGCATCCAAGTGAGTGTCTTAATGCCTAGTAGAATTGGGAACTAAGCCATATTCCTCTTTACCCCTCCACCTATTGCCACTCCCTGGGACATTTTTGAGCAGTGGAAAAAGCCAGGAAGTGACTCAATTTTTCTCAAGCAGTTCCATAATCCTACTGAGACTTCTAAAAGGGAAACAAAACCAGGAAAGCCTCTCAGTCTAGAACAATGTATTCGACAGAGCTGTTTCTTAGACAAATAAATTGCTTTCAAAGCAGTTGTTGATGTCCAGCCTAGCAGGTTCACCCTAAACACCACAAGTGAAAAGAGGGGAGCCAAAATTATTTTTAGCAACTTACCATTCGTTACTAAAACAACAAACTGTAAAACAGAAAAAGTAATCCTCTCTGAAATTAAAGCTTTGGAGGCAATGGTAGCATTTAAGCATTAAACAGGCAAAGAATGCTTTCCAAAGAACAGAAAGCAAGGAAGCACAGGTCAGACTAGGAAGATGGTCCCTTATGTAACAAGCTGGTTTTAGGAAAGAAATGAAACTTCAGGGTACGTTACTGAAAAAGTTAGTGATGACCAAGAATAACTAGGAGGCAGAGGAATTATTCCATGTGCCAGTCTATATATAGAAAGAAATACCAGATTAAATTAGGAGCTTTCAGCATGCCTCCAAAAACGATGTAGGATATACCTCTTTCCATATAGCAGCAACTTTCCTTCCCCCACAAGCTTGGTGGGGACCCAGTATCTCAATATGCCCTCAGAAAAACTACACAGAGAGAAGGATGACAATGCTATAATTAGGACCACAGGGGTTTGCATTATTAGAGCTTATTTTCTTCTTTAAATTTCAGGCAAATTCATTCGAGTCCAAACATGTTGAAGACTTAATACTCACTAGAGATATAAGAAGTCCTTGGGGGCAACAAAGGCTAGACATAGTGAAATGAATAAGTAAATGCAAAACTAAAGCTGAATAAGCAGCAAAACCTACTGACAGTGTGGAACAGGCTCTCATGGGACATGAAGGTCCAAGGCTTTTGGCAGGTAGCTAGTCTAGATGAGCTGTTTTTTTCCATACCACTGTAACCTATGCAACCTTCAAAAAATACAATGGAAATGGCTCCATTTACATTGAAAAAAATAATATACTGAAATCCTTTCTAATGAAGATTGATGTATGCCATCTGTTTCTGTAATGTATAGAGCAAAACAAAAGCAGATTGAACTTTAAGTGAAGCACCAGACTGACTGTTCTCAAACCATGACTAGGACTTGAATCTTGTAAATTCCTCTGCTTGCGAACAGTAGAGAGTCTTTGTAGGAGCTAAGATTAACATCAGCGGCCCTATGATATAAAGTTACATTCAAATGCTCCTGCAATTTGCAACAACTTCAGCATTCAAAACATAACTCAAGCTGGATATTTGCTGACATGTGTAAATCAAGTAAACAGCTGCTTTGCCCCACTGTGTCTCAGTAGAGACATATGAAGGATGGAGGAACGAGACAGGCTATTTTGGGTGACTCTTCAAACCAACAGGCCAGAGGACCGGAGATTGTTCCCACTGCATTCTCAGACTAACTATGTGCTGGGGGAAGGGTTTTACATATGAAACAATGGCATTCTATAGCTGTTATAAAAATAACCTTAATATTAAATCACTTACCCTTCACTGTCACTTTCAAAGTAACCCACATTAGTATAGCTATTGTCTGTAACTGGGTATAATGTTTACACAGATAGTCACACTCCTGGTCTCATTTGATGAAATAACAGTAACTCCCACTCTGACTCAACATTAGGAAGAAAGGAAAGTTTTCTGTGAACATTAACAGAAAAGGGAAAGGCTTCCAAACAGTTAAAGCCACCAATGAGTTTAGTTTAAACAGAGTTTGTTTAATTAGGCATGTACCCTTTTAATCTGTCAGCATTTAGTCAAGGACAATACCATTTGTGTGTGATGTACTAGTGAAGGCAACAGATAAAATGAAAGATAATTGTGCTAATTTTGAAATAATGATAATGGAGTAATTTCTTAATATACTTACTTTATTGCAAACTTACCAGAACTAATACCTTCTACTGATTTCTTTCTGTAATACTAAAACAATGCTTATTCTACTGGATTAACCACCCGAGGTATGTGTATTCTTAATTTTTCTAAATAAGGAGATTTTCCCTCAGAAACAGAAAGAGTCTTAAAATGCAATTACCTTTTTTTTTTTCCAGCTCTGAGGATGAGAATGGCAAAGCTGGGGAAAAAGGTGATTTAACAGCTATAGTGACATGGAAGTAAGATTTATTACTAAAAGCAGATTAAAACTAAGAAGACTTTCTTCCACACACTTTTCCTGGATCATAATGCTTGTTTTGCTCCTCAGTTTTATGGGCTATTTTGCCCTTTGCATAATCCAATGGACCTTAAGAGACTTTAAGATTTGACCAACTGCCACATATATAAAAATCATATCCTGGATTTTGTTAAAAGTAGTGGAAAGCTACCTAAAGCCATAAATGCTGTGTATATACAGGCATGAAGCCACGTGCATACATGTTCCCACAATCGGGAATATGTTGTTGCTATATACACAGCACGGATAAACATCCATTGCCATGGAACTTTATGGGACATTGTTTCACATCAAAGTGTGCCAAGCTATCTGATTTTGACCGAAAATGCCATCTAGAACATTTTTTATTAACCGGTGCTTTTAACCAACACACGGGAGAAGAGCAGGAAGAAAGATAAATACAAGAGCTGCTTGTATTTATTTCATGCTACCTTGGCCAAAATTTAAAGCATTCCTTTTTATGTGACAGCAGAACAAACCAAAAATAGTTAAGTTTGCATATTTAAATATTTATCCACCTTCTAAAGCTTCACAGTCCATTCAACCTCCTATGTTACATGTAACAGTCCAGCCATCCTCAAAGCCTGCTCCCTTCCCCATCCACATACATGCTGCCCACTCACAACCTCACAGATCAATCCTGTGCATACTACTATGACCAGCCTGAGCTGCCTGGGATGGTTTCACCTACCAGCTTGCCCAGAAACTCCAGGAAACAACCTCTCCAACCTTACTGTTTGGTATACAGGTTTCAGTTGGCTGGGGAGCTAAAATCAGGCAAGCCTCCCATCAGAAACACTGAGTTGCCAATACGTAGCTTGTCCTGCAGCTGCAACAGGTCTGTTACATGCGCAGGCACTGCTAGGCACAGCTCTCCTGCAAGGTCCAAGGCTTGCCTATCCTGAGCTAAGGGCCCTAAAAGCAGTCCTAAGGTACAACCATACCTAGGAAAACCACATCCGAGTCAGATTTTTCCAGTACACAGTCTAAGGGGAAAAGAGTGCCTCATAGCACACTACACCCTTATATTCAAAACAATACAATACCTTTAATTTGCTAGGCCTTAGCCTGGTCTGATACACTAAACAGATAAAGCTCATGTTTTGTTATTCTAGTATAGATGACTCAAGTTATGCATCCACAACAACAAAAAACCAGTAACTTTTTCACTGGTCTTCTTTTCAAAGCAGGAAACTGACGCTACTACCTCATACTGAGGCATGATAGTAGTAACCAGCTGACTTGTAGCCTCTAAACACTTGTTGGCTCCCAGTCTGAAGTGGGTAATAAACGCAAATTTTATGACTTGTCAGAAATGGCTACCTGGAGAGAGGAATAGTAAAGAAGAATAAATAAATTTAATTAGAGTACACATCCTCTATGTCTATGGTGGGTTTGTTTGTTTCACAGTGGCTTTTTTTTCCCTTATGCTTCTTCTATTATTGGTGTTGTGAGAGGAAGAGCTTCACAACCAAGGAATTGGACTTCATGAACCTTGTAAGTCCCTTCCGACTCAGAGTATTCTGGTGGTTCTGTGAACTTGTAAAAGGATACATCAACAAGTGAGAGACTAGGAGAGCAATATGAAGAAGACTGTGTAGTTTTTGTAACTGTGGCAGATGACTATGGACACTCAGACTCTGCCTTCCCCAATAACCCGTGTTACTAAAATTAAATTATCTGAAAAAGGGAGCAGAAATGCAACTACCATCACAGTACTAGTCAAAATAGTTTAAAAGAAACGAGAATGAAAAGACTTCACAACAGGGAATTCATAGTAATCTACAAATTCACTGCCAATACATGTAAAGTAATGCCAAAAAAGTAGCAATAAGCCTAACCAAAACCCCACAGAATGAGAAGTAGCAGACATACTCATCTACCCCAACGATGGAGAGACCGCATCTACCCATGCGGAGAGACTGGGACAGCGGCGCAGGCAGCTCCTCCACACCATTGTTCCCCACTGAGTGGAAAAGGGGTTTTTTCTGGCATGGGGTGGCGGTGGGCGCTGGGAAACACGGAGACAAACAGCAACACACGGCAGGGTAGTGCCAAAACAGCGACGGAGCACTGGGGGGGGTGGTGTAAGGGTATGGGGAAAATTTGCATATTAATGAGATGCCAATCAACGTGGAAGGTGGGCTTCACATATAGGGGGGAAGACCCACGGTCCCATGGTATAGGAGACCCAACTGTATATCATAAAGCAGGATTAAAACTAAAACCAAGACGCACTTTCTCACAATGACTACTTAAATGAGAGGGCAAAACATTTATAACGTGGGATTTTTTTAATACTTCATTCCACACTTCAGATAAAATCTAATCACTACAAAAGTCCGGCTACAGTTTCTAGTTTAGGACATCCTTGCATAGATTCTGGAAAGTAGCAAGGAGATCTTGCTGGAAAAAATATCACTGCAGCCTTGTTACATGTCTTGCTCTAAGCATTCGTTACAACCCCTTCTGGAGACAACACTGGGCTTTGTAGATACCTGCTTTGCCATGTGACAATTCTGTTGTTACAGATAGTAAAACTGTTCTGTTTGTGCCACAGGAAGCTGAACTGTCTCACACCAATAAACCAGCTAGGAGCAGCATAGACATCAGATCATTAATTTGGAGGAACTAAGAGACAAAATGGAACATTCAACAGTTTTGTGCTTCACACAAATAGGAATCATTATCATCTGAGTGCTACAGCTCCAGAGCTTTCCTGCATCCTGTACCTACAAGAAAAGAAATACAAGGCAGCAAATCACCTTTTTCACACATCAGTAGAGGTGCCATGTAAACTGGCAATTCATCATTAAAGCCAAAGGATTCCTAAGGTCCAGCAAGACAAAAGTCTCTCTGAAGCAAAGTCAAAGTTGGAGTCTTTCTTAAGTGCAGTATTGTTTGTCTGGGATGACTGTCAGAGATAGACAGTTCAATGTGATGCACCTCTGTGGTTTACAAAACAAAGTCACTTTTGCACAAGCTAAAGAGAGGTTGAATTAGCTCTAGTATGAGCTAAACCAAATGGTACCAAGCATGTTCTGAAGAACTTGTCCTGCACAGATTCTGCTGTGCCACTTGCATGAGTATATGCAACACCTCCCCCCTTCATACACTCCTCAGAGAAGCTAGGATCAAATCGAGGGGAGCAAAGAATTTGTCAGACCTACTAGCAGATCATGTCTGTAAGCCATCCTTCTACTCATTTGGACTCCAGCCTGCACCAAAGGTCTAAAATGACCGAAATGTTAGCTGCTGCATTAAAACGCAGAATATTGCAGTTTTTCCTTGGTTGTCATTAAGATGATTGCCATTCATCTTAAGTTCTTTGGAAAAGGATGTAACCACATAGAGCACAGTTTACACATATGACAAAAGAAAAGAGTCCATACCTGCTCAAAAATGTTAAGTATAGATATGAAGTGAACACCTGTTTACCAATGTCTATCTGTACGATCTGGCTTGAATTTAAAGATTGAGTTTGTTAATAAAGCTTGAGATTCTTCCCATTTACTTCACTTAAGAACCACTTTTGGACAATCTTCACAAGTCTCAGCCTCTCAGGGACAGTTTAAAAAGAGCAATCAAATACAAGTGCAGTTATTTGAACAAGGGCGCCACGTAGTGTTACAAACTCTGATGGGAAACACAAGGCAGGCAATTCCCCGAGTAAAGGAAAAGTATGCCCTTAATGATACTGAACCAGAGTCTTCCCCGTCTTGAAATTTTTGATCAAACAAAAAACAATGCAGCATGCTGTGTAAGGAGGAGCAACAAAGCACACCTTTTCCTGGGTCATTCTAGCAGCCTGAAATGTCAGCTAGAAACAACTTACTTGGGTAAAGCAAAATAGCAATAAATTCTACTGCACTTGAGTTATGAGCATCAAATTATTTTCCTTCAAAATACAGGCAAGGAATGGGATTTGCAAGGAAGTCAAAAGCACATGACCCATTTTCAAGAGGTCACACCTAACAATTCAATCAAAACAGTAAACTACTTGTGTGACTGATCACAAATGTCTACTTGACTGAGAGTGTTTGCCTGTCTAGAAGAAACCAAACAGAAATGTGATGACAAATTAAAGTTACCATAAGTTTGAGATTAAAACAAAACAGAGAAACCTTCTTGATCTCTTCCAGTGGAGAAATTTTGACTTCAGTGTGATTCCTTTCAGAAGCAAAGCAATGAGAGTTTTCTTCTCTACAATATGGCATGATTCAAGGAAAAAAAATTACAGCAAGCACTAGTGTCTCTAGAACAAAACTGCCTGTCATCTATTTTCCTGCCAATATCAAACACTTCCAGGGACTATTTTTTAAATGAGTATACCAGAAAACAATGACACATTGCTACCTCTTACTAGTCATGCAGGAAAAGAGCAGGTATGGTGATGTGAACAGATACTACAGAAAATTAGCAAGTCTTTCAATCAATTAAACTATGATACTGCACATAAAGGCTCATATAAGAAAGTACACAATATTATGAGCAATGTGAAGAAACACATTGTTACCCGGAGTAACTGACAATATTGGCAATTTTAAACTTGTATGAGTTGTTTTCTTGACGAAAAGAAACCACATTATAAAGTGAAACTATTTTAATATTCAATTTCAAAAACAGTTTCTCCAAGAAGGATTTAGATAACTTTGATTTATAAAACATCTACAAAACCCAGACAATCCATTTTACTCCTAGGCAAGACTTGTCCTTTCTAGTTTGTATTCAGCAGTGTTTCCACATTACTAAAAGGGACAAGAACTTTTACTGTGATATTTATATTTACATTTTAAAACCCGTGTTTCTTGTCACATGTAAACAAAGCAACACACAGTACAGCTATTATATTACAGAAAGAATCTGGCATTGAATTCAATTTAAAAAGCCATCAATCATGTCTAGGTTGAGCAACTTTTGTTGTATAAAGTCATGGAATATGAAAGAGTCCCACAAAACTTTAGCACTACATGGGCCCAAGATTCCCAGGTCTTTGAGATTCGAGTTACCTACCCTCCCAGCTGTCCCTATGCTTCTTGCCCTTCACTCTGGGTTGTGACTCATTTCTTCTTAGTCCCCCTTTCCCAATCTGCACATGACTTTTTCACCTTCCATAAAAAGGAAGGGGGATGAGTCAATTTACACTCACAGTCAGCTGTTGCTGACCAAGGGATTCATCCCAGCCCTATTAATGTCCTTATAGCTAAGTCAGATACTTGAACAGTCAAAAATATCAACTAAAACAGAACTCATAACCTTCTGAATATGATGTGCCCCTGCACTATGGACTTGAGGAGATGAAGGAAGGCACAGAATCACCACCTGACAAACATCTACAAGTATTTTAGAGCTGGCCGTCAGGTGGTAGAGAGATGTTGCTGTGAAAGTCTATGCCAGCCCAGGCCTCAGTATTTACTGTTCTGTCCAATACTTCAACATCTTCATTCCCAGTTGGCTCAGCAGCCTTAGCCTGCAAATATATTTTGAAGTGTTGTAACTAAAAATCAGTAATTTCCAGCACCAAAAATGAAGACATGGAAGCAGGGCATTCAGAGTCACAAATGCCAAGTACAGCACAGTGTATTAAGGGTTCATTTCCAAGATGCCATTTCAAGAGTGTCCTTCCACACTTATGCAAACCATAAACAAAAAGTTAAACAATACAGCATCTTTCTAGTTACTGTACCTAGTTCATATACTTAGATAAACCTTTTGAATAATAAAAATGCCCTCTCATACTCTTAGAGAATAAAATTGTTACGGAATTCGTATAATTCTGTCTTCTAGATATGCCAGCTAAGGGACTCTTGCCTAACATTAAAAGCTCCTTTTCCTGAAGTCAACCTTACTCCTAATTTGTATTTCACTCAATGGCACAAATACAACTGCAATGCTCCTGAGCAAGTGTTTTCACTTCCATTTAAGCATCAATTGGCACAGACACATCTTATTCACACAGAAAAGTAATTCGGAAGCCAGAAGCAAAGACAGGAAAACGCAGGAATTTGAACACACAGCTGAGGTTGTTCCCATCTGAGTTTTTGATAAGTACAGCTGGGTTTAATGCACTTACATTGCAAACACATTTTCTCCTTACAAGCTTCAATCAAAATAACTACCCTGCTTAAAAAAAGGAGAGACCTCCTTCCTTATTCAGGCAAAGATTCACATTAAAAGTCCCATCAGAAGACAGCATCTGTAGGACTGCAGCATCCTTCTACAGATTTGAATTCCAGATCTCTCTAACACCAAGCATGACACACATGTGCTATTACTCTTCAATGACATCTTCAGGGAGGTGTTGAAAAAACAATTGTGACAGAAATAATGTCCTGCAGATTTTTCAACTGCGTAGTCTTTCAAATTTCATACATGGCTGATTGCTATCAGGAAGGCAACGAGGAATACTATATTTCCACAGACATAGATGGTTAACACAACCTGTTTAAACAGATGACCCTGCAAGGGAAGAGACATAGAATGATCAGTCTGTTTATTGGTTTAAACAAAGAATCATCCAATTTCATAGGAGTTATTTACCAAATTGTGACTCACCTCAGCTTCTGCAGATGTGAGTGACTGCAGTATCTGTACTCTGTCATCCTCTATCACTTCAACTATAAGTGGGAAGGAAAAAAGAAGTTAAGTCGGCTCTTAAGAGGAAGGGGGGGGGTGTCATTTTAATGCTGCAGAAGTCTTGATCCTGCAAGTCTTACACACCACCAAATACAAAAAAGGACTTTATGATAGTACAGGTCATGAAATGTCAAATGAGACTTCAATCAGTACAAGTGAAAAATTATCCTGCAGCTGACCTACAAAAGAAAAATTCTAGACATGGAAGTGAAAATACATTTTGTCTCTTTTGCTAGACTGAATAATCAAAACGCTGAATTTTGACCCAATACCTTTTCCTTTTACATTTTAAGATACTTCTTAATGAAATTTAGTTATTTTTCATTGACCAACATGGCTGTCCAATCATTTGAGGTTAAATTCTCTATTTCTAGGAATTAATTATTACTGTTAAATTTACATCTTTTATACTAACTCCTGCTTCATGTGCCACCTTAAACAGCCTCTTAATTACAATTCCTCAATTCTGCAGATGTCTCCTGTCTTCCTTAGATACACATGACATATGCAGCCATGTCTCTGTGACACCAATAAGTGAAGGTAACAGCTTCCAATGAAGTTACTACCTATCTCTTCACTAGGGATACTGGAGTCATGATTTCACCTTCATTCCCCATTCACTTGAAATTGCAAGCATTCAAGCACAAGTCTCTGATAATTTCACTCATGTTCTATTAAAATGGGGGTTACTTCCATACTAGTTTTTACAGGAGATATAACACTATTACTCAAAAGTTACTCCGTTTCAGCTTCCAAGTTAGACGCCAAAGAGCACGTTCAGAAATTCAATCCACACCGTTATTTCTCTTATGCTCAGCAAGCACGGTGACAAGAGTCGTTCTGGGTTTGTACCTTTACGTATGAGACAGTAGCTGTGTATTTCCAGGAGAACATCAATGCCGACATGCCAAGCTACAAAGCCAATCATTGTATAGGTGTCCCATGGGTCTGGCAGGTCAAGCGCTGGTAGATCCATTCCCAAGAACATAGTCACCACTAGTCAGTAAAAACAAGATTCAAAGACACTAAATGTTGTATTAGGCCACTTATGAAGTGCTCTCAATGCTTTTGGCAATACATTTCCCATGAATTGCTTACAACTGCTTGAGGAATGAGGTTAAACGTGTTCATGAAGCTGAAAGTTTTTTGGTGGGTTTTTTGGGTTGGTTTGTTTTGGCAGGGTGAGGGGGAAGTTTGTGTTGTCTTGGTAGTGTTACAGGCAAGACAGGAAGTAAAGAAAAAAGGTCAAGATAGTTTTTAAACTGCTTAGTGCACCATCACATTACAGTCACACAAACACTAGCAGTTGTGACTTGCAAGAAGAACACAGCACCACAATATTTGTGTTTAAGCTGCCCATGGAGATGTATCTCTATTACAGAACAAAAAGCTGGGTTGAATTCTAGTAAGCAACATTTCCCTCTCCCATTAAATAAGTATAAGAACACTATTCTCAAATCTTGCAAGATAAAAAATAAATTACTGAAGATAAGAACAGGTCCTTGTTACAGAGATTTCAGATTCATCAGTAATTTCTTTAATTTAAAACAGTTACTTTTCCTCTCTAAAGTTTAACCAATGGCCACTTAAAACTCACACAGAAGATGGCCAGCAAGAAAAATAATCTTGTTATACATGCCTGCACTGAATGTCCACAGATGTTTCAGATGAGCAGTAGTCCAAATAACAAACACAGTTACTTTAAATTTGTTAAATGGTAGTTACAACGATTACTTCTACTCACCAGCTAATATTCTAGCTGTGGTACCAGTACTCCAGTGAAACCAGTTAAACAACTGCCTTCTACAAAACAATGAAACATTTCAGTGATTACGTAGTTGGGTGAGGGCGAGGAAAAAAAATAAAAATCAAAGAACGTTTTTACCTGCTTTAAAGTTGTAAAAGCTTTTTGTTGCAAAAAAAGTTTTAAAAGAACCAGACATATTTAATCCTCGTGGCTGTAAGTTAATGTTGTACCTTGGAGCATGACGAGATGGTCTGAAACCTGCCATAAGCGGCTGAAAGATTGTCAAAGCCATCACAGTACAGCCGAGATAGGGATGAAAACCTGCTTGCTAAGAAAAGGATATCTTTTAAAACACTGTACCTATATAAATAGATTAAAAATACCAAAAAGTTGAACATTTAATGTATTTATTCTTTCATTAGTAAGTTACCATCACAGAGCAGCACTAGCAGGGGCAACAGCCAACGGCAAGTTGCCCTGCAGCCCAATGGAAGGTGTTCACCTTGGTAGCAGACACACTGGTGTACCTGCCCAGGGTTAGTCCTACCTTTCTTGCTGTACTAAGAAGTTCTACCAGCTGAAGAGCAGAGTAATATGATGGTAGAAGCTCAGCTCCAAGGACTTCAGCCTGGATTTTATCTCTTCAGGAAAGGCCTATTTTATTAATCCTCCCAGCACTGGTCTCCCTTCTCATCCTCTCTGTTCTAATTTAATCCTAAAGCATTTATTCAATTTCCCTAGCTCCCTGTTCATACTTGTGACCCCAATCTCTCATCTTGAATTCAGATACTCTCTGGACTTTGCAATTTCTGATGTCACCTAGCACCAAATTTAACACAGGTGACAGCAACAAGTACCTATCTATTCTCTATCCACTGCTCCAGACTGAGCTTATCACTGGATACAGTTACTACCATGTAAAATCATTACCAAACTAATTTTCATTACCACACTAATTTCAGCCATCACATACTTATTCACCTCCCAAATTTATGTTCTCAAAGGAACTAGGATGACCAAAGAAAGTAAAGGAAAGCACTGTCATTTTCAATTATAGTTAAAGGAGACATCATTCCTCTTTTGTGTTGCTAGGATTTGAAATCCGCCTACTTAAGAACAGCTGTCAGAGCAAGTTGCTTGGAAACAGTCAATGTTTCAGTCATCAGTGGACCTCCTCATCCATTTGGTCCCACCTTCACATTTGAGTTAAACAAGAAAAAGCACAGACTTACTTGGCTCCAACCTCCTCTGTATATAAAAGGCAACACAAAAGAAATGCTTGTAAGCGTGACTGTGATCAACATAAGCATACGATGCACCTAGAAAAGTTAAATTTGCTTTTAGAAATTCTACAGCTTTCTTAAATCATCATTAAAAGACAGTAAACAGACCTACAGTTAAAGACTTTCTTAATGCCCTCTTCAGACTTTGCTTTTACTATTTAAGTAGATGAACTGCTGATTCATAGTTGTTCCATTATATAAGACAAAGATGTATACCACAGTATGCTTAGTCTCCTATTTCTTGGATCTAGTATGTTTATAATCCTGCTTACAATAATGCTAAAAAATACAGCTGGAGATACAGAGAGACTTTGCCCACCTGAAACCACATCTCCTTTCCAAACAGGAATGAATGAAACCAGACAGGTTTGAAGAATCGTGCAACAATAACACCAATACTAGCGGTAGTAATCCAAGCAACAAACATTAGTGCTCCTGAAATTTGACCAAAACAACGTTATTTAAGTGGATATAAATACAACTTGAAAACTATGTAATAGTTTGGTCCATATGCACATGGTCATGATTTACCCGTGAGTACAGCATCACAGCATTTGCCTTGCTAGAGGGCAGAAATGCCACACACAAGATAATCATACTGTACCCACACAGCACCACAGAGCTGCTCTGGCTACTGCCAGTTCATTGATGCAAATACAGTCCGCACATGTTGGTGAGAGATGCCATTCTGTCACCAACTCAGGCATCAGAAGACCAAAGATGACATTCCTACAATCTGTGTGACAAAGAATGAGTGACTCATGGACCTGTGTTAAAATCCATTACTGTGAGAGAAAAATCCCCATTACCTTCAGCGGCTCCAGACTGCACTTGAGTGATTCCTCCTTTCAAATAGAACTAATCAATAATACCACTAGGAAAACTTGAACCAGAGAGTAAGACATATAGAGAAACAAGTTCTAATTATAAATGTAAGAGGAAAGGCAATGCAGGTTTGTTTTCCTGGGCAAACAGAAACAACACTGTTCTTGAAATGAAAAAATTATTAGTAACTCCACTCTGTCACTACAGTGGCTGATACAACAACTTGAGTGCCAGAAAGAAAAGAGGAAATACCTACTCTGCAACACAGCAATTCTAGAACTAGAAGACAAAGTAGAAGCTGCAGCTTACCATGAACCTTGATAAGCCGTGGGGACCGGGAACCTCCAATATCTTGAGGAGGACCTGTGACATTGCACAGTCCATCGGTGACCAGGGGCTGACGACGATGTTTGTATATGAGTCCACCTAAGCAGTGACAAAGTGCTTTGTTTATTTATTGCTGAGGAAAGCCACAGCTCCGGCAAGTGTGCCCATTCCTTATTCATGAATGCAAGTCCTCTTGTGATCACTGAGGATAACTGCACAAACTAAAGTTTCTGACACACAATGGGTAAGAACCTAGGATGTCATCTAAGCCATCTTGCACACACAATGTACAAGAACCAACTCACTCCTCTACAGGAAATACCTTTCTTCACTACACGCACAAGACAAAGAATAATTCCATTTGATGCAATGCTAGCCCCCATTAAAAAACAAACAAACAGCCAGTTCAAGAAGCTACCAGTTCCAAGCATCAAGTGAGCACAGAACATATATGAGTAAGTTCACTAAAATGTCCAAAAGCAAACCCATGATTCAGAGAGGTAGGAAAGGAGAATCACAGAATCACAGAAAATTATGAGTTGGAAGGGACCCACAAGGATCATCTAGTCCAACTCACCGTCTAATACCCGTACAGCGACCAAGAGCACATCCCAGAGTATAATAACAACCTAGATGCCTCACAGTCTAGCAGGCCACTCTGAGCCGGAGGGGGCCCAGGGTCATCCAGCCCTCACCCCCCAGCTAGACCAGCTAGACCATGTCACTAAGCTCCTCGTCCAGTCTTCTCTTAAACNCTTGGCTCAGACGCTGGTTCCCAGGCTAAGCCATACCTTAAGAAGGGTTATTAATTTACTTAGAGCTGTTAAAAAAACCCCAATATATGGAAAGTCAATCAAGTTTACCTTCACTAGCTTCCCCATCAGCCAGAAAGATGTAGTAACCAGCATCCAGATTAAATCTCCCTTTATAAGTAGGAAGACGAATATTCCTTCTGAAAGAACATTGAAGAAGACCATCCACAAGCCTCCACGCCACATCTCCAAGGGCACTCTGTCAAACAGGAAGTGTTTAATACACAGTGTTTTCAGACTGGCAGAAGAATAGGCTTAAAAGCAACCCTGCACAAGAATGTCACTGATGCACAAAGAAAACCAATGATTCAATGAGTGGGGATCTCTTTTGCTTGCCAACTTATAGTATACTGAAAGTATGTCAAAGAGTCAATATAGTAACATACAGGTTGAGCTTATCACCAGCTTTTCCAGTTCACTACAGCCTACCCTTCTTTTTCAACCTTTAATCTAATACATGTATATCAATTGCAACTGCAGCTCTAGAAAAGGGACAGAATAATAATAAGCACAAATATTCTCAAAGTAAGTTTCCAATATATGACTTATTTTCACAAATTTTGAATGTAGACTTCCAAAGTGAACATTCACTAGGAAGTAAGAGCCCAACTAATCTCACCTCAAAGAATTATGGATCCACTTTAGTATTTGCATCTCCTGTGTAAAATAAAAACGCAAAGCAGCACCATACCTTACTTCAAAGCTACATTTGTCAAGTGTCTTAGCTGTTTTCAAATGTACCTCTGAATCCAAGAGAGGACGACTTCGCCCTGCGAGATGGGCAGTGCTTACATGAACCCCGTGGTCCTCATTAATGCACAGATATGCATCATCATCGCCCTGGGGAGTTTTAAGGAAAAAAATATACATCCCAATAAAATAAACACTACTGGCAGTCCCCAAAAGCTCTTTGATGTAATACAGGCACCACAACCTGAGAGAGATTCTGCAGTTATCAAGCTATTATTCCCTGTCTTTCAAACACAACTGTGTAACTACAGAGGAACCACATTAAGTCAAACAGATGACACAGAAACACACAGTATTATTTACTCTCCTCTCCCTCCCAAACTAATAGCAACATTACCAGAAGTTAGTTTAGTTGTCTGGTTAATTAAGTAAATGCTAAGCAAGACAGATAAATGTTGATGTTATTTAAATATCCACTTCAGTTACAAGATGATTCTCTTCACAGCTGTAAAGATCAAGTGTTTTTAAGAACCACATGTTCTGCACTAGGGAGATGAATATAAACAGCACCTTCTTTAACTAGTAATAACTAAACTTTACTAAGATCACAAAAGCTGCTGTAGAAATAGAACACTCACCATCCACTGGTCAAGGGACAATGCAAATGCTAAATATCCTTCACTTGGACCACTCATCTCAATAAATACTGAATTCTTCTCTTTTTGGAAGGATAGGAAAAAACAGGAAGCACTTCCAGGATGACAGTTTGAAGGGTTCCTAATGCAGAACTTCACACTTCCACAACCTGATGCACTAAACTGGACAATTAAGCAAACAAACAAATCATAAGCAATGACAGTTTCCCTCCTCTCCCTCCCTTTCTACCCATTCTAGGAAAAAAGCATACAAGGAAAAACCAAGAGATGACATCTATGTCTACACACTAATCTCTTAACCCAGGTCTACAATTACCCTAAGGTGAGTAAGTAAAATGATGATGAATTCCAAGCTGTACTTCTATTCAAGTTGAATTTAGCTTTAAAGATATTACAATAGAAAAACTTAGAAAAGACGGCAGAGAAACTTCCTTTGGTTCAATATTTGGAAAGGCAGTATCAGTTGTATTATGAGGAAGCTTTGTGTTCCCTTTTCAAAACACAAACTCCATGATACACATGGAGAAAATACATGGATTGAAAGTCAGTTATCCTGGATCAAAGAGTGATGCTTGCTCAATCCATTCAAAAACCAGCAACAGAAGTCAGTAACACACAGATGAACTCACATCGGAAGTTTTCCGAGTCTGCACTTGCAAAGTAGGAATTTACTATTCAAGACCAGAGCAAGTCTCTTCCCATCTCTGTTCATAGTTATGTATAATAATTTCTGATCATTAAGCTCCAAAGGTTCTATCAACTTTCTGACCTGCATGCACTAATTATAAGCACATTTAGCCTTCAGAAGTTCAGGCTACTCAACTAACACAGGAGAGTAGATATCTGCACTCTTAGCCTCAGATAGCAAAAATACGCATCCATTATCTTTCCCTTTCTGTCAGTGTAGTCTTCTTAAATTTCATTAATCCCAAGCATTAATGATAGCATGATTTAGTTACCATGACTTACCGGCTTTGATATGTAGGAAACTGGGTACGAAGTCGTCATAGCCTCTGATGTTGCAGGCAGAGGTGTTGTTGGAGACACCACATCAGGCTGAGAAACAATGGGACCCGGAATCTTCACCCAGAAAGTCCTGTATTTCTTCACAACTGTGGCTCTTAAACACAACACACAGAGTCATTACTGTGTACATCAAGAGCTGACAGCTACTTTAAAAAGGAAAAGCTTCTATAGATCATACAATCATCTTTTGCAGACCTCTACCATTTTAAGGATTAAGATATTTTCCTACCTTAAATATCAGTAGAAAAAGAATTTTAAAACATAATACTGCATGCAGCAGTGAATATAAGAAATATGTCTGCGGCATCAATTACAGAGAAAAGCTGCATGGCTTTTATCCTGTAGTCTACAAAAAGCTAATAGTGCAACCAGAAGGTACACATCATTTGATTAGGTACAAGTAAAGAAAAGAATTCCTAACTGTCTATTACAGGCATGAGAAGTGAGAAGTTAACTAGACATACTAAAGAAATCAGCCTCCAAATCCCCTTCTACTCTCCATGCAAAAACCCAAACTAGTCACCTCTAAGTTCTCCTTGAAGAGCAAGTGTGTGCATTCAGGTAGACTATGCAGCAATTAAGGGGGATTGACTCTTTGGGCCACTGGTCCAAGGATACTTTTCAGTTGCTAGCCATTTAACACACACATTGGCACAGGCTTACCTTGTTTGCATTTAAATAAACTAGAACTGACACTAGATTTACTTACAGAAACTGTACACGTTTTGGTGCATCTCCAGGCGCAATCCAATAAACTTTTACGTCTTTCTTTTTTGCTTTATTTGTGTGACTGACAGCTGAGTTCTGAAAACATACACATATCAAGAGTTACACAGTAGACACGCACTAAACAGATGTTAATTAACACAGTCAGCACAGGTTGCAACTAAATCCTAGAGAGACACTCCCCGTTACACTGCACAACTCCAGTGCAGTCATGATCAGCTTTGACAAAACTATTTATGTATTTATACTGCAACCAATGCATCCTAACAAACTTCAAGGCTAACAGGAACTAGTTTCAACCCAAAAGACTCCAGCAATGATAGTAGTCCATGCGGCATTTATGCAAAGATGGTGGGGTTTTGATAGAAAAACAGTGCTCCTTTTTTTGACAATAAAATGAAGAGACATTGCAATGACCACAGACAGAACAGAACTAATATTCCAGAGTATAAAATCCAGAAGCAGTGTCAGGATCAGACTGGTTCTTGGACAAACTAAACAGAACAGACACAGCACTAAGTCCTTTCAGCACAGATACCCTTCCAGCTTTCCAGCACGGATGAATACATTACTTGGATGCCAGTGGGGGGCAGGTGGTAGAAGTGGACAGAAAAAAGTACATCTAGGCTGATGAAGATCTTTGTCCAGACCAGCTCAGATGACACTGTACAAGTTCACCCATGTTGCTGAAACAGAATCAGAGTTCACCTCACTTGCACACGAGGCAAATCAGTTTATTTAAAAGATATTGAGATAGCAATCTAATCTGCTACTCAGAAGGCTCTACTAATGGTAAGTGACAGAGCACCACTAAAGATGGTAGCCTAGTGTTTGGCCAGGGTTCTGAGCAACCTGGTCTCGTGGAAGGTGCCTGCAGCAGTGGGGTGGGACTAGATAATCTTCCAAGCCAAATCGTTCTATGAAATAGTGTTTGTTTACCACAATAACTCCCCTAAACTTTCCTTGCTCTAAGACATTTTCTCTGTCCTTAACAAGTATGAAAAAGCAAACAGACCATGCCCTCCTCCTATTAGTATTAGGTCTAGACTACATGCATTATGCACAAATGAAAGTTAGGTTACAAATATGAATAGTCTGACAGAGTTGTAGTGAGCCATGCCTCTATACTCCAAGTTGGACCACATTCCAGAGTTCAAGTAAGATTACATAGCTTTACTCTGTCCTGTTACATGGTCTAGTACAAACACCTAAGTCCCTGATACCCCATCTTAGGGCACTAGACTGTACCTTGGTATGACCACATGTCAGAAGTTGAGAAAGTCTCCGGTCAACTAACACGAAAGAGCCAACTGCAGGGCCATCCAGGTGTTCTGCATCCCGGGCTTGTAGGAAAAATCCTTCAAAATCTGGTCCAGACAAACGAACTGAAGCAGGAAGAAAAATAAAAGGAAGTTGAACTACTCTTCTAAGGGAGAAGGAAATATTTCAAAAATAACTACCAGATGCTCACTTTACAAGTACTGAATGGAGTTCAATGGATGACACATACAAGATTCAATTGCTTAGATAAATATATTACAGCAAACTGAGTGAAGACATACTACAACACAGAGAAACAGTAAATTAAACTCTTCAGCTATTGCTGATACAATACCTGCTATGTTGTCCCCTGGTTTAAATTCAGTCCTGCTCACTGTAATGGTGTGCTCAGGTAACAGCTGTGGAGAGCTGCCATGACAGGGTACCATGTTGGTGCAGGCTCCTCTTACTTTTCCATTTGGATAACCACCCACAAAAGCACAGAAGCCAACAAATATCCAAACAGCAACAGCAAGACTGGGCAACTCCATCTACACAAAATAAGATTTACAGGCAGTACTGTATTTATATTATAGGTCAGCACTCATCTCACGTTCTCAGAAAAGAAGATTCAAGTCCCTTAGATATCTACACAGAACAGATGTGTCTTAAATCATGTTTCACAGATGTATAAAGGTCAACAGTATTGAGGAACTACACAGTTAGTATCAAGCTCACTCAGTGGAATGGGCTGCCCAAGGAGGTGGTGGAGTCACCGTCCCTAGAGGTGTTTAAGAAAAGGTTGGATGATGTACTTGGTAGTGTGTTATAGGTAGGATGGTGTGTTGGTAGCAGGATGGCAACAGGTTAGGTAACAGGTTTGGCTAGGTTAGGTAATAGGTAATAGGTTGGACTTGATGACCTCTGTGGTCTTTTCCAACCTTACTGATTCTGTGATTAATCATAGGTCCAAGTTTGACATCATTGAAGACTGCCTTTTTTTTCCAAACCTCATGTCTGTTGCTTCACATATGACAAATAATACCTCAGTAAAAAGTTCTTCTTTCTGCAAAGAAACTAAAAGTTGTCAAGTGTCCAAAGTAAATTTTATACATGCAAGAGCGGGAATTCTGTATGAACATTTAGACAAAGAAATACGTATGTTTATTACGGACAAGAACAAGCCTTCTCCTTTGAACTCCTCCTTTTGGATACTGGACCTCTAGACAATTAGTCAAACAGTATCACTGCTTGTCACACTTTTGTTATGGGAACAGGACATGTGAAAAACATGTGGGGTCATAGGACCACAGATGCTAAAACAGTTACATGAATCCCTAATCCCAGCTTTCACCATATAATGTTTTGCTCAGCGCATTTCCATGTCCAAGAGGTCAGGAGAACAGAGATAAACATCCTTCCAATCCTTAGGCACAAGAACTGGGTTCGCAGTTCCAGAGGAACAAAGATCAGGCAAGAAGGTCTGCCGTCTGGAAGAGCCATGCCTATTCTGCACCAAGTGATAACAAGTATCAGGTTATGAAGCTCCCTGACAGCACATATGGACTTGCAGATAAAAAACACAGAGAGCCATTTCAGACTGAACTCTTTATACCTAAAAAGCAGTCAAATGAAGACAAGGCACATAATTATCCTTACACAGTAAGAGTCATCAATATTAACTTTTCCAAAGCTCTCATATATTCAGCACTAAAAATCCACAATATCAAAGGCAATGCTACATTTGTACTTCACGAGAGCTCATCAGCAACATAAAACCAGCAAACAGAAGAAAATCCAAAAGAGGGTTGAACAGTCAAGTTTCATGGACTAGAAAATTAAAATCCAACAGTCAACTCCTTCTCCCCATTATTCAAGATAACATTATGATCGCATCTTTAACTTGTGGTTAAAGTGAGTATTTCCTTCTAGTTCCAATACTCTCTAAACTGTCCCAAGTTTACAACAAAGTCACTTTATTCATGAGTTGAAGAACTCTATAGCAAGCTAAAAACTAAGGTTCAGTGCAATTACATGCACCAGAGAGACCTTCAAAACAAGTTTCTGCTGGAAGAGATAAGGTTGCATGCTGCAGAGAAAAGAAAGTGTAGGCTAGAATTCTGCTTTAGGGAGCAGAGGATGCAGTAGGGACTTAAAACGAAACAATATACTTTGGCAGACTCCACTGACTGAAAAGATGGTAGAAGAGAAAGATTACACAGAGACTAATAGATTAAAAATGCCAAAATCTGAAAGTATCGCTCTTGCATACTGTGCTTTCTAATACACGTATTTTTATTTTTAAGACAGAGTTAACTGTGGAAGTGCAATCTTCTCTATGCACATTCAACAATGCAGAACAGTTCTTTACAACTAGAGAAGCCATCAGCTTTAGAATCTTCACTAATCATATACAGAGGCAAAGGAATCAAGGTTTGTAATCAGCAAACATACAATAACCTGCAGAATGTGACTTTTTTCCTGCTATTGCACTCTGCATGCAAAACACAGGAAGACAACTAAATCGCACAACCACGTACAAAAATACAACTCTGAACAAAAAGCGTTAGGATTAATGGCACGTAGAGGATTTGTCAGAGAGGGCAGGTTTAGGAAAGCTAAAGCATGACATATGAATCATTCTTAACCTCACCACAAAAGAACAAATGCCTTTTAAAGATTAAAGTAAAAGCAACTCTCCACCTGTACCGAGAAGGACCTGAGCAACTGATAAAAACTATCACATCTTACAGAACAGTAACTCCTACTATTCTACTCTTTTCAGAAATGTGTCTAAAATTATAAAAACAAAACAGTCAATTTGAATTCTAACAAAGGTGAATCAGCAGATCTCCACATGATAATCTGAGTCAAAACCTTAAATCCCCCATGTACTGCCACTACAGCTACATTCAAAATGAGAATCTACATGAACTCAGGAGTGTGAGCTGTCAAACGGCCTGCTATTACCTACACTCATTTTCATTCTAACTAATTAAAAATTTTAAATTTGCCTATCTTGACAGATTTTACTTGCAAGTATTAAGAGGATTTGGCCATAGTGGCTTATTTATAATCCTTTG
The DNA here is from genome assembly GCA_013390025.1 of Pitta sordida. Taxonomy (NCBI): domain Eukaryota; kingdom Metazoa; phylum Chordata; class Aves; order Passeriformes; family Pittidae; genus Pitta; species Pitta sordida. The sequence goes on from WEKX01002810.1 coordinate 26,468, forward strand.
AAATACAACAGCTCATTGGTGGGAGCCTAGGAAGCACCAAACTGTGAACAGCATTTTTCAACTAGAAATTCTCCAATATTTTTTCCTTACTATCATTTGAACACTCTGGAAGAACAAGAAGTTGAAGGATTACTGCACCATCCAGTGACTTGCTTTCCAAGATAAATGCATCCCACTGAAATGCTTATGTTAACCAAGAGCCTGAGAGTACCTGCAGTTGCTCTATCCTCCTGCCAGCTGCACACCCTGGGGTAGCAGGCAGCAGTGAATGCTCCAGTCAAGGTTACAACTATGTGTCAAAGAGTCAGAACATAGCCATACTCGCTCCATAGTCAGAACAGAATCACATAGCATGGACTGTTGATTTTATTTAGTTTGTACTATACACAGATTTTTTCAGTATGTCCTTTATGACCAAAGACAGCACAAGATCCAGGACTCCTCTCTCTACAGATACTGGCACACTCCACACCCTTACAGTACTCAAAACACTGTTTCATACCTTTATTCAGAATGGAAAAGTACTTCAATACTCATCTCCCTACCTACATCTTCAGTGTAATACATAACCCATTCCCCGGCCGGAAAGAAAGCTTCAGAACAAGTTTGTTCAAATAAACTTAATAATTACCTGTAATTCAAATGGTGTTTCAAATATGTTACTCTTGTGGTGGAAGGAGTGGAAGAATTATGTACCTGAAGCTGTTTGTAATACAGCCTTTTAATTAATAAAGCCAAAATCAGTGTGATAGTTACCTTCTTCCATAACAAAATTATGTGGGAATCTTTCCAAACTACCTATTTAGTATACATGGGAACTTAAGTCTCCTGATTACATCATAACACAGTACCTGGATTGGGATAAATGGAGGGCAGTAACTTACTCCCCTCCTGTGTTGAAAACAAGTACAGTTCTTGCAGGTATGAACAACTAAGAAAGCCCTGGCAGCCTAACAGCTCATGAACACATTACTCAAATTCAATTTCTGTGAAGCGATCTTATCTATCTTCTTTCAGATGTTTAAGTTCTGCAGAGTGTGAACTCTAGCTTTAGAGAGGAAGAAATGAAAGGGTAGGCAAGGCAAACATACCTCCAATTCAAAGGTCCAAAAACTAGCACAGCTCAAACTTTTCTCCTGAGCACCCTCAGACAAGGGGGAAAGCAGAAAAGGAAAAAGTCATCTGAAGGAGAATAAGCTATATTAATATAAGAGGCTTGTGACATGTCTCTTTAAAAATACTTTTACAAAAGCCTTGCTGTCCAAGAGTCATCCTCCCTGTGAGTCCATAAAAAGAGCTTGTGTTGACTTCTCCTGCCTAGTTAAAGGTGGTCATATCACAACAGCTGGAACAAGTAGTGTTCACACTCATAACTCATTACTTTTAAAATACACACATCAGCATCCTATTATTTCTACTCAGGAAACATTAAAAGAGAACTTCAAGGCTTATGCACTTCAAAAACCATTTTTTGTAACAGTTTGAGTATAGGTACTTACCTTACAGCCACTCCTTCTGTTACAGTGACCAAGTCTGAGCAAAACTGCCATTGGCTCTCTACTTGTTGAGCAACTTATATGACATTATAATGTCTTCTGTTTGGCTTGTATCTAACAGTATGAACCTTTATTGTATCCAGGAAGCTTGTCTGAAAGAAGAAATCATACACACACAACAAAAGCAAGATTCATAAAGAGTGTTTTTAGTTCAGGCACAGGTTTTATGTGGCTTTCCAAGCTGAGCCCACACATCAGCTGAAATGCATGAAGCTGTAATGAAGCACCGACCCTGCAGCTTCCTTTGCTTTATCAAACATACACTTCCACAGACTTCAAAGAGTTTCATATTAAGTAATTAATTAGATTCTGGTGCAGCTAAGGGGGGGAACCTACAACAAACAACTTCTGGTGTTTCCTTCCTCAAAATATGAGTCAACACAAATTTGCAGCATTATTTTAAAGTTTGTTCAGTATTTACTTCCAATAAAAAAGACACTTTTTTAGAGTAGGAATAAACAATATTACAAAGAAATATGCTAAGTTTTCCATGTATCTCTCCAAGAATGAGAACAAGGCAAGGATTTTGCCCTGTTCAGTTGATTGCTTCAATTATTTTACTTGGGCAGCTGCTTTGCACATAACCTTTAAGGCCCCAGCCTCACAAACTTTTATCTACATATATGAAGAAGCTGAAGTTGGAGACTGACCTGAAAAGCATAGTTTGTTACCCCAGGAAGTAAGTTCAGCTACAGCATCAGCACATTTAGTGTCACAGTTATCATACAGCCACCTCCTATGCCTTTTAATAAAGAAACAGAATAAGAAACTAATAACCACATAACATTAAGAAGAAAAAGAGATGCAAGAGAAACATGATTGGCACAGCTTCCAGACTAAACGAGCCATAGCTTGCCCTCACCCATCAAGGCACACAAGCTTAGAAGTTTTCTCTAAAGCAATTCAGAAACACTTGCATGAAAGGCAGCAGCTACAACATGCTTTAAACGGTTCACTCGATTTCAGTTTGCTTCCTACCTGCTGCAGATAACCTATTAAGCAAACATACTTTTCCAAAAGCCTGCAATACCCACACTTGGGAGCCCTCACTGGCGTCGGTTTAACCAAAGCGCTTCGGGGCTGCAGCAGCACCTCAGCCCTCGCTCCAGGGAACGCCACTATCCCCTCCGGAACTGCTCCCGTGGGAAAGAGCGGGGGAGAGAAGGTGCAGATGGACGAGCTGACCCCTTCCTCAGCTGGAGCCTGTCCCGGCAGCAGCAGCCGCTCTTCTGTCCGCGGAGCGCCCGCGGGGCGGGGCCGGGGCGGGGCCGGACCGTCCGTGCAATGCCTGCAGCTGCCCACGGGGAACCCCCGACTGCGGACCGGGAGAGCCCAGGGGAGCGCGGGGTTTCTTGACCGTCTCTAGACACTGCAGGTCTGATTTTGCAACTGGAGTCTTGCCCCACGGGTTTTAGTGAGAGAGTGTCCTTGCCCCAGCTTGCAGAGCTCATTGGCGGCGCTATTCGTGTGCCGAGTGGTGCTGCCTTATAGGGGCTTGCAAAATCAGGCTTTGCTTATCAAGAGAGCAAGTAAGTACTGGTTGTAACTGGGGCTTTGCTGGCAGAAACTGCAATTGCGCGCACAGGCTTCTCTGACTTCTGTTTTGTTTTAATCCAAGCCCTCTTTTGCTTCCGAAGCAGCACAAAAAGACTTAATAAAAATCCAAAGGTATTTCTTCCCTCAGAAACATTGTGCCAACAAACAGCTTGACTGGAGGGCTCTGGTAATTCAGTTATGGGTTAGTAGTAATTCTGAGCAGTTTTAGTGATTCTAATACTACTAATTTAGTAATATTTTCTAAAATAAATACAGACAAAAAAAGTACTATCTACTAAAACATAGCAGACTAGGAAAAGCTCTCTTGGTGTTCTACTGTCTTCTCAGTTTCTACAAAAGCATTGACTTAGAGGTACCCTGTAATAACATAAGATATACATATATATAAGATATGTATTTAATGTGAAAAACAATTATGAATTACTTTGCTTAATGGGACAAATGATTTGACAGTGACACTTGTATTATCTTGTCCATGGGAATCACTGGGAAGGTGAGATCTCACTTAGTGCACAGCAACTAAAGAAACAGAACATACAAGAAATAGGTTAAAATTAGACATGGATGTTTCCACCTAGCTGGGGAAAAATATAATTCTGTTTACAACTGCCTTCATAAAGTTCTCATATATGAAAGAATTTGGTAAAATTGTAGGCCTAAGTACATACATGCTTTGCTAAGTGCTTGTGGGTTTCTATCTAATTTATGCTCATTAAAAATAGCCTGCCTTGCACATACATTAGTAGTAAAAGAAATAATAACATAAACACATCTACAGAAAGAAAACTGTTGACCAGAGGGACCAATACTCTTGATAGCATTTAGTTCATAACTTCCACAGATTATTGTGGAATTAATATACAAATGTTTTTAACATCTTATTTTAGTGTCTTGGCTCATTGACAGAATGGGATATGTACATCTGAAACTTTGTAATAAATATAAAAAACCTATATGGAAGTAATTTTCTCATTAAGATGAAAATGCAAGCTCCAATTCTGTTGGAAATGGCAATCAGGGTTTAAAAAAAATCATTTCCCCATGAAAGGTAAAGTGGGTGAGGGAGGGAATACTGTTTTGCTTCTCATTGTATAGCACCTCAGTTCAGAAGTTGTTAGCTATTGCCAAAGAGCTGTAAAGAAAGAGACTCAGGAAAAACACCAAGAGAACCACAAAAAAACCCTACTGTCTAACTACTGAGTACACGTACCCATACTCCTTCTGCATGAGCAATCATCCACCTGTCTGGAAGGACTCTTTTCAAACATACCAGTCTCCTTAAAAAAGATAATAAAATTAACAGTTCTACAGCCTTAATTAAAATGTTTCTGTGAAAGGCTACTGCATGCTAATTTGTTATGTGTCATATCCAATATGTATCAAGAAAATAAAATGCTTTAGGATACATTAACTATAAAAAGTCCACAGCTGAATCTTCTTTGTAAAGTGTACAGCAATTGTGGTTATTGTATTCATAATACTAATTCTGTATTTATTACAAAGCAGAGGTGTCTAACAACCAAATGAGTTAGAGACACAGAGGGCTGGGGTTTGGTTTTGAATCTTCCTGTGAGCCTGAGGAGAGATGAAGACGTGTAACCTACAATTGCCCTATATCAGGGGATGACATTGTCAAGTCAATCAAAACCACAAAATATAAAATGAAAAGAAGCTGATGACTTTTTTTTTGCGTAGTTTGTTACAGTAGTAAGTGAAAGCTTGTAACTTTGAAAGCAACAGCAGTTTCATAAAGGAGACTTTATGCCAAGTATACAAAGGGGAATTTGTTGATGAAGTACTAAGGAAACAAGTAAAAGACATATAATTTTCGAAATTTAACAACTATGCAGTGCAAGGTATATACTGATACTTATTTTTAAGCAATATAGAAAACAATAAGCCATTGAAGCTAGATCTGAAGGGAATCCGTGTTCCTGTGTGGTTCCTTGTAATCAACTTTCCACTTAATATTAAGCAAAACTGGTATTTTAGAAGGTCAGGCCTTGCTCAGGTTTCATATATGTGTGCACTGGGCTCTATGTTACTGGCAAGGTTATCACCATAGAACATCACTTGAGCCCAAATCAAGTGATGTGCAAAAAGGCCGCATACCTATCAGATTATTTTGATGATAACCTGGATGTAAGAAATTTTTGTAACTACTAGTGGTATCTAGTTTGAAATATTGACACGTGTTTGAAAAAGTGCCTTTGGATTTGGCTGAATACCTGCTGGACACTGGTCTTCCTCAGGCATCTACAGTTATTCACCTCCCTCTTACATGACTTACAAGACTAGATTTCAGCATTTTTCAAGCTTTTCTGCATTATCGGTCTAACTAAACGTGTATCAGGGAATGAATAGCAATAATATTATCTTAGATAGGAAGAATTCTTCCTACCAAATCATTTTGTATATGATGAATTTTTTTTCCCTGCAAAGCGAGGGGAATTTTGAGTCATGGAAACAATCCTGACCATCTAAAAGGAAATAAATTATGATAAAGTCAAGATGTAGGATGAGATATTTTTCTCCACAATTAATCAGTCCTTTTCCCTTGAGCTTTGGCACATTTCATACCTGTTTTACCAACTGTCTTAAGCTATAAACTAGGTAAATGTATTCCCCTGATAGAAATATGCAGGGTTTTTGTTCTTATTCCTCTTTAATAATCAGCCCCTTCTACTTCCATTAATTTTTGAAGGTTTTTATGTCACACATAAAATTTCAGACTTGGAAGCGTATCTGTACTTGTTTACCGAGATGTAAACCGTGCTTTAGCGTTCCCAGCCAATGGCTGTAACGAGCCACCCGGTGGCAGCAGCCACTCAGTAAAACAAGGTTTGCTGCTCTGCTCAGAACCGCTCAGAGACTTACTGTGTTTGTGTGCCTCAGTTCTGACTCACAACAGCTGAAGTACACGCACCAAAGCTTTCTACTGAAATACTTATCCACTTTGACTTAAACAGATTAAAAAACCCAAACCGAAACAAAAACTTCCTTGCTTATCTGAAATGAAATAATGAAGATTGGTTCCCCGATTCCACTTAATTCACAACTGAATCAATGGATAAAGCACCGCAGTAAAATCCTTTTACCCACTTCAGGAGATGTGAGACATCATTTTATCTGATGCACACTATGAAGTTTTGCCCGATAAAAGTACTGAATTGTTAACTTTATTGAATTTTCTATACTTTAGCACTGCTGTGATGCTTTTTAATAATCAGTAATTTTATTATATCAGCGAGATGTGATAAGTCTCTATCGCTCTGTTTTACAGGGAGCAAAGACCTTGCTGGCAAAGGCATTGATCTGTAAGTTTAAGTTTAAGCTTCAGTTTAAGGCACTTTAGACCCAATTGCAGAATTCTTAATGTGAAACTCTGAGATTAACTGAAATCTTGTACAATGCTCTTTCACATCGGTTTCTCTGCCAGCCAATCTCAATCCCACGTTTGTCCCATAGCTTTTTTCCTCTTCCCTTTCACTTGAACTCATTTTCCTACCCTTTGTCATCTCATCTCAGAGGTCCTTTCACAGCAATTTATTTCCAGATTTTCACCTTTTCTCGGCAGCTCTTGATTTGTCTCCCTCGTGGCTTCTAAATGCTTTCTTTGTTCAGAACCAGTATGTCTGTGGGGTTTGCAGTCCTGCTGCAGGGATGATGCATGAGGCACAATGCTGTTTGTTTAGCAACCGGCTGGCGAGGGTGTGCCCGGTGCCTCTGCGGGGGAACCACGCGGTGATGTTTGAGTAGCTCGGCAGCAGTGGCTGCAGGGATTTTAGCTCTTACTTCGCGAGTTTCACGTAAATGTTTGCAGAGGCTTGCAAAAGCTAATAAACTAGTCAGACCATAACAGAGCTGGTAAAAGGCACTTCCAACATGGGAGAGTTGTGAGAAGAGTAATGAAGAGAAGATTGTTTCGTACCAGTTTTCAAGTCCTGTAAGCAGCAACCCTCGCTTGATGAGCACAGGGCAATATCAAGCAAGGTGTAAAGTGACCCAGACCAGACACTCTATGGAAACCTGCATCCTGTACAGTCAGGTTAGCACACAGTCACTGTCAGCCTAGTACCTCCAAGGAAATCTGGGGGGAATCTGCTGCACAGCTTCTGCAGTGACTGAACTGAATTTATTTTACACCTAACTAAGTTAAATGGTACAAGAAGACCATGCAGGCACTTAGTTTTGAATTTTGTTTGCCAAGTCAGCACATTTACAGATTATTAATACCAAATTAATGTGATGCTGTTAGCTAAAGCACAGTCAGATGTATCTTACGCAATTATGTGAAAAGCTACCTTTAATTATAACAACATTTTATATGGGTCTCTTTAAAGATACCTGCATTGAATTCTACAATTTTCTATTAAAAATTAACTTGATACGGAAGTTAAAGGAGATTGTTTGAGGCCACGCGGTAAAAGAATGGCCAAGCTGGGACTGAAAAATAAACAATGTTTCTGCAATCCAAAAATTCATGATGGCACCAGGTTAATCTTTAAAAGATCAAACTAACACTAGCAAGTAACTACAGGAAAGTCCAGAAAATAGCAAATTGAATAGATTAGTGTCCTAGGCTCCCTATCTTATTTGATTTCTTACTTATATAGACATTTTTATTCCAGTCTACTATTTATTCGCTGCCTATCATGCTACTCCAATCTGTTTGGCTATTTAGAAGGGATTTTAAAAAATAAGCTACACATGATTACTGCAATGCTCTCTTCAGTGTTTTTATTCAAAATTAGATTCTAATGTCCAAGGACATACATAAATTCCTGCTGGGCACATAATTGTCTAAGAACATCACTTGTTTTCAGTCACTGCATAGCAAAGATCTAACTCTTAGAAAAGACTGCAGCTTCATCAAATTGCAGAGTTATAGTTTTAAAGAAAAGAGAGTTTTCTTTCAGGTTTGCATTTCTGGTTGAGATCCCTGCTTTAGAAAACAACAGCAAGATAGAAGATTCAACATCTCTTAAGCTTCCTATTGTTTGAACAACAACACAGTGTTAATTCATGAATTTCCAGGGCATGAGTATGGAGCGCCGAGAAAAAACGTGCCATCACTTTGAATTTTAAAAAGTCTCATATCTCCCCTATACAGGCCAAAAGAATCTGCTTTTAATTTTAGTTTGATGTTTTCTTCATGCTAGTTGGCTTTTACTGGGCACTATTTCTGTGTTATTAAAAATAAAAAACTAGTGCCATCATGTACGTACTCTCAGTTCCCACACTTTACAGGCATAACCTTTAAAAGAGGCGTAAGCAATATGACATTAGTGTGATCTGACACCTAGTGGAAAGCTCCCCAAAGAGTACTGACACTGCTGATGTTCTTCAACACTGTGTTGCAAAACAGAGGGCAGGAAGGGGAGACCACTAGGAAGGTGTATGTAAAAAGGACCAAAGAATTCTGTAATCAATACATTTGGAAAAGCTGCAAAATAATTTCCTTATAGTAGCATTGATATGATACGCATTCGTATTTTGGAGCAAGTATTGATCATTTCCTGCTGTGGTACATCATATCGTATCACATCACACACAGGGAAACTGCAAACTGAAGATAAAACAGCACTGTGAAAACCACCCTTTAGATGCCAGTGTAGCAAATGCCATGCATGGCTGCTGCTGGCTGTGTCCTGGACAGAATCTGCAATGCTCAATGGTAGCACTTGTGCACTGATTGGTGTGCTTCCCATATACAGAAAACCTGCACAATTTACATCTGCCAAATTAACACAGACCCAAAGTCTGTAAGGGACGTGCCAGTGTAAGGGGTGGTGGTGATGGAGAAAGGATTTGAACAGGCTGCTCTGCTTTCCTGATTAAATTTCATCAAGAGACCTGCAATATTCAGTATCTTTGTAAATAGTATTTTTTTCATATTGAACTGAATACCAATTAAACAATACCGTTCCAACTATTAAGTGATTTGACTGTACCTACGGAAGTTTTTTGCTGTGTAGTGGATTGAGTTGTTCATTTACATTGGTGCCATCTGGTTTAGCTACAGTCACAAATTAGAGTGAAATAAGTGGTTCGGGATTGGTTTCCTAATGATTTTTTTCAAAGACATTTAACAATTTTTCATTAACTTGGACATACTTCAACACCTGTCTCAATGCACATTATAGAGATGTGGCAGTGCAAACCTAGTAATTAGGGTAGGGTGAGTGCCCTTATTGTGTAGGGAAATCAAAAGAGCCACATTTTAGAACTTAATAGCAACAGTGAAATGGCCTTAATAATATCCTTTTGTGGGTTTCTTGCTTTCCCCAAGGTATTCAGCATGCACTTCAGGGTAACAATTTATGCAAAGGTCTTGGCCACATCGGCAGTATTTGTGTAAGCAGGTTATGAAATTCCTAAATCCCACCTCATTTTCAGTACATAACGGGACAAAAGCAAGCCTGAAGGAAGGGGCACTTGTGCAAGGTCCTGTGGCAGACCAAAGTCACTGAAGAATACCAAAGCCTGCTGAGGACTCCAGCAAAAAGATGGTCCAGATCTCTTTCAATTACTTCATTGACTTTGTTCCTATGACTCCACTCCTGTTGAAGGAATTTCTCATTCCTACGTTGTATCATCTTCTTTTCTAGGGCACATCCAACTCAGAGGAAAGAGCGAGCACACCAGGAGAGGCAGGATTCTGCTAGGTGCAAGTCTGTCCTGTACACAAACACAGACCAGCAAGCTGAGCAAAGAATAAGTGGGTTAGGAAAGCCAAGGACAATGGGACCACCTTATTAGGCCCCCAGGAAATTTCCATGTAAAATATCTCAGACTGGAAGTATTAAGTCTGAATCATGTCTGAATGAGCCTGATTGAGGGGAACTGCACACACAGAGGGGCTTTTACTGTGACTACGCCCCCTTTCTATCTAGGATCCCTAATATTGTCAGGGGCATACAAGCTGACATACTCACTTATGCCAACATGAAAACCTTTCTCAACAGTACCAAAACATATGAACTGTAATGAGGAACAAACAGCGTTTGCTTGGAAGGAGGAGTAGGTGAAAGAGAAAAGAAATAAAAAGAAAGAAAAATAGCTACCAAAAGATTTTAAAAAATCAGTTTGAAAAGGGTGTGTTTCCATGAATATCAAGGCTTTGGACTGCCCCTGAATGCACTGTAGTTACATGAACACAATGTGGTAAAACACAGTTCGAAGGGTATGCATGGGGCAACTGTAAGTAAATGGTTAAGCCTAAATTGTTCTGCAGACTCCTTCCAATTCCACAAAATATACCTTTGAAGAAAGACACCCAACAAACACCTCAGTATAACATAGTGACTGTAATCTGAGTAGCACTTTTTTATAAACATATTTCTAGGCAATAAAAATAGACTAACCTTCCAACCTTTCAAAGCTGCAAGGCTGACCTTTACACTGGGGTGCAGTTAATGACTTCGGTAGTGAGAGGCCTGGAGCAACTGTCCCCGGAGTTCTGCAATACAAAGCAATGGTAAGGGCTGTCTGGAGACAACGGTTCAGAGGACACTGTGCTGCAGAACAAGGGTCGGGCGTGTTTCGGTGTCGTCTTTTAAAAAAAACAAAACACGCTACCTCTTGGTCCAAGGCAGATCCACGGGGTCTGTAGCCTTGTGCACACACTATATATAGCACTTAAACCCTGGCTGACATCATGTTTTTTTCTGCAGCGCAGCCTATCAGGACTAACCGCCCGCCCGGCGCTCGGTGCCGGCCCTGAGGCGGCGGGGCGGGAGCGCTGCGGGAACCCGGCGGA
>WEKX01002810.1:37854-51899 GCA_013390025.1 Pitta sordida
GCTCGCCCTGCCCTGCAGCGCCCGTGTCCGCGCTCCCCCGGGACCGGGCAACATGTAAGCGCGGCCGGCGGCGTGAGGCGCTCCCGGGCGGCCGCGTCCTGCCGGGTGTCGCCGCTGACCGGCGGGGTTTGTCTGTGTTCCTTCACGGCAGGACTCGCCTCTCGCTGCCCGCAGTGAGTGTTCCGGCGCGGGGGCAGCGTCCGACGGGCGGCCGCAGCCATGCCGGGCGGTAAGGAGACACGGCTGCTGCACCTCAGCGAGATGGAGAAGCTGGACAAGACTCTCTTCAGGCTGGAGCAGGGTAGGTCGGGGCGGCGGGGCCGGAGAAGGAAATGGTCTGCACCCCGCCACAGTCTTTGGACGGCAATGGAAAGGCAGCTCATCCTTCGTGGAGGTTTTTAGAGTTGTGGGGGTTTTGGTGGTGGTGGTTTGGGTTTGGTTGTGAGTTGGTTTGGTTTGGTTTGGGTTTTTTTGTTCTTTAAGGAGAAACAATTTCCGACACACTTGCTTCCAACTGCAGAGCTTCACGGGCTCCAGACACAGTTCGGTGTGACCCTTAAAACTCTTGAGAAATGAAGAGCAGATTGGCCAGGAGCTGTCAGTCTTAATGGCAGTGAAGTGCAAAGCACCTTTTAGACGTGCCTTGCCCCTGTTCTTTTAGAGCCTGTACTTCAGTGACCCGAAAAAGTCCTCATATGTCAACAAGATCTCCAGTGTTTATCTGCAATGTCTTGTGCAGCACCCCGTGTTTTAATAGTATGGTTTTGAAATCCGTCAGTAATACTAGGATTTTGTAAAGTCTGAAAGTTTGAGGAAATGTTTCAGAATATAGGCTCTTTAGATCCTCCTAAATGTCATTGTCAGAGTTCTTAGAGCTGTATATCCTGCTGCATACTTCTAAGAACTTGACCGTATTTCTCCCTTCAATTGTTCTATTTGGAAATTGTCTATTTGGAAGAAAAACTTCAAAATTTTATGACAGTCTAATGTAAGAAAATGTCAGTAGTGAGGCAGTGCAGAGTTGGCCCTAACCTCCATTTTTAGCTCTTCCATCCAGTTGTGTAAATTTTCTTGGAAGGAGTCTCCCAGAAGTGCATGGCTATCAAACATTCAAAGTGCCTCTGTTGGTAACAGCCTCTGAGAGGGCAGAGCTAATTTTGAGCATAGCATTCCTGATGTCAGTATAACTGTTACAGGAAATAAGATATCAATGGCATATATCCCTGCGCTCTAAATTTAGTAATAACTGTAATAAAATGTCAGGTCCATACTGAAGAGAGTGTGCTTAACTTTCCAGAAGTGATTGTTTTTTAGGGTTTTTTGCATTCAAATAAGCTTTATTTTACCTTGCTGCATTCAGATCCAAAAAGCACTGCTCTGCATGGTGGATTTTGATGCAGTGGTGATTGTTAATAAGAGACATGCTAATTTTGGTAAGACATATTTAAATGTATTCAGGCATTGAATTATGGTATTAGAGGCCTCATCATTCTACTTAATAAGCAAATGGGGGTTTTTTGACTTAAGATACTGGAACTTGACTTACAGGTTTGCTTAGACTTTGATTCATTAGTAATAACTTTCTTTTTTTACAAGTATTCAGGTTTCTTTTACTCCCAGTTTTGTAGACTGCTGGGGCTACTGGGTTTTTTACTACGGTTAACTATGTAATTGGAATGTAGTTTTGTAAAATCACTGTGCAAGAACTTATGTCTGTTTCGTTCACTTGAAAAAACCCTGTAATTAGCTGCATACATGATGGTGGCCCTCGTACCTGCAAGTGGAAACCTATTCTGAAACCTCTCGACTGAATTGAGTTTTATCATATCCAGCTCAACAGACTACATGTGATTTTAGGTCCTAATTTTTAAAGGAATATTTTTCTCATTTTCATGCGTATCTTAAGTTTAAACTTAAGCCTCTTTCTATGTTTGTGTGAATATACACAAAATTTCCTTTGGATTGTTGAGCTCTCTGAAAGTATAAAATTTTGTGTGTTGTAGGTTACACACAAGTGTATATCATTTTACATTGAAAAGCATAAGGAGTTTAGCATTGTTTAGTGAACCCTCAATGAGTCAGGAAGGGATTTGAAATGTGCTTCTAATTTTCTTTCAGATATTTTTATGGGTCAGCCCATGTCTTGGTAAACCGAAGTACTTAAAGACTCCATAAAGACTACACAGAATTTTATGTAGTCTGATGATCGCTGGGTTTTGCTGGGGTTTTTTTGTAAGACTTTTTATATAGCAAAGAGAAACAAATTGGAAAGAAGATGAATAGTGCCATACAAGTAAAGGAAAAAGGACTGGTATTTGTAAAGTGTGCTAAGAACAATGTTAGGAAGGTAAAGAGATGACAGTGTTGGGTGCACAGTATAAGAAAGATACGAAGCTATTACAGAGTGTCCAAAGAAGAGTGAGAAGATTGTGAGGAGCCTGAAGGGGAAGCCCTACAAGGAGTGGCTGATGTTACCTTAGTGTTCGGGGTGGACAAGAGGAGACAGATCGGAGACCTCACTGCAGTTACAGCTTCCTGGCACTGATCTCTTCTGTGGTGACCAGTGACAGGACCCAGGCCTGAAGTTGTGTTCAGGGAGGTTTAGGTTGGATATTAGGAAATGGCTCTTCACTCATGAGGTGTTTGGCCACTGAAACGCGCTCCCCAGGGCAATAGTCACAGCACCAAGGCTGAGGGTTCAAGAGGTGTTTGGACAATACTCTTAGACATGTGGTGTGACTTGAGGGTGGTCCTGTGCCGGGCCAGGGGTTGGACTTCTGTGATCCTTGTGAGTCCCTTCCAGCTCAGGATATTCTGTGATTCTGTGGTGTAGAAATGTATCATTCTGCTGAAATTCTTGGAAGATATGCTGGTGCACTTTCTTATTAACATAGTATCAACTTAGGAGTTGTAATAACTGACTAGACAATACCTAGTCATCTTGATTTTATCTTCTAAAATCATCTAAAGTGATTTTATCTTTTTTTTTCCCTTGAGGTTTTGAACTACAGTTCAGATTGGGCCCAACTCTTCAAGGCAAGCCTGTTACTGTGTATACAAATTATCCAGCTTCCGGAGAAGTATTTGATCGCCACAAGTTCAGGACATTATCATGGCACAATCCCACAGGAAAAGAAGATGACTCTGACAAATACTGCAAGCTGGATCTCCAAATTTCTGGGTCATACCAGTACTATTTTAGTCTTGGGTAAGTGAAATTCTTACACTTCCAGCCAAATGCAGTGCAATTATATATATCAGATCACAAAATATTCTGAGTTGGAAGGGACCCACAAGATCATCAAGTCCAATTCTTAAACAGCATCACTGCCTCCCTGGTGGGAATCAAACCCCTGGATTCCCGCATGAGAGGCAGGGACACTCACCACTGTACTAAAGTGGGTTTTCTAATTCTATACTTCGGCCTGAAGAAGGTTTTTCAAATTGCAACCCTTGGGTAAATCAGAATCTGCTAATGAAAGACAGTAACTGTAGTGGCTATTTGATACTTTCTGATACAGAGATATTCTGGAAAATATACAGGACCAAGTTAATCAATTGGCACAGAGGTTCTGACGTTCTTTACTTTATGTCCTCCTGTGTTTCAGTGGGACAACTGCAGAAAAGAACGCCAGTGTCTGTAGTAATTGTAGTCTTGGTATTTGGAGCTTCTGGAAGATGGGTGGTTAAATTCTTCCAGGCTTAGAAGGACATTTAGCTCAGGTGTCATACTGAGGATGGTGCTCAAAATGGAGATCTTTGCGTAACAGATGGGCAGTCATGCTCCCTGTGTTTCTGTCCATATGCCAAAAGGAGGAACACGTACTCTGTCTTAGAATATAACCAAGGTGCCTCACTTCTGCAGAAAGTTTAAAGCTCTGTATCCCAGTTGTATTCTTCTAAGTCCAGTATGTAGAGGTGATGCCTAAGAGATGGATTTCAGTGTTTCCTATTTAATTCAGGTGCCCTGTGGTCCTGGTCCCTGTGTCCCCCCTTAGATGCTGTACTGGGCTACTGTGGCTTTGAAATACCTGCACTGCTTGGATTCTGAAACTGACAATGAGTATTAACTATAACAATGAAAATTAATTTTTCCTAGAAATGAAAAAAGTGGTGGAGGGTACATAGTTGTGGATCCCATTTTGCGTGTTGGCGCTGATAATCATGTACTACCTTTGGATTGTGTTACACTCCAGACGTTCCTCGCTAAGTGTCTGGGACCGTTCCATGAATGGGAAGATAGACTTAAAGTCGCAAAAGAAACAGGTAATGCCAGTACACATTAAAGGATCTAAGTTTTTGTCTTGTGATCAAAACCCAAGGTTACACTGAAGAGCTTCAGTGTGAACAACTAATTTGTTCTTTGTAGACAAAATATTTTCCAGTACATTCAATTTAGTTAATAGATTAAGTAAGTGAAACAATTAAAATATTCAGGGATTTCCTAGTATGGGAAACCACTTTTGTCTTAGTGTTTTGATTTCACATAGTCTTGGAAGTTTGTAGAACTGATTTTTAAAGCTTATGTTACACAGGGGAAGATTCTGATTAATTTACTCGGGTTATCTTACATACATATACATATATACACTGTGTTATAAGTCTGTTACAACACAGCTTGTTAAACTGTTTCTAATTAACTTTGAAATTTTTTCTCTGATTAAATAAATGGCTTCTTATTGCATAGGTTACAACATGATTCATTTTACACCACTGCAGAAGCTTGGACTGTCTAGATCATGTTATTCACTGGCTGATCAATTAGAAGTAAATCCTGAATTTTCAAGCCATAATAAAAAGTGCACTTGGAGTGATATAGGAGCTCTTGTGGAGAAACTGAAAAATGAATGGAATATGCTTTGCATCACAGATGTAGTCTACAATCATACTGGTATGATTTCTGTGTGTTGATAACCAGATTATTCCTCTAATTGCATTTCGTTATTTCTCTCTTGAATTCATTTTTAGGTGCCTGTTTGAAGCAATGTAGTTGTCTCTGCCTTTGAGTTTCTCTAATTCAGGACAACTCTTTATAATTATAACTGATACGTCTCTGTGATAGGTGTAAAACAACTTCATATTGTTACTGGAAGAGTGAGTAGAGGCCTTCTTAGAATTACTGAGCTGTATATGTGGCTATTTAATATGCTTGTTTTCATGAACTGTGGTGTGCAGTTCCGACATAGTTGTACAGAGTTTTATTAATTACTTGGTGAACATAAACTGGGTATTTTCTTCTTAAACTGGGTATTGTATTTGTAGCTGTTTAAAAGTAACTGCTCTAATTTGGATCTAACGTGCAGATGATAAGTAGAGTTGAGACAAGAGACTAAGATGAAGCAGTGGAGGAAATGTTACAGCTCAGTCTGTGAGGAAAGAGAAAAAAGAGCTTTGTGTTTGACGCAGATATGCTAATACAGTTGGCTCTCCTGTATCACGGACCCACAGTCTTAATCTTCTGCGTTGAACAGCAGCTCATTAATATGTAAATTTGCCCCACACCTTCAGATGGCTCCCTGGCACTGTTTTGGCACTGTTTTGGCACTGTGTTGCTGTGTATCAGTTGCTGCGGCGGCTGTACCGGGGTGGGTGGGGAAGCATCAGAGCCGCCAGAGCTGGGACGGGGCGAGCCGTCATGGCGGGGCCGTCATGGCCAGAGCGGGATGGGGTGAGCCACTGTGGTGGAACAACAAGTGGAGCAGCTGAGCTACTGCGGCGGCTGTGCGGGTTGATTTGCATATTCATGAGTGCCTAATTCAATATTCATGTGTGTCAGGTCACGCATGCACAGATGCAAAAAGGGGCCTCCTTCATTGCTAAAAAATCACGCCGCTAAGATGTGAAGCCGCAATGTGGGGGGTGCGAAGTGCAAGAGGGCCGACTATGTACATCAAAGGTGTTACTTAATTGCTTGAGGGACAGTGGCTTTTATTCTGTGTGATCTGATGAATATAAATTATGTATAGTGCTTCATCATTTGTAATCTTACTGATTATTTGGATAATTAGTTTACTTTCGTGTTTAGAATGCAGTTGTTATGCTGTAATCCTAAAGATCATAATAATTAGTGTTCTCATAGGAGAGAGTACAAGTGGTTATGTATACTAATGTCTTTGGAGGCTTAAAACCCCTAAACACAGATAGGTGTATATGTGAGTTTCAAGCTTTATTTGCTTTAGTTCTTTGGTGTTGACTGCTGCCAAACATTCCTATCCAATCAGTCTGCCATGCAGTGTGGCCCTGTTTGCCCTATCTGTTTGTTGAAAAGTTGCTAAGTATAGTTGTTGGCTATGTGTCGGAGGGAATTAGGCTTTTAGACATCCTCCTAGTTCTCCTAAAAAAAGTCTTGCACTTGACTAACTAGAAGTACAGTTTGTTACATGTGCTTGAGATCCTGTTTTTAGAGTCTATATTTGCACAGTACCAAGGAAAGTGCTTGGTTTTTATGAACAGAAATACTTAGCTCTAATAATTGGGCACCAGAAGATACTTGAGAAGAAAAATTAAGTGTCACATTATTAAGCTACATTTGTAGAAGGACTTCTTCAGATTACATTCAGAGTTAGTCACCTCCATTGGGAGAGATGACTCAACATTCATACTGTAGTGAAAGGATGTTTAGAAGTGTGTTCTAAGCAGATAGAAATATTCAGATTATTGCGGTTGCGACTTAGATCATTAAGGTGTTCTTGATGGTTTTGTTGCCTCCTTTTGAACTTTTAAGCTTAGTTTTCCCCTGCTCTAGTTTGTTTATAAGCCAGACCTCTTGATTTACAACTGTCTCTGAACTTTATGAAATTACAAATTTTAGCATTAGCCAAAAGGTACGTTGATGTTTTACACTTGTGAAGCTTTTGGGGGGACTTTTGAACTAAGAAAATATGGAAATAGTCCTTTGGGTTCTTTTTGTCTGGATCTTGATTAGATGGAAATTTAACTTTTTTTTCCCTCTTAACTGAACAGTGATTTTCAGTAGTTAAATTAATTCATTCCTGAGGGTGATTGAATTGTAAAACATGTTTCATAGACCCACTTGAATGTAAAAGACACAAAATGTGTAGTCCATTATTTGGAGCGGATTGTGGGTACTTGCACGTCATTATCAATTCTGCAGTGTGTCTGCATTAAAAGCTTAAGTTGTCTCACAGTAAATCCTCTAATGTTGTTAATTCTAACAGCTCATGAACCTTCAGCTTACAGTGGTTATGTCTGTTGATAGTTTCTGCTTTCTAGTCGAGACTGTTGTATACAACAAGGCACTGCTTCCCTTCTGTTCCTGTGGGAGTCCCAGCTCACTTCCAGGAGCAAGTCTGGAGCTGAGGTGTCTGGTGTTCTCGCTGGAGTGGAGGCCAGGCTACTTGCACAGTAGAGAACAGTGGGAACCAGTTCTTGTTGTTAACATCTCTGTTAGGCTTTAATGGAAACCAACATCTATGGCCTGACTTTAAATGTGGAGTCATGCACTTGAGTAAATCCTACTTTTAAGCACTTAACTGGTCACATCAAACACCACTTTTTTCTCAGCTTTAAAAAGGATCAAAAAAGCAAGTCTTGGGCCTTGCATCTCTACTACTACACTAGAGTTTTGTATAATTGATATGATGAGTCATTTAAAGAAATAATTTCAGATTTCCCAAATAAGAATGTAATGAATTTTAGAAAGTTTTCTGTAATTTCTTAGTATTTGCATATCATTTTACTTCGCTTATACTATACACACAGATATATATACATACATCCTATATGTATTTTTCCCTAGTTGTAACAGATGTAATCACCAGTGATGTTCTGAGCAATTTTTTTTCTGCAGAATTAGATTTCTCATGATGGCATGTTGTGAATTACTGGTGCTTACCTTCAGCTCAGGAAACATGCTTCTGTTCCATACCAGAATTAAAGCAAAGCTATTAAAGCAAGGCTTGTAGACTTTTTTACATGCTACCCCCTTAGACTTAAATTATGTATGTATTGTCTTTACTTGTGAAAGTAATTTATAGTAATTCATAGTTCTTGATAGGTGAATAGAACAAGCTGGTTTTGATTTTGGAGGGAAAAAAGTGTTACAGGATATTTATGTAGAAGGAAGAAAGAAGTGAGGGGAAAAATCTCTCCTAGAACAGCCTAAGCTTGTTATGGTCTATGTAATGTTAAAACAAGGTGGGTTTAGTTGTAGGTGGTATTTAAACCATGAAGATCTTAATTTCCACAAATGGTTTGACCTTATAAACATGAAATTCTGCCATGTACATAAAAGTCTTGATATATAATGTAGGGAGGTGTTCACAAGAGCTGCTCACACTATAGACTGAGCTAGTACGTTCTTTTCTTTCCCTTTGACGTCTTTGTTTAACTTCTTTGGACTAAGCAAACTTGGATTTTAGGTGTTATTTGTTCTGCTATAATTAGAAATTGTATCACATTAGTCACATTAACGACTCTCCGTGTTTCCAATACAATAATTTGTGATGTACTTTCCCATGCATGAAATACTACTTCTGCTTTTCTGGAAACCTGTTTTTTTTTCTCTTGGGCATTCTGTGGTTTTTGGGTTTGTTTTTTTTCTGTTTAGTTTTTCATTTGCAAATATTAATTCAGAAGAATATATGAAACTTATTTTCATTTAGAAAGTGGTTAGGACAGCTTCAGAAATGAAAAGAAATTGTCACTTGATTTTTTTTCTTCATTGTCGTACTTCCATATTTTTCTGCTTTGTATGTATTTAATCATACTGCTGCATGCACACTGTCTGTATTAGAATCCAGCACCAGTTTTCTAGTGAAGACTCCTTACCTCCTCTGAGTGAATTCCTAATGTTCAGCACATCTTCTGGTGTTTGCTGATGCTACAGGGGAAACTTGGAAAACAGAGTTTAGTGTTTTGATCTGAATTAATGTTGCATTTGCATGCACCAGAAAGTACATTCATCTTTCTGTGTAAGGCTCAGTGGCATCGCTTCATAGCACACTTCTTATTATGTACACAACAGTACCTCAGCTAATGCTTCTTAAATATGCATTGAACTATGTTTAAGTATTTTTGGATGGTGCGTGTGCACTCCTGCTTTCTAGTTGTGCGTGAGATCTGACAGAGTAGAGAACAGTAAAAAATAAACAACTTCTCATCAGTCTTGGTTTGGGATGTGTCTTTGCCCTTCAACACACAGACAATATCAGCATATTGATTATTTGATGTATTTCCTGCACCAAAAATATGGGGGGGTTTAAGTGTTTTAGAATTGATGGTGCTATTACATATTTTTATGTAACTAACAGAAAGTTACTCTGCTGTTTCTGCAGCTGTATTTGTTGGAAGGAAAATGGCAATCAGGAATACACTCCTTGCCATAAAACATGCTTTTCTATTGACATGGAAAACTTCAGTTGAAATGTGACTGAGCTATATGTGCTACAGTACCTTAGCTTCTTGGTGTTAAGATGGTTGCAAAAGACAATGAAGTGTTCAGCTTGTGTATTTACATTTTTGTCTGGGTTTTTTTCACCTTTCCTCCCTTTCTTCAATAAGCTACTAACAGTGAATGGCTCAGGATGCATCCAGAATGTGGCTATAACCTTGTGAATTCTCCTCACCTGAAGCCAGCTTGGGTCTTGGATAGAGCTCTGTGGCATTTGACCTGTATGGTGGCTGATGGGAAGTGTATTGCCAAAGGGGTCCCTCCCATGATTGAAAATGATCAGCACCTGAATGTAAGTGAATGAGAACTAATTATAAGCTAATGAACAGCATACACAGCTGATTAAACTTCTCAGTATTTCTAAGGTTGTGTAAATGTACAGAAAGTGTTGCATGGTTTGCAGATACATATACTTAGTGAAATAAGCCTTTACTCTCCAATTTGTTTTCTGAAACATTCATGTGAGCCTTTAGCTTTTTAAAATTATATTAATAAGCAGCATTATTAACTAGTGTAATTTTTATCTTCACAGTGTTTACGTAAAATAATTTTTGAAGATATATATCCAAAAATTAGACTATGGGAATTTTTTCAAGTGGATGTTAACCAAGCTGTGCAGCAATTTAAAACCCTTCTATCTCAAGGTAAAGGAAGACTGTGTTGCTGAAATGTGGAAATTACATATTTATAAGTGGTTCAAGAGTTAGCAGAATGGGGAACAAAATACATAATGCCGTTTTTTGCTATGTGAGAGATCTACTAGGCTGACTTCAGGATACAGGAATGTTTTGAGGCCTGGGAAAGCCTTTCAAGATTTGTACCCCTTCAGTGCTTTAGCCACACTTACCTTTGCTGATGCTAAAATTCTGAAAGTTTTATGCCCTTTAAATGTAATTCCTGTTTTTACTTTGAGTACTGTTTTCTATTTTGTTCTTAGGAAAAATGAGCACTAAATCTGATCCAAATCAACATCTTCAAATAGTTCAGGACCCTGATTATAGGCGTTTTGGCTGTACTGTAGATATGAATATAGCATTGGCAACATTCATACCACACAGGTATTGTATTATTGATTATAGGTTAAAATCACAAGTGAAGTTCAATTTGTAAAGCCAAATAAATGACATTATTTTCAAAGATGAGAAAAGAATTATTTTTTTATTCCTTTTAGTTATGTATGCTGTGTGTTTTAAAAACAAATTTCTCTAATTGTTCTCTGCTTTTAATGTCTTCCTGATAAGCAATGGACCAGCTGCAATAGAAGAATGTTGCAATTGGTTTCGCAAGAGGATTGAGGAGCTAAATGCTGAGCAGTACAGACAAACTAATCACCATCAAGAACAGGTGTTAAAATTACTGTGTTTCAATACTGAATCATTTAAAATTGCAAATGAATGCAAGCATTTCAATAATGCATAATTTCATTACTTCTAGGCTGTCAACTGTCTTGTGGGAACTGTGGTTTATGAACGAATGGCTTGTGATGGTCCTAAGCTGGGTCTTATCAGTAGAAAACATCCTTTAGTTACCAGGTACATATATACATGGTTTTTTATTTGTTCAGAAACTGTTGGAGTCTATGCAGGGCAAGCAAGTTTAAGAGCTCATTAGAGGTGTACATTTACATGTAGAAGTGTATGTTTTTTCTTTTCTGTGGACAAATGCCACTTAGTGACTTGACAGGGTTTTTTTAAGCAACAGGGATAACCTGTTTTAATAAATTTAATTATTTTTTAATAAATAATATTAATTTAATAAATAAATGCGACCAGAAAGCCTGAGACAGCACTCAGAGCACATCAAAGCCTTACATAGTGGAAATGCTGTTGTAGGTGGAAGAGGGATGGAACTAAGACCGTTTACACCTTTCAAGTTTGATGTACTTGATGCCAGTCATGTATCTGAAGAGCTAGGGGCTTTGATCTTACATTACCCGCTGACACCAAGATAGTGGGAACATCTGTCCTTTCTCCTTCAAAGCATGTTACAAAATAGGAAACTCCTCATTGTTTATGCAAGCTGTTTTTTTTTTTCTCTGTATTACATACGAACCAGTTCATAGAGTACTTTAATTTCAAAGACAATGACTTGCAGCTTACATTACTGTATGTTTGGTGTTTGTCCATTTTTTTCTCTTAACTGCCTGTCTGTTCCTTAGGTATTTTACATATCCATTCAAAGAGCTGACTGTGGAGGAAGAAGAAACTATGATACATCAGCCAGATAAAGCTTGTTATTTTATGGCTCATAATGGCTGGGTTATGGGAGATGATCCTCTGAGAAACTTCGCAGAACCCGGTTTGTAAAAGAACTTTTAATTATCTTACATACCATTTGATATTCTAGCTAAAGCAAAAAAGATTTCGTTTAATCTATCCTTTTTCTGGCTGTATTCCTGTGAAGCTGCAGAATAGCAGACACTAAGCTTATAGCACTTTAATTTCCCATTCAGCATACAGAGCAGTTGTAAGAACTGGAATTTGAGGTTCAGTTTTACAAGATTTGAGAGGGAAATTACCAGCTTTCTGCCACTGAAATGGGGACATCCTGCCTCCCCACTTTTGTCATTGTCTTTGTTGCTTACTTTGTACTTTGTTCCAACACCAGTGCTTGTTGGCATTTCCATGAGACAATGACAGTGTGGCAGAAAACTAATGCAATGAAAAGGTGAATAGTATTTTACTGCATTAGTGAGCAAAAACAGGATCCTTGAAAAGTCCACTGAGTGGTAGTCAGACAGTTGAGAGATGATCCAGTTAATGCAAATTAAATATGCAGATTACTTGTGAAGGTAAAATAGGGTATGAGATCAAAATGCAGTAAAATACTGAATTCTAATTTGTTTGGGGACCGTGATATCCAATAAAAGCAAAAAAACCCTTGTGTTCAGAGTAGTCATTCACTTTTATACTAAATTGAACAAAGGACAATTTAATTCAAAACAATCCAGGAGTTTGAGACTCTTTTAGAAGCTAATCTGATGCTATTCCAGAGTCATGTAGAGTTAGCAAACAATGAATTTATGCATAGTAATTTATCACCCTTTCGCTGCATTTTATTTACTTTCCCTGAAAAGGAGAATAAAATGTTTCCAAGGGTATTTTGGTTCAGTTGCCTTTCCGCTTATTGCCCGTTCTTTTAGGCAGACCGTTCTTTTTTCTCCTTCAGCCACTGGCTTTAGTTAATGTACTTAATTTCCATTACTGAGGTTTCTCTCAATTCATGTACAGCTTTTTAAATGCTTTACACTTGTGTTATGCCTTCGTTTTATGCTGCACACTATTTCAACTGAGAACACAGCGTGAAAATTGGTACATAAGGGCAGAAATAAAGGGCTTGCAAAACAAAAGCAGCCAGTTCTCTAAATTATCCTTTAAAAATCACAGTGTACATCCAAAGAGAGCAAAAGTTTTTGTTTCTGTGTCTATGCTGCTATTAGGGAAGAAAAAGCCCACTGTGCTGAAGTGAATGGTTTGGGATGTAAAACTAATTTACAGTCCTTTGATTTTACTTACTAGCTCTGGAAATTCATCACAATCTGCAGTTAACAGAGGATAAAATTGTTAATTATGGCTCTGATAGTTTATGCTTTTTTGAATTTGGCCAGTGTGAACAACCAAACCACAGATTTTGATCATTTGTTTGCTGCTTTTTTCTTTTTTGTGAAATACATTCTTTCAGTGTCTTTTATCAGAAGCTAAATATTCGCTTGGAGGAGGTGTCTGAAATGATACACCAGTGTAAAGTACATAAATTTTGAGTTGATACTGTTGTTTTTAGAATGTTTGGGTTTTTTTTTTTGTTACAGTGTTGTTCAACTCTTTAGCAGTAGGAAATAAAGTACCACACTTTGATTAGTGTATATATTGTGTAGAATGTGCACCAACAAGTGAATTTATTTCCCTTACAGGCTCAAATGTTTACCTGAGAAGAGAGCTCATTTGCTGGGGAGACAGTGTGAAACTGCGTTATGGAAATAAACCTGAAGACTGCCCATACCTTTGGGCACATATGAAAAAATACACTGAAATCACTGCCAAATATTTCCATGGTGTTCGTCTTGACAACTGTCACTCAACGCCCATTCATGTAGCTGAGGTACGCAAAATTAAGTGTGTTTATTATAAAGCTGCTTCTGTCTGTGAAATAAGTCCTGCACTGTCACTAAAAAATCTGCAGGTTCTACATGGCAGAGTTCAGGTGTGAATATATCTCCGTAGCATAAAGGCAAGGTTTCTTGTGTGGTGATATTTAGATGTGGTTTCAGCTACTTTAAACAGTTAGTGGAGTGATGTAACTGTTGTATCTTCTAATTGTCTGCTTTGGCTGAAATATTGCACATGTGGGAGGACCTGGCTAACTTTTCCCTCAATTATTGGACTTAGGGCAATGACTACCAGTATCCAGGATGTCGGTTTTAGCTGGAGTCATTGCCAAGACTTGCTTCAAAGTCTGGCTGCATTATTTGCCACATACGTGTATTTTTCTATTGCTGAATTAAGAAGGAAGTGCTTCGCTTCCCAGAATTTAAAAGTTGGTAAAGAATACCTACAAAAATTATAGTCCAGCAGGTGTATTGCTAAGACTAGTGCTTATTGTTTCCCGTGGGGAAATTGTACTTGCCTAGTAAATT
>WEKX01002816.1:0-12108 GCA_013390025.1 Pitta sordida
TTCTACCCCTCCAACTCGTCTTTCGGCGCATTGGAACTGCCTGCCCCTGCGCCTTCATGAACATCCTTAAAGTATGTCCAGCCTTCCTGGACACCCTTACCATTAAGGGCTGTTTCCCATGGTAACCTCCTTATTAAACCCTTAAGTAGTCCAAAGTCTGCCCTTTGGAAGTCCAGCATGGAGGTTTAGTTCGTGCCCTTTCTCATCACAGTCAATTGAAAATTCTATTGTCTCATGGTCACTGCAACCCAGATTTCCTCCGACCAAAACATCGCCAACCAGCCCTTCCCTATTTGTGAACAGTAGATCTTGCAAGTCTTGCCCCTGGTAGGCTCACTCATCAACTGTGTCAAAAAACAATCATCAGCTTTCTCTAGGAACCTTCTGGACTGCCTCCTCTCTGCTGTGTTAAGTTCCCAGCAGATATCAGGCAGACTGAACTCTTCGGCAAGAACTAGGACAGTCGATCTTGAGGCTGTCTCTAGTTGCTTAAAGAGCAATAGGTCTACCTCTTCCTCCTGGTCAGGTGGTTTATAACATACCCCTACCAAGTTTTCAGCTTTGTTGGCTATCCCTCTTACCTTAACCCATTGGCTCTGAACCTGCTCATCCTTGATGTCAAGCTCCATGGTATCAAGAATTTCTTTAATATACAGGGTCACTCCCCCACCTCTTCGTCCTGTCCTGTTTCTTCTGAAGAGTGTGTAGACTGCCAATATAGCATTCCAATTGTCCACATCATCCCACCATGTTTCCGTGATGGCAACTATATCATATCATTCCTGATGCATCAAAACTTCCAGCTCTTCCTGTTTATTATGCAGGCCTGCGATTTGTGACTGAAGATGCTGCAGGCTGGAATCAGAGCATGAAGTAATGCCCTGAAGAAATAAGGCTTCATCCCAGCCACTGACATCTGCAAAAAGGCTTTTGAGTTCCCATGGTTAGGCACAAGTTTCCTGGGATTCAAACCAGAGCCATGAGTCTCTCTTTGTACAAGGTCAGAGGTATGTCTTCATTTCTAGAGTGTGTCTGCTGTGTCTGCTAGCAGGGAGCGGCTGCAGGGGTCTGTGCCTCCATTTTCTCCACCAGGAAGGGAGGAAGAAGAGAGTGAGGCCACCACACACTCGGTTCAAAAACCTTTCAAACTCCCTCGTCCGTATCATCAATGAAGATATTAAACAGGACTGTGCCCAACACTGATCCCTGGGAGATACCACTAGTAACCGGGTGCCAACTGGATGCAACACCATTTACCACTGCTCTCTGGGCTTGTCCATCCAACCAATTCTTAACCCAGCACAAATGTTCCTCTCCAAGCCATGGGCTGAGAATTTCTCCTGAAGTTTACCACAGAAGACAGTGTCAAAAACTTCACTGAAGTCCATGTACACAACATCCACAGCCTTTCACTTGTCAACCAGATGAGTCACTTATTCATAAAATGAGATCAGATTGGTCAGTCAGGATCTACCTCTTCTAAATCCATGTTGAGTAGATCTGATGTTGTGGTCACCCTGCAGGTGCTACATAGTTACACTCAGGATTATCTGCTCCATGAGTTTACCTGGAACCAACGTCAGGCTGGCAGGTCTATAATTACCCACATCATTTTTCTAGCCCTTCTTGTGGATGGGTGTCACATTGGCCAATTTCCCATCATCTGGGACATCACCAGTGAGTCAAGACTGCTGATAAATGATGTAGAGTGGCTTAGCAATCTCGTCTGCCAGCTCTTTCATGACCATAGACTGGATTCCATCTGGTCCCATGGACTTAGGAGGATCAAAGTGGCTCAGCAGGTCTCGACCTCCTCCTGGGTTACAGGGGGGTTATACTGTACCTTGACCCCATCTACCAATTCAGAAGTCCAGTTGTCCTGCAGTCAATCTGTCTTACTGTTGAAAACAGAGGCAAAGAAGGCATTAAGTACCTCTGCCTTTTCCCTGTCTTCAGATATTCTATTCCCCTCTGCATTCAGTAAGGAGTGGAGACTGTCGCAGCCCCTCTTTTTGCCATTAATGTACTTATAAAAACACTTCTTATTATCCTTTACAGAAATGGTTAGTCTCAGCTCCATCTGGCTTTTGCCTCCCTGATTTTCCTCCTATACATCCCAACACCATTCTTAAACACAACCTGACTTACCTTTGCCTCCTTCCAAAGGCGATACATCCCCTTTTTTTTCCCTAGTTCTTTCAGGAGCAACCAGGCCGGTCTTCTACCCCTCTGACTCATATTTTGGCACATTGGGACTGCCTGTTCCTGTGCTGTCAAGAAGTCATTCTTGAAGTATGTCCAGCCTCCCTGGACCCCCTTGCTGTTAAGCGCTATTTCCCAAGGTACTCTCCTAATTAATTTCTCGTGTTTCCTGTCATATTTTCTTCTCACATTTCTGCCTTTTTCACTCATATTTCTCAAAATTTTCTCCTCACATTTTGTCATGGGGTGCTTTCTCTTTAAATGTTCATAGAGGAAAAGTTTTATCCCCTTTTTTTTCTGTTACCTTTTTTCCCTTTCCCTCGAGTTCAGGGGAGAGAGGGTGGTGGAACGGGAAGGACTCATATCGAGGTTTGAGAGCCTCCTTGGTTAAGCCTAGGCAGAGTCTGGACCGGGACATGTCGCAAGTATTTTTTCTTGTCAGTTTCAGAGGGGAAATGAGCTGGGACAGGGCAGCCGCCATTTTTTTGTCTGTCCTAGGATTTTTTCCCGCCTGGGATTTCCTGACCCAGGCTGGTTCTGGGGACTCTGGGATGGTGTTTGGAATGCTGGGATTTGGAGGCAAATTCACTGCCCTTTGCCAGAGAGGAAAACTGAGCAGGCAAACTGAGCTGAACCTTACTTCCTGATAAGACTTTGTTCCTGAGTTTTCCCATAGGGAATCTTGGGACCAAGGCCCCTTTTAAATACGCCAGCCCAGCTTCACCACTGGGCTTTTTGCCTCAGTAGTGCTGTGGGAACTGGTGCTGATGATGTAGAAACTGATACAGCTGGAGCTGCTGCCTTGCCTTAGAACCCTTGCCTTTCCTGCCTGTCTGCTTCTGTTGCTGTTGCCTCCTGTCTGTGTCACGTCGTCCCTGCCTGCTCTCCAGGAGGACTGAAATGCTGAACCTGGGATTTGTCTGCCAGTTTTGCCTCCTTTCTCCTTGAGAGTCTCGCACCCCTGACAAGGGATAGCAGCAAATCACTGATTGTTGCCTGGGTGGCAGCCTGTGTTCCTGCTGCCCCAGCCATTAGTTACTGAGGGATATTTGGGTTTGTGTGGTACTTCTCAAGATATTTGCATTTGTGTGGGTGGTTCTTGGTAGATGTTTGAGGTTTTCCTGTTGATTGCCAGTGTCAGTTTGATGTAAACATATATATTTTCATTCATATATACCTTACCAACCTAAGTTAATACATACACGTTCCAATATATGTATATATATATATATTACTTATACATATATATTACAGTTGGCCCTCCAATACCACAGTACAGTGGGTCTTGGTAGCATAGAGTGGCAGCTCACTAATATGCAATTTTGCCCCACCCCCTCACATCACCCCCCTGGCACTCCAGTGCTGTTTCAGCACTGCCCTGCTGTGTATTGGTGTTTGCGTCAGCCCTTCCCGGTGCCTGCAGCTATCCCATGCCGGGAAAAATGCCTTTTTCACTGGGCCGGGGACACTGGTGCTGGGAGCCACCTGCGCCACTATCTTCTTGTCTCTCTGGATGGGTAGACCTAGTCTCTCCATACTCAGGGTAGACTTCTACCCCAAGAAAGTCTTGGACACCACGTCTAACCTGAGAGCGTGTAAGTCTTCCATAATTGCACACAGCCTCTTCACTCTGAGCAGAGTGGGGCAGGTGCAGTGCTGGGAGGACCCGCCGCAGCTGCTTCACTCTGAGCGGAGCGAGATGGAATGGGGTGGGCCAGGTGCGGCATGGGCAGAACTGCTGCAGCCACCTGGCTTAGAGCACAGCAGGGTGGGCATGGTGTGGGCAGAGCACTGCACCCATGTTCTGTGCAGCATGGCGTGGGGGTTCATTTGAATAATCATGACTGTCGAATTTTAATATTCATTACTGTCAGTTTGTGCAGGCACACTCACGAAATGGGACTGCTTAATCGCTGAAAAATCATGCTGTGCAGAGGTGAAGCCACTGTCTGGGAGGCACGAAGTGGAGAGGGCTTATTTTATATACATTTCTTTTTATAAAGTTGGTGTTTCTCTAGCAGTTTCTTGACCATTTTTCCTCAATAGCACCCCTCTTAGTGTCCAAACCAGGACATGTTTCCTGCACTATACTCCCCTCCATGTTTCTCAAAAATGTTCACATGGCCTCAAAACCTGACAAACAGCCAAAGCCCTCTTTATTCTTATTATTTTTAACTGAGAAAAGGAAATTATAGGTGATCAACTTGCTTTTAATGCTCGGGAAGGTATTCTCAGAGAGAAGAATATGGTTACAAAGCAAGAGGAGAGGGAACATTTCCAAACTTTGGAATGGTTGTGGCATTTCTGTTTTCCTGCGCCTGCCATCCTGAAGCCTGACTGCCAAGAGTGTTTCTAAGCAACAGGAGCATGCTGTATTCTTTTGGCCTGCAAAGCGTGTTTCTAAGCTGTGCTCCCTGGGGTGAGTTTGGAGGGGCAAGTAAAAACGAAGGTGTAGAGCAGGCAGAGTGAGCGGCATGCACAGACAGTCCAAGAAAGAGGCCTGCGTGCATTTTGGTCTGCAAAGAGGCCTAAGCAGAAGGAGCGAGCTGTGCTCTTTTGGCCTGCAAAGTGAGTTTCTAAGCCGAAGGAGAAACCTCTGTTCTTAGTCTGTGACACAAGATGTTTATGTTTGTCCAATTTTTCTTCCATTTCAGAGACTATAACAAATGGCCCATTTGTAAACATAGTAATAGTTCATCTTAAAAGTTCATGTCTTCAAAGAAAGCACTGTCCACAGAACTGACAAAATACAATTTTCCCTAGTAATTTTTTTAAACATTCAGTCATTAAAACAGAACACACAAATCACATCCAGTTCACCATAATTTTATTTTACTATATTCTCTACAATGCATTGCATTTTGCCCAGACCCCTGAAAAGTGATCACTTCCTTTATTTTTTCCCCTCTTGAACAAATATTCTTATGAACATAAATACTTTTTCTAATTATGCAGCCCATTTATTTTAAGTAATCTAATCCCTACCTGAAGTAATTTTAACCAGAATTATAATGGCATGTGCTACCGGCTGTGAAGGCTTTTTTAATTGCCTACCAAAATGAAAAACACCCAAATAATTCTGCCATAGTAGTAATGTTCCATGGACACTGTAGTGGTTTGACCCTGGCTGGATACCAGAGATTCACCCACAACCTCTCCCTCACTTAATTTTCTCCCCCTCCCCCCTTTATATAAATCGAAAGAGGGAGAAAAAAGAGGAAAAAACTGAAAAAGGTTTATCACAGGCAAAACAAGACAAGCTACAAGTGGGGTGTATAAAGGATTTATTTATTTCTAACAAGATCAGAGCTTAATGTGAGAAGCATCATTTTAAAGGCAACCTTGTCCCCCCCCCTGCTCCTTCTTCTTACAACAGGTGTTATATTCCCTTTTCTCCTACAGGAGACAAAAGAGGGAACAGGGGTAGGNTCAACTTCTCACAGCTCCTCGCTTGCCATCTTCTTTGCTGTTTTTCTACTTTTTTTTCTCCTTTCTTAAATATGTTATCACAGAGGCGCCTCTATCTGCTTCTGACCTTGGCAGCAGCGGAGGTCCAGGCAGCAATGGGCTGGTGCTACCTCTGCTAGTTAGCCTCTCCCGCTGCCAGGAAAAAAACCCCACTCAAATCAGGACAGACACAAAGAAAACAGTTAAAATGCTCATAAATATATACCCAGTGTGAAATGCACATGATGTGCATCATGAAAACTGACCATCAGAAAATGCATGTCCTTTTAATGTGTATTTTTACTGGCTTACTGCTACTGCTAAGTATTTAATTATAGATTCCAGAAAGCTTGAAATGTAAGGTCATTGTGAATTGGTACTATAGCAGCAAGGACTGTGAGCAAAAAAAGGCAAGCTAAAAGCTGCTATAATTACATTTTTTCTTAAGCAGAAGAGTTTCTCCTTAAATCTTACCTTTTTCCAAAATTACTGGTTTTTGGCCACATTCCCAGAAAAGTGTGAAATAGTATTTTTATGTTAACTCTTGCTGCAAGCTTCAATTGTGTCTCCTTTGTGCACATTTTAGCTTTCTGTTTTCCAGCTATTGATGTGCATTAAAGCATTTTTTTGCAGAAACTAACTGCACAACAGAGTCAAGCAATTTTCATCTTACATTATGAAAATCACACTATCACTTTTCAGAGAACTGCTCTACTCATAAGATTGGCCCGAGGGCAGTTTTTTGGTCCTTTTTTTTTTCATTTCCAGCTGTAACCCCTCTAAACCAAGTCGTAACCTCAACCATCTCTAAAGTGAATGAGTATGTATTCAATGTGGACTTATAATGCACCCAGCAAATGCCACTCTAACTGGTAGCTTACTTCACTCTGTCCTAACATCATTAGAACATCATTAGAACATCATGTTCTAATGCTTTTGCAAGGAACTAAATATTTAATACATGAAATTAGTATTTACATACTAGCCTTCCTGTGTACACTTAAGTGTTACAGAACAATAATGTGTAGAACTCTAGTTTTGTTGTGCTGGTTAGTCATATAAAATGCTCTTGGATTCTCCACACAAAGCAGTAACTGTTTGGGAATCCTTGCTTTCAATAGTTTATGTGAGACAGTAATTCTAACACTTGAAACATAGCATATTACAAATGTCTAATGCTTTCATGTCCTCAGTCATGTTAAATCCAGGTTGTCTGTATCTACTTACCAAGCCACTTATCAATTGCATTCTCATATTTTTTTTGATCCTTTAACCAGTCTTGATGCCACCTAAGGTTCGCAATAACACTTGAATAATTCTGACCCAAACTTTGTTTCCAACTGATAAACTGTTGTTTGTTATACTCCTGAACAGAAGAAGAAACCTTTGGATAATTTACTATCGAGCGGAGTATTTTGTCCAAGGAATGTACAATTACTGGGAATTTTGTAGCAACATTTGTTAGCTCATCTGGATCAGCAATAAGGTCTGGAACAAACAAAAAGTCAGTTAAGATTGCATTTAAGTAAACTAAGGAATCAGTCAGGACATAAAAGTTGTGACATACCAAATAGCTGTGGCAGTACTGAACAGCCATCTGAGTATGTGATGTACTTCCATCTGCTAATTCGCAGCATATACACAGAAGAATTCACGTTGCACCCATGAAATTCACTTAGCACCCAAGAAGGTCGAGGTCCTCTGGGTGACATTTCACTCACAGCCTTTTCACGTAGAAGTGGTATAAGAGAATATCCACTGAGGTTCTGTGGAATAGGAATTCCTGCTATATCTAAGGAAAGATATACAAAATCAAACTGCTAGTGCAATTTCCATAATTAAAAAAGCCTAACATAATGCTACAGGTGTCTGTTTTATTTTGATATTAAAATGTTCATTTCTCATTGTTCTTACAGAATAAAGGAACAGCAAGATACACAATGAAAAAATCTTAAGAGAATTCTCAAAGCAAGCTGCCCATCATGTTGGTCAAATAGACTATCATCTATGTCTAACAGAAGTTTGCCAAAAAGGGTTACAACAGCCTCCTTTGACAGATAGTGCTTTTTTATTTTTTAATCATGGTTGTAAACATTTCTCTTCTGCTCCGACTATATTAGGTAGGAGAAAAAGAGTATCTTAGGATGAAAACACCCTAAAAGCTCCACACCAACATGGTGTAACCATTTATTCCTTTAACAGTAATGGTGCTAAGCTTCTTCATCAGTACATATTGCAATGCTTTAAAAAGGTAGCCATTATGGTTATCAACTGAAGAGCAGAGCTACTTGCTTCTCTAGTAGGACTGGAGAAAAAAATGGTATCAGAGGTGTCAACACAGTGCATGTACAGAATTCACTGGATGACTCTCTAGCCCACTAGCACTCAATTGCAGTGTACAACTGACACTCTTGAAGACACGTCTTCAAGAGCATGCTTGGTAGACTGGCATGAAAAAGTTTTTCTGATCAGTAACTTAAAAGATCACTGATAAAGTCTTAAATGACAACTTCACCTGAAGTTTAGTTCCAATGAGCATCATGATTTATCACAGATGACTGTTTAAAAATTAATTCTTAGAAGTGATTTCCATCTAAGTAATTTAATATCGGAGGTTTTTATTTGATTCTCTGTCCCATACTCAGTATTTTCATATCTAATAAAGCCACAATGGATATAAATTATCATACACAGTCGGCCCTCTTCCAATTCGCGCCCCCTATATTGCAGCTTCACATCTTAGCAGCATGATTTTTGAGCAATTAAGGAGGCCCCTTTTCGCAACAGCGCATGCGTGACCTGGCACATATGAATATTCAGTTAGGCAGTCATGAATATGCAAATCAAGCCCCCAGCCGCGCAGGGGCAGCTCTGCTGCTTGCCCCGTCCCGGGCGCAGCTGCTGCTGCTCCGCTGCTTCCCCACCCCTCCGGGCATGGCCGCAGCGGCTTCACTGCTTGCCCCGTCCTGGGTGTAGCCGCCTGTCATGGTTTCTCATGGGGCTGAAATAGATAGCTCCCGGAAAAAAACCCTCTTCTGGTTTTGTTCTTCTCTCTCTCCCTCTCTCTCTCTCTCTGCTTGTTTATTTTATTTTTTCTGGAGCAGCCAGGATGGGGTAGCAAACCACTCCCCTGGAAGGGAAGGGATGGAGCAGGGGGTCGGGCCGCGGGGCTTTTGGGGCTTCAGAGAGCCATGTGTTTCTCATTTGGTGCTCAGTGCAGAAAAAAAAGCAGCTTGCAGCAAAAGCTTCAGGACACCTGCAAGCAGGTTTTTCTCCCTCACCCTCCTTCAATCCCCCTCCCGGGGGTTTTGCCTGTGTGACCCAGCAAATCCCTGTGCCCCACTGATGCCTCTACCTTTCCCCCCTTCCGTTTCTCATTCCCCCTCCCTAACTGTGAGAGCACCCCGTTTTCCTTTCCCCTCCACCCCCCACAAAGTGTCTACGTGGGGTTTTTTTTTCTCTGTCTTTGCATCCAGTGCCTTTTCTCCCTGGCTGGCTCGGCCTGGGCGTGGGAGAAGCTGCCATTTACATTAGTTTGAGCCCTTGTTCTCGTTCTCCTGGCTCAGGAGCTCCCCCATAACCCGTGGCTAGAGAGCAGCACTGCAGCCACGGAGCTCCGCAGCACCACCTGCCAGCTAGAGAAGAGTCACTGCAGCTCCTGCCCACTAGAGCGCCCCCTGCTGCATCCTGGTGGTATGACACCTGGAACATCATTTCTAGGGGAAAAGACCTCGGGGTTGGGAAAATTAGGGATTGTTGTTGTTACTGCTTTATATGTGGCTGGTTTATTTCTGTTTTTCCCTGGTTTTCTTCCTCAACATTCCTTAACCACCACGCATTCTATTTTTAATATACATTAATAAAGTCGGTGTTTGACCTCTGGCTAGTCTCTTGCCAATTAATAACCACACTTATTGGCCTCTAATGGTCATACCGCCGCTGCTCCGCTGCTTGGCCACCCTCCCGGCATGGCCACCGCGGCAACCGACACACGGCAACACAGTGCCGAAACAGCACCAGGGAGCTGTCTGAGGGTGCAGGGCAAATCTGCATATAAATGAGCTGCCAATCAATGCAGAAGGCGGGCTTCGCAGAACTTGAATAAGACTGCAGTCCTGTGGTATAGGAGACCTGACTGTATTATTATGTCTGCCCAGATCAACTGTACATTTCTTACACAAAGCCTTTATCACATTTTTTCTATATGGCCCTTCATTAAAAGCATTTCTTTGATAAGCTAATGAACCTGCATCCCTTCAGGTTTAATCTCATCCCTGGATGCATTTACAGTGTAATTTCTATTGAAAAATGTTAGATTTGAAGGTAGCAAGGATTATTTATTATATCTAAAATGCATCTGATTGGTTTTTATCACCCTTTTTGTAGTAACAAATAATCCTCTATATAATCAGGCAGTGTAATTACATTGATGACAGTAAAAGTAATAAGAAACATCATTGTCTCCTTCATTTAATTTTTCACTTTTTCTATTTACTTCATATGTATCCTCTATGGATAAATTATCTCTTCTTGTGTTACTATATTGCCTCACAAAGTATAGGCATTATTCTGACTATAATACAAATGTATAATAATGGTAACTGAGAAAAAAATTAATTTGAAATTACTTAACTCACCAAGCATAGTAGGATATATATCCACAAGAGATACTACATTGGGTATTTGCTGCTGTTCTTTTATACCTGGCCCCATAACTAAAAGAGGAACATGGGAACTTCCTTCATACATGCTCATTTTATAGAACTGACGGTGTTCCATAGCAAGTTCTCCATGGTCCGCAGTGAATATGATGATTGTTTTTCTAAGAAGCCCAGCATCTCCCAGAGCTGAAATAATCTCACCTGCAACAACAAAAAAGATACTGAAAGGGCTATGTCCAGAATACTTGTTCCAACTTCTGTATCTGCAAAGCAGCATGCAAACCTCAAGCAATCCTTCTATTCAGAGGGTTGGAAACTCCTCTGTTTTTGCATATACATTTGTACAATGAGGACATGACATATACTCACAGAATCACAGAATCAGTAAGGTTGGAAAAGACCATAGAGATCATCAAGTCCAACCTATCACCTGTTACCTAATCTAATCTAGTCAAACCTGTTACCTAACCTGTTGCCATCCTACTACCAACACATCATCCTTCCTATAACACACTACCCTAATATCTAATATCTCTTCTCTTTTTGCATGTACATTTGTGCAACAAAGACAGGGCGAAGATCAATGACGTTAATAATTAAGCAAAGCACTTATGCATCTTAAATATTAAAACATTAGAATGATTCTTGCTTAACCAAACCGGTTAAAATACTTTACACAATTAAAACCCCAGTGCAGTTACTTTGCAATCCCTTCCTTCCCTAAAACTTCTAGGCTTCTATCGATCTGTTTTCATTCATAAAATGAGGAGGAGCAATTCCATGTCTTTAAATTCACTGTCAATCTAACATGGCTAAAAGATTGGCTTATTTATTAATTAATTCCATATTAGTATGCAAGTAAACTCTTGTTCATTCATGGTCACTTCTCAAATTAAGAAATAAAATAAGATCAATTTGCATTGTCATTTTTGTGTATGTAGACCTTACTGCAAACAAAGAAGAATTCTGAAGGTCCAATTAATTACAGAGAAACCCTGCATATTCATCGTTTGCATATTCACATATTCAATTAGCCGCAGTTGGATTGAGCTGGGGGGACTGAATACATGTGCATAACGTCCCGGATCCCAGATTCCACGGCTGGGAGGCACCAAAAGGTGCTTCCTCTGCTTTAATGAGGTACTACAGTGCAAGCCACACTCCCAGGACTGCCCTCCAGACATAATTATCGGAGGGCGCATGGCTATGGCGGGGCGTAATTGAATATTCATGGTTTGGTATCTTCACGGATTGCATAACTTGCAGATCCTGCCCAGACTCGTCCCCTCTGCTACTTCTGAGGGCGCTTTGTATTTCTTCTTAAGTTTGAATAATATGCTGCTGTGTGAAACTCGAAATGTAACCTTATTGTTTAGCTCATGTGTAACAGTTGTTATCCAGTCTATGCATTTGAAATCAATCTCTAAGGAAAACACACTCCAGCAACTAGAAACCACGTTAAAACCCAGCACAGACACGGCAGGGAAAGGACAGTGGCAGGACCCTCCGTGCCTACACAGAACCATTGCAGGGGGNCAGATCCATGGCAGGGGTGGGGAGGGCGCCAGCTTCAAGGTTCCGAGCTGTGCGAGCTGCTGCGAGGTTTTTCTACTTGGAAACGCAGCTACCGGATTCCACGGCTGGGAAGCGGCAAAAGGTGTTTCCTCTGCATTAATGAGGCACTACAGAGGAAGCTGCACTCTCAGGACAACCCTCCAGACCTTATAAGTGGAGGGGGCTGTAAGAGTCAGTCACAAGTATTGTCTCAATTTCGTCATCAGGGACTTGGACAATGTAA
>WEKX01002821.1:6624-18340 GCA_013390025.1 Pitta sordida
TGGAGAAAACCCCTCCTCTGGCCACATTCCTTTCATGGGAGGGAAAGGGAGATAAGAAGAGATACCTATTGTCTGTTCCAGCAAAAAGGAGAAAAGTTTTACAAGAGAACAAAAGGCCTCTCCCCATGACAATGAAATAGCGAGACATTACTGCATACACCTTACAGAAGTCTAACGAAATTCTGTAAGCCTTCTTGTGCTATCTTTCTATCATGATAGAAAAGCAGATGCCCTTTCCATCAGCCTTAAAAAAGATGGCTCTTTCAGAACATGAATTGGCTAGTATCGTTCAGTATTTCGAGACTTAGATATTTTTATATTACAAACAGGGTGAAGGGGTAAGGAGGTATGTATTTACTCTTCTTATGATACTATGTATTTCTCAAGAGAGCTTTTCTTTTTTTCCTTAAGTTGGAAATCTTAGAAAATCTATTCCTGCCGAATTAACATTTCATCATACAAAACTAGTATTCTCAGTGACGTAAGAGAAAGAGTCTATAATTATGCATGTGTCACTTTCCTTCACAGCACATAAAGCGATGTCTTTTAGGCCATGAGAGAGAAATCACCACAATGATGTAGTATTCAAGAAAACCATGTCCCTGGCACTAAAAATTATTGGAGTATTCTTCAATATGCAGTCGGGTCCTCTATAATGCAGATCCATGGTCTTAATTGGGATCCGCATAGCCTGACTTCTGTGTTGAATGGCGGCCATGATGCCACTGCCGCTGCCGCCTGCGGTGCCGCCCGTGCCACTCCCGTTGCCCGTGCTGCAGCCTGTGCTGCTGCCACAGTGGCAGGTCATGCATACGCAGTTGTGAAATGGGTCTCCTACACCGATAAAT
This sequence comes from Pitta sordida, assembly GCA_013390025.1. Taxonomy (NCBI): domain Eukaryota; kingdom Metazoa; phylum Chordata; class Aves; order Passeriformes; family Pittidae; genus Pitta; species Pitta sordida. The sequence goes on from WEKX01002821.1 coordinate 7,473, forward strand.
AATCATGCTGCTAAGATCTGAAGCCACAATATGAGGGGCATGAAGTGCAAGAGGGCCGACTGTATTAGCTTTACAAATGGCACTTCACCACTCTTAAGGTTTATAGACAGTCTGCAGTGATGCACAAATTTCAAACGGAAGCAGGACCTGTATATATTAAACACAAGCCACAAAACTGCAAGAGCTAACTGGATAAATTATATGTTCTAGTGCACCATCATTAGAGGTTCCAGTCTTAACAGGTCAATGAGGCAAAATCAAACTATACCACACTGACTTCTTCTGATAGCTGCTGCATATTTTTGCAGTAGAAATAGACTTATCATTTGCTGAACCATATGAAAAAATTGCTTTGAATTATGTTCACTCAAAGCCATAGTTTTGCGGTCTGTTGTCTAGATACTGCTGGGATCCTTGTCAACTGTAGACATCTCAAGGTTTGAGTGGCAGTATCTACCTCTTGCTCAAGATAACTCTTCTGCTATGACATCTTCATCTTTTGTTAACAGAATCTTACATATTTACTGTTTCAGCAGATAGACGTTTCCCAAACATACAAATTAACTTTATACTTAAAGATGAATTACTAGTAAATCACAGGGCATTTTATTTCCACACTAACATTATGACTAAAAGTGGAACAAACAACATTACTTCCAAGAGACTATTCATAGTCTCTAAATTAAGACCTGGATGTTTGGACTAAGATACAGCTCCCATCCCGCTCTAAGCAATACAAACTAACAGCATCCATGACAGCTAAGAGCTTAATGCAACAGAACACTTAATTTAGAGACTGTTCTTGTACATAATGCTGTTTCTTGTATCAGAGCCTATCTTTATGGAGAGAATAAGTTAACATGAAGCTTAAACCAATTTTTATCCTGAAGAGAATCAATCTGAAGATTTGAAGACCTTGAAAAGTTATTGGTACAATAAGCACTTGAAGAACAAAATCCTGTTTTCTACAATGTCAGGATAGTATCTCTCTGTATGCATGTATTGGATGATTCTTCTCTGGATACCTGCTGGAGCCATTAAATATGAATCAATTTCATTCAGTGTTAAAAATGCATCCAAAATGCTCTTGATGTCGTCCCATAAACTTGAACAAAACCACTGGGAATAAGTTTGGTTCTGTGTGTGCCTCTGAACACCTTCTGTGAAGTTAGGGTAACTACAAAGGAACGTGTCCAGCAGCATGGCTCCTGTAAATCAGGAACGTGGAGTGCAGTGGCAGGACATGCGGCCATGCACCAATCGATGCCAAGACCAAATGAGAACTGGATGTAAAAGGAAGAGATTTAGAGTACATTTCCTCTCTGCATGTATAAAATAGAAATGTTTCTGTACAGCTTTCCTTTGATCAAAGTAAAAGGGATGGGAAAGCCAGCAGTAGAGTTATGCAAAAAGTTCTATTTTGTATAATGAAAATAACTTTCTCATCAAGAACACTTTTCATTCGATTCGAGAAAAAAAATGATTTTGCAAAATTTTTGCATTCTTTTTCTTGGAAACAAACTGTCAAAACATTATAAAAATAATATGTTTGGCAAAACCTCTTCTCCCAGAAAGAGTGGAAGAATTAAGCCAATTGAACATGCACAGATGAAGAATAGGAGATAAAAAAAAGAGTTGAACAGATTATCGAATGGAATAGCCAAGATCCATCCCAACACTGATGATTACTTAGTTCAGAGCCAGCCTTCCCAACAGAACAAACACAGTGACCCCCTGTTACTCACGGGCTGTTGGGTCTGGTCCTCCTCATGCGAGTCATGGAATCAGCTAAGATAGCGATCCCACTATGTAGTCAAGTACAGGGCCGGCTGTGCTTGCCACGCCAGTGGCGGGGGGGACCAGGGCCGGGGTCGGCGCCACGCAAGCGGTGGGGCCGGGGGCTGAGCAGACTGGGGTCGCGGTATGTTCTGCACACGTGCCAGGTCCCACAGCTCGCTGGAAAATCAACAGCGAGTATGGGATCTCGCAAATTACTGATCACGACTATGCGGAGGATCACTGTATATGGTAGTCATGAGTTAAAAAACATAAAGCAAAACTTCCAACACCTGTGTCTATTTTGTGTTAAATGTTTACTTACAACTACTAGCCCTTTCTTTTTAAAACTGCACTTTTAACTTATTTGAACCCCACATGTAATATAAAAGGAAAAAAATTTGATTATAAATTGATTTCTAAGATGCAGTATCATTCTTAAGCTCAAAAAGTGAAGACTGTTCCTATTGTCCCTCCAGTTAGTTAGATAACTGGTGTCCCATCTCACAGAAAAACCTCAACTAAACAAACCAACCCAAACCAAAACTATGAAGAGGCAGAATTCAAGCACAAAATACTGTTCAGAATTGAGCAAAAAAATCATCTTTCAATCACAAGAGAAAAAAATGTTCATATACGTACATACATATATGTAACCTAACTCAACCAAGAGAATAAAATCTGGAAAATCAATAAGCTTTCTTCTTTGCATCACTGATTTAGTTTCAGCCTTGTAGACTTCAATGCATTGTGACCAATCCATTTCCAGGGCTATGTAGAAATACAGAAATAATTCTATTGTGCAATCTCATGACTCCAGAACCGGCATAACACAGGGAGTTCAATGGAAGACAATCACCATCATTTTAATTACCTTGCCTACACTTCCAGGAAAGGTAAACTAAGGGACAGAAAATTAGACACAGACTAGAATGTAAAAGGCTTTGTCTCAGAAAACAGAGGCAAAGATAAAATAAGTTCAATTTGATTTTTTTCTGTTTGTAAACTGTGCTATTATTTTTCACTAAACTCCCTCCCCACCTCAGACCATTAACTGACATTTTAGCAAAACCAAATCAAAAGTCATTTAGAACAAACTACAAAACAAACTTGAAAGTAAATAGAAAAGTAATTTCTGTGATACATTTTTCTATTTTCTGTATTTATTGTCATAACCAGTTACTCTCTGTAAACTGCTGAAACTCACTTCTGTTTTTCTTTTCTTATGGCATGTATTAAATAAATGAAGTACAAGTATATACTGTACCTTGTTTTACCTGTAAGGAACACACACCTGACAAAAGGCAATCTTCACATCCAGAGTAGGTTCACCACAATAATACAAGAAATGGCGGCTCATAAATACCTGCAATTAAACAAAAGTAGACATAGAAATCTTGCCTGTCTGCTGATGTGCAAATATGATGCAGCTCTAGCTACATTTGGATTCTAACACCAACCTGAGCTGCTACCCAGCTCGTGAACAACAGAAGTGTTGTAACGCTGAACAGTAAAGAGGCTTCTAATGCTTGTCAAGGTTATGGCCAAATATGACCTAGTTACATCTGCAAAATTTTATAGTAACTAATGCTTTACCTCAAAGTTTATCATGTCACCCTCTATACTCCTACACCCATAAAAATAAAAATCAGGTCAATAATGTTCTAAATAAGGTGGGAATGGCCAACAGCTATTGTTATGGGGAGAAAAGAAGCAAGTCCTATGCTGACAAGTATTTGGAAAGGCATAGAAATGGAAGGACTAATTGTATCGCTACATAAATTCATGGTACAACCATTTTATGAATAGAGTTCTGGTTCTCATCTTAACATTCTACAAATAGAAAAGGTACAGAAAAGGGCAGTAAGAAAGGTCCAAAGAACATACAGATTCCTTGCATGAAACAGCTGCACAGACTGGGAGTGTTCACTGGATATTCTGAGTTGGAAGGGACCCACAAGGATCATCGAGTCCAACTCCCAAGTGAACNAGGGGTTTTTTAGCCTAGGAAAGAACTGAGTGGGAATATGCTGGAGATTCATAAAATGAGTAGCATGCCGAAAAATTGAAAACAGTTTCCTGTCTCTTTTTTTTAAAAATAAAATATGCAGCATCGAGTTGTTATCAAACAACAGATATAGAATCAGCAGTAGGGGAGAATTTTTTATGTACTCCTTCATCACTGTGAAACTCCCTGCCTCATGTTGTTGTAGAAGTCATCAGTCAATATAACTACTAATATGATTAGGCAAATTCACATAAGAAGGAATCTGCTGAAGGCACTTAACCTCAAAAGTATCATCCCTGCTTGACTCAGGACAACCCTGAGTCACAGTCTGTCACTATATGCTCACCCTACATTTAGATTATTTCACAGGCATCTGATACTGGCCAATGGAGCCAGACATTAGACTAGACAGGCCTCCCTGTGTGCCTTATTACAGCTGGTTTAACTGGATTCCATAGTACCACACTTAGCTCTGGCTAACCAATCCATTACTAACTGCATTCTACCATGGCACATTAATGGAGAAACCTCTCTCACTCTAATGCATCTATGGCACAAGACTTTGCAGCACATCAATTTTTCTGCATGGCTCCATAAAAATCCAGCCAAACTGAACACATAAAACAACAACCACCAACTTGTAACAGTACAATTAAAAACCCAGCAACTTTTATGGAAAATAAAATATACAACTTCACATTTTTCTTATAAAAATAAGCTCATTTTAAAGACTTAAAAATCAAAACAAAGCAGACATGCAGTCATCACTCCTTGAAGATAAAGCTATGATTCTGAAACACTACAGAGCTACTTAGGGTACTTGTCTTCAAGAGAAAGAATTAACTAACTTCAGATGTAAGCGGCACTAAATAAGACAAGATTCAATTTGGAGTGACTATAACTCATACCTACTGATCAGGACTAAAGAAACTACAAAAAGGTATTTGCCAGTACTTGTCAACTTCAATGCGTCACATGCTCCCACATAAATTTAATTTTTAATGAATGAATGTATGAATAATCCTGCTATGAAAGTAAGTTCTTTACCTTCTCTGCCTCACATTACAGTGTCTGAGATTGCCGTCTCATTGCCCAGTGAGTCATTATCAGAGTCTCACACTCCACAGAGGGTTTATATCGGTTTATATTAAAACAAGAAGAAAAAATTGTGTGTGTGTGTGTTTTTTTTAAAGCTTTTATCATTAGTCATATTGCCAGTGATTTCTGGAAAGCCAGAAGATAATTACACTGTTATGGTGCAGATAGATACCCTGGCTGGATGAATTACATTGCTATAAGAATCAATGACAGAAGTGTTAATAGTTATACCACATTCAAGAAAGAAACTAAGTGAAGAAAGGAAGGGAAGGAAATAGGGGGAACTTGGTTTCTCACTGAATTTGCTGTAAGGGTCTAGTGAGACGACACAGTTTGTATTATTGATACATTCCTAGGCATACACAGCTCCTCAATTTCCACGGGAGTGACTGTAATTTAATAGTGACCCTGTGCTGAACAATAGGTAATAGAAGTATGACATGTTTAAACAGTCTAGATAAGTTCTCATATTCCTCTGTACATGTGATATACCAAATGAATCACTACTGAGATGAGTTTCTCCAATTTTACACCAGAAACAAGGACACCAGTCTATAGCACAGAGGTCTGTAAGACTGTGTACCCAAGTCGAAACAGATTTGAGTTCAAATTTTACACAGTGCATATCAAATTCATACAAGATTCCTTTCAGTGCCTTGTACACATGTATGTAACTCCTAATTCCTTCAAGCAGAAAAAACATCCACACTCAACTGTGTAAATTTTTTTGATCGTATCTCCTCTGGTGCTAGCTGACACCACTAGAGATGTTTAAGAAGTGTCAGTGTAAAGTGAATAAAAAACTGGTCTGATGCTGAGATAACTGTGGTACAACATAAAGCAGTTCTAAAACAAGACGTTACTGAGACAAAAAACATCATTCACTAGGGACTGGAATCTTAGGTGAGGGCATAACCATCCAATAGTTCTTTACCCTACTTTTGACACTTTATCTTTTCAATCTTGAGTGAAATCACCCAGGGTGGGAAGAGCTGGGAGGAAGGAACAGTGCTGATATAACGAAACACCTCATAAAACCCCAGGCTGGCATCCAGCTGGAAAGGCAGAGATTGCAGTAGCTTCATAGGGAGAAAACCTGTGTGGGAAACACCAACACCACAATAGGATCTCAAATTTTCACATGATCAAGGCATCTGTATGTCAGAAGCTGTAAAAATATGCAAGGCTCAGCAGCAAATACATGATCTACTGAAGGGCAAACCAAAACCTGGAAGTATTAAAACTAGAAAGAGAAAAGCAGACACGAAGGCAAGAAAAATTGTGGAAATTCTCTGGAAATCTTTAACGCTAGGTTGAATGGAGGTCCGAGAAACCTGGTCTAGTGAAAAGTGTCCCTGTCCACAACAGGGGAATTGGAACTAGATAGTAATACAGTATTTAAGGTCCCTTTCAACTCAGGCCATTCTGTGATTCCATAAAGAAAATCCTGAAAATCCTTTGAGCTGTCCAGTGGCACAGCCCCCAAAGAAACTGCTGCCTTGAACTGTGGAGATACTACTGAGTCTTGGCCTCTACCTAGCCTGATGCTTTGCCACCATCTTCACTCCACTCCTCCTCCCTTATGAAAAGCTATTTTTCAAAACTGTTCCTCAAAAGAACTGAAGACATAATCGAGTTTTAGGAATGAACTTCTCTTTACCTGCAGTGCTGCAATCAAATGTGCAATTTCTGGACAAAAACTTTCCATTTTCAAGAATTCTTATCTATGTCTCCAGGGGTCAAGAGGATCATGTATCTCATTATTCAAACAGCTCTTTGAAGACTAAATGGATTAAATCAATACTATTAGTATAATTACTGAGAGTAGAGAGGAAATCATGCAATGAGAGTAGCCAAAAAAACCTAGAAAACCAACAGCAACTGTAGTTCTCAAATAAGTACCTTGAAGTAAAGCTTTTCGCTCGTCCTGGAATTCTTTCCTCATCTCTAAATGCTATATGACATTGGCATTCAGTGCATGTTTGGGCAATTTGACCATCAATCTTTGGGCCTTGGAAGCCTTGTTTTCCTATCCAGACTGCACTATCATTCCAAGGATTTGCTCCTGGACCTTGAGTAAAGAAGGTGTGTTTGCCTTAAACCTAACAGATTCAAACTTCTGAGGGCCCTGAACTGTTACTGTACTGATCTGAGGAGAGCCTCAGCACTTGCACCCACTGTGTTGCCTCTAAGATGCTTCTCTAGCTGATATTTAATGAGCTCTCTTGTCTGGAGAAAGAACCACAGTCACTTCCTTTTCAGAAAGTATCTTGATGATGGTTTCTCATCCCAGTGAGAATCAACAGACAAATCCCTTGTTCTCAAGAACACAAAGCAAATCCCTTACAGCGTATTTAAAGCTTTTTGTGAAAATTCAGAAGACAAATGTGGATCCTCAGAAAAGTTGCACATAACTTTTTAATCCAGAGAGATGAAGGAGCCATCTGTCCTGCTACAGTACTGCTTTCTTCATTACAGCACAGACAGGTAAGATTTTTCACTTCACCCCACATTACAACCATCTATGTCAAATGCACTGATCCAGGACTGAAACAAGGTTCTGGATAAGAAAAACCACAGCAGCTGTTTGACCTGTATTTAAACCAGCATTGCTGCACTTGAAATGAATATCCCAAAGTAGCCCTGGTGCTGTTCTCACCACCTCCCACACTCCTGTGACTACACTCCAAGAGGTATTCACATGTCCTAAAACAAAACAAAATAGAAACAAAAGCTTCAAGTTCTAATTCAAAAAATAACCCTATGTGGAATTTTAAAAAATAAATCAGAAGTACAAGCTCCAATTTAAACAGGAATCAAATGGCACCTGAAGATACAATAGACAGAACTACTCCTATGTAAAACATCACTAGGTTTATATCTGGCACCGTAACGCTGCAAACTGCAAGGTTCTAAGAGAATCCCAGGACATCCTCCAATAATATGCCATAATCTATACACAGTCCTATCAAATGTGATAATCTCAATATAAAAAAAGCAATATATATTCATATCAAGTGACAAATCCAGCATTTCTGCTTATTTGATATTTTCACCTAAAGACATCTCATGTGGACAACAGGTACAGCGAATGTCTTCACAGGCATACAGTTCTGTACTTGTGTCTACAAAAGGCAAATGAAAGTATTTATTATTGCCTCATTATATTTCATTCATGGACATAAAGGTTCAGAGCATGAAAAAAATTAATGAAATAGCACCATCATTTAAGGTTATTTAAAAATAATCCCATCCCACTTCAAGAGAGGAAAATTGATCAATTTATCTGTCACGTAAAAACCTTGAAAAACACTAATGTTCAAAGATTAACCTTTATGAATTATTAATGATTCTGTTTTGAAAATGTGTTTGAATAATTTCATGCATTTCTAGTACTGGAATTCCTCTCTCCTTCATCTGAAAATGCAAACTTTCACCACAGTATCCTACAAGTCCTGAAACAACCAGAAATGCTGTCACTCCTGTAACTATATTTTTCCTTCACTGAAATTTGGCTATTCTGCTCTGCATAAACAAGAAGAATGTAGGAAATGATGAAGACCTGACCAAATTCACATACCATGACAAAGTCTAATTGCAGAGAATGTTCGATCCCTAAACTCCTGCAAAATTTCAAATGTGAGCTCTGTTATCCTTAACAGGTTAGATCAAGAAAGAAGGCCTGGAGTCTGCCCAGATTCTTCACATAATTGCTCTCAGTTATGCCTGGAATGCATATGTCGAAGGAGCCTGTCAAATTGGTCTTCAAAGACCAAAATTTCAGGCTTTTCAGCAATTTTTATAGAAATTAATTTTTTTCACATCTAATTTACAGGACTGCTACAAGGGAGCCACTGTGTGACATGAAGTTCCAAGACCTGTCAGATGGTAAATATGAGCTAAAATTTGCAAGTGGCTTAATAATAGACGAGGAGAGTGTGCAAAAAAGTGCCAAAAAACTGCAAAAAAGTGCTTTTCTGGTCTGTCTGTATGCTCTTATTTTAATTATTCTTGGAATAGCTAGGGAGACAAGGGGTGTGAACAGTGTAATTATTAAGGATAAATCCCAGCAGAAACAGATCATCTTCCACTGGGATGAGAAGTGATGGCACGTAAAAATTCACAAGAATCATAGAAGTGGCTCTGAAATTGAGCTGCTGTAAGAGAAAATACAGGGGTAAAGAAACAATTGTGGAGTAACAGTGAAAAGGCTTTTGGAGGAAACACATATGAAAGGAAAAAGAACAAACAAGCTGAAGAGACAAGCAGATTTTCTAATGATGACAGCCCACATGCAGAAGACAGGAACAAACGAGCTCTAAGCCTAGCCTTCCTACCAGCTGTTTGTACATTCTCCAGTCAGTTACTACTAGCCAGATCTCCACATTTAACAATACCTACTTGGTCTAAATGCTCAAGTTATACGTCTAAGGTATCACAAAGACGGGTAATACTTTTATGAACAGCAACTATCGAGAAAAGAGCCTACTCCTGTCTGATGCTGCAGCAGATTAATTAGTCAAAGTTTATGATGATCTAGCCATAATCCCTTATACCATCTTTTCATTTGCAGCTGAATATCTTCACTCCCTGCAATGCAAATTCAAAGAGCACATAAAATCTAGCCACTTCCTAGAGGCATTGAATTAGACTTTGATGTTGGAAACAGCTCTGAATTTGCACAGGATGGACCTCCAGTGCTAAGTGTGCAAGACCATGACTACTATTGTAAGACAAAAATGAAGAAAACCTACTTAGAAAGAGATCAGTACAGTAAAGCACTTTCTACTACCTTTCTGACCTGAAATAACAACTTTTACCACAATAGTAAAAAGGAATTTGGGGAATTTATTTTCTGCATTTTTTCTGTTGTAGATCTGTAGTTGATTTTGATCTGCTTTCTCTTTCTGAGGAAAAAAAAAGGAAAAAAGTGAGGTAACCATCTCAGTACTGCTGATTTAAAAATTCTGCCCTCTTGGAAGTTTGGTTTTCCCAATTAAAAAAACAAACAAGCAAAAAAAAAAAAAAAACCAACAAAAAAACAAAAACACAAAAAAACCCACCACACAACAACAAAAAAACAGCCCAAAACCAAACAAACCACCCCAAAACAGTAAAAAGCTGTTCCTTAGATAAATATCATTGGCAAAACTGCCAGAAAGTACATAATGAATCATATCACAACTATTTTTAATACAATCCCAAGTCAGAGGACATTCTCCAAACTAAATCAAATTTCTAGTATGTTTAACTGTATGCTGTTGGAAAACATTCTCAGTAGGCTGCTCTGTTATTCATGTTAACCATCCAGTTTACAAAGGGGCCATGTAAAAAGAATTAATATCCAAGTCAAAAGAAATCAGCAGAAATGTATGAAAAGCCAGGGCACTTAGATCCAGATCCATTTCAGGGTGCCTTCACATTGTGGCACTATGGTTAACAGTAATTTCTAGAATAGTTTAGTTTAATTTAGGGGGGAAATTTATTGTTTTGGTCACTTAAGAGGAACAAATTATGTAAAAAACATAGTATCTGGCCATGTTTTTACATATTTGATAAAACAATACATTAAATTCTGTCAATGCTCATCTTTCTTTTTAAAGTATGATGCAGTTATGAACAACTATTCAGAACTATGGGATAACTTTCTCAACTGAAACATCTGTATTTATCATCATAACTTTAAAAGAACAGTGTAATTGCGCACAGAACTAATTTATACCTCCTGGTTCACAGGTTATTCTGAGTTGAAAGGGACCCACAGGATCATCTAGTCCAACTCCCAAGCACACGCCCACACAGGGATCAGGCCCACAAACGTGGAACCACGGGCACCACGCTCCATCCATCCAAGCCTCCCATCATCTAGACCATGTCACTGAGCTCCTCATCGAGTCTTCTCTTAAACATCTCCAGGGATGGCGACTCCACTACCTCCCTGAGCACCCAATTCCAGTGGGAGATCACTCTCTTTGTGAAAAAAACT
>WEKX01002823.1:0-12936 GCA_013390025.1 Pitta sordida
AATTCTATTTGAGATAGTCACAATTTGATAATAAGGAGATTATTTCAAAAAGCAGTTGGCATGTCCAGGGCAGTATCATGACAGCACTGAGAAGTCGTAACTGCTGAAGTTAGAACAGATGATAGACTCATCAGCTGATGCTTCAGTCAGGCAACCTCCTCTTTCATGAGTTCTTGAAACTTTAGATTTCCGTTACTGTCTCTCTGGCTCTCCACAGTGTCACAAAACTTAACGTACCTTTCTCTAAGCCATGTATTGATTGTTGTTTGACTGTTCATAATAGTCTTTGAATGGTGTCTTGTAAAAACAAAGTGGAAAGATGGATTTGTGTGGTTTTTTACTTCCTCAGTATGTAAAAATGAAAAATTGTTGTTATTAATTAAACTGCAAGAAGAAACCAAAGAAACAGCTTTTTATAATACATAAACGAGTATAGCTTTTTATTTTCTGAAAGTCCAACAGAATGATACACAGCAGAGGAGAAAAAATACATTTTTTGGTACCAAAATGGTTATGATTCTATATTATGACAATTCCCATATAATGGCTAGTTTGCAATAAAATTTTACTGAAGATGTTAAGTTTTTACTGGGGGAGATAGACAACAAGCTGGCATTGGTACATTCTTCCCTGGGTACCTCAGGTTTAAAAAAATCCCAACATACAAAACACCTCAACTGCTCATTCCTATAGCTTCACTTGAATTTCATGTCCTAAATATCAGAGCATGAGTTATCTCACTAACAGCAGAAACAAAAAAAAGGCAAAACCAAGAAATTAATGGTTTTGGTAATAAAAATGCTTTCTTAAATAGCTAAGATGGGAAATGACATTTGTTTTTTGTTGTTTTGCTGTTTTCTCTTTTAGTATTTTGTTTTTATTAATGAGTGCTAAGTCAAAGACCTGATTAAGCTGTTAGCTGAAAAACATTTATTCAGGTTTTGATGTCCTATCCCTTCCACTAAGCATTTTTAAAGACCAGTTCCCATGTCCAAGATATTTCTAATGAGTCATCTTGGAAAGTTGCAGTATTTCTGATGCTCACAGGATCCTGGTACATTAAAGAAATGTGAGTATTTCATTGCCCTGTTTGGATGTCAGCTGTGCTTCTTCGAGTGCACTACATCTGCATCAGGAATGTTGAGCCATCATTGCAGTAATAATATTTTTCAGGATTCTGCTGTGCTCTTTGAGGAGACTGCATAAAAGAGACAAAGAATTTTAAGTCTCACAAATTGTTGGAGAGAAGACAGAGCCTAAGAAAAATGCATTCTGTTGGATATTGTAAAGAACAGCTTTAGCAAAATCATGAGATTCTTTTATCTGACATACATGCAGTAAGAATATTTTAACTTCATGTACAATCAGATACTTTTGTTAATATTCTCGTTGTTTTGCTAATGAGGCTTTAAAAATGTTAGTGACTGAAAATACAGATTAAAACGTCTTCCTTTCCCTTCTTTTTACCACCATTCGATCTCTTTACCCCCCACCCTGCCCCTTCTCTTTTTTTTTTCGTCTTTCCTTTTCTTGCCTGCTGTCAGGAAAATCTGCCTTTGAGGGGACAATTCTGTACAGAGTGGTACCGGCAAAGATTGACAGCTACAGACGTTATAACAGTGAGTGTGTTTCAAAATCAACAAGCAATAGCTTTAGTCCTCTGTACTTGTTTGATTTCTCTACACTTGTAAAGTGTGCCACTGCTACTCACTTACGGCTACTCTGCGTGCATATATCTGTCTGCAAGCTACAGTCAGTTTGCTGCTGCTGAACTGCCTTCATGCAATGAGAATGCACCTGTTCCNNNNGAGAATGCACCCGTTCCCTCCGTGCATGTGGATGTTCTATGTCTGCATCATATGTGTGTGTAAGCCCACAGTAAGTTGTGAATTGCACTGGATGTTTGGATCTCAGCTATGGATTGAAATTTAAAAGTTTGAATCCCATTACTTTTGCAACTTGAAACAAGAAGACTGTTGGTAGTGACCGCCGATCTTTGAATTCAAAGTCCATCTGCTCTAAAAATAAAGTTCCCATTGTGATTGCTAAATTAATGAAATATGCTTTGCTTTTCTTAAAGGACATTGTGTGTTTTGGTTTGTTTGGGGTTTTGGCAGGGTTTTTTGTCATTGTTGGGTTTTTAAAATATTTTAATTTACTGCATGCTCTTCATTTGGCATTCTGTCTTTGACAGCTGTTACTCACAGCATTTTGGTTGCTACGTTTTTTCTGCCAAGGAGAGTAAAAGATACAAAGCTATTTTAATTTCATGTTCAGGTTTTTGCCTTCTACATTTTAGAAGAAGGGCACATTCTGCTTTTCATGTGCTTTTGCCCTGTTAATTCTGAAAAACAGAGGATGGTTACATCAGACGCAAGATTGAGGAAGCAAGGAAGACAGAAATCTGTCCTTCCACCTGCTGCCTCAAGCAGAAATCTAGGGAAGAGATCCTACTGAGTCACATTCAGTGTGACTAAGTACAAAGTGTTGGGTCCTGTCTTCCGGTGAGCAGGATGTTGTGCTAGATGTGGCATCTGTTTTTTTCCCAGAGAGCTTTCTCTTGATAAGATCCAAGCTGTGCTACCCTTCCTTCTTTCTGAGTGGGAGTGTTTGTTCAAATTCTTCTGCTGTTCAAATTTTTCTGTTCACCTTACAGTTTTTATGACTGCTTGTGGTTAAAATTTAATGATTCTTGCAGAGTTCTTAGATCATCATGTCTTCTAATCCACCTATCTGATGAACATAATAAGTATTTATGGAGTATATCTCTGGTATGTTTGACTTCCTACCTTAAAATCAGCCTTCAAATCACAGAATCACAGAATCACAGAATCACAGAATCAGTAAGGTTGGAAAAGACCATAGAGATCATAAAGTCCAACCTATCAGATACAGGGGCTGCCTTTGGAGCCTTTAATTTCACAATCTTCCTGGGCAATGTTGCCCTAACATTACCTTGCAAAGTTTTCCAAAAACCTGCTCTCCATGCCAAGCCCATTTTTTCATTAAGAATCAAATCACCCCTCCCTTTTTCTCAAGCCCTTTAGAGCAAGTGAAATCATGAAGAATTCAGTCACCTTTCCAGTTGTGCTAGAGCTCTGCGTTTAGTTCTTCTTGTTAATCGTAATCATGGTTGTGCCATGTCACAGAAAATAGATTTCATGAAATTGATTTCAGAGTACAGGATTGGATGAGTGTCTACAGGAATACTTCATAATCGGCTGCAAGAAGGCAGCTTAACCCATGGTAGATTGTTGTTCCTTGCTCTGAGCACATACCCATCTAAACTTTGTTTCTAAAGCTGATAAAAGATATCTTTTTTCATACTACCTCCCTTGGCATTTAGTTGAGACTTGCACGTTTTTTCGTGCTGCAGAGGTACATCTATTTCCCCATGAAGCTGCATCTCAGAAGGCCATATATCCAGATACACTTGTGGCCTGTTAGTTGCTTACAGAGTTGGAACTGGGACTGAGGAGTGGGCAAATCATAAAATCGGGTCATCCAGGGAAGTTTCAAACAAAACAAGGTGTGGCACTTTTGTTGCTATCAGAGATTTCTGTCATAGATTAAGATGCAAAAAGGAGGATTCCTTATTCTTCCTGCTCCATTTGTTGACAGCTCAGTTCTTGCATACTCATCATGTTCTTCCTGAGCAGGCTGACTGGTGGTGTGGCCAGCTCCTTCCATTTCATATCTGATCTAAGGTCCATACTTTTAGGCAATTATCCATGTCCTTGTGTCTCCAGTGAAAACCATCTGGAGGCTTTCCACAGAATTGTTTTCACTTAGGGATGTCTATTTAGAGCAACCCATAGCTACTCTGATTTCAGCTTTCTGATTTCTCCATAAATTAAGCTCATCTCAATTCATAACTTCAGATTAGTTATGTCTAAAGAGTGCTTGGATTCATCTGTATCACCCTGCATGAAGTGTTGCTCAACTTAAACACATGCTTAGTGCTAAATACTTTTTATTTTGAAAGCCAATTCCCAACTGCTCTGTTCAAAAGAAATTTTCTTACTTGACCAAGGCCTGTAATTGCTGTTGAATTAGTGCGTAGCTGCTTCTAGAAATACCTTCTACTGAGATCACAAGATTGTCTGCTGCATATACACCCAGCCTTACCTTCATATGCTGACATGGCTTTTTTGGTCATTAGGTATGGCAGGCTCTGCTCAGCAACAATTCCAGCTCCTTTGGCATTCTGCTCATCAACCTGCTGTCAGAAAATCTTTGCTGCTGCATATGCTGGGTGAAGAGAGACACGCAACAACAAAAACTTACTTAGTCGTCATTTTGTTGTCACAGCCCTCTTTTCTCTCATTCTGCAACTTTCTTGCACCTCCACAAAAAATGCTTCTTGGATTTCTAATTTTTCATTTTTACTGATTTAGTTTCTCTTTCTTGCTTCACTTTCTTTTTCTTCAAAGATGCAATAACTGAGGAACAGTGCAGATAAAATGCTTGGTTTGACAAATATTTGCCTCTCTTTCCTTATATGTGGATGCTCTCAGTAATAGATATTAGATATAATGGAAGAAGATGAGACAGGATCGTTGAAACAGAAATATTCGTGAGTAATCTTATTTGTGTTTTATGTTTTCTTTTGCTCCACCACTTGTTTTTCTCTTTTTTTTTTTCCCCTTCCCCTTAATCCTTGTGGAATTACGGCCAATTAGCGTTCCAAGAAATCAATATAGTTGATGTATTTATGAAGTTATAAACCCCATTTAGGAGTGTCTAAATGTGACCAAAGTTAAATGAGAAACCCAAATGTGGATTTTAACATCTCTGTGAAGAGGACAGTTACAGTTTTGTGTTCCACCTCAACCTGCTTGCAAAGAAGAGTGTATATCAAATACACAGCTGCTACAGTGAAAAATAATATCTGAGAAAGAACAATTATAAAACTGGGCAAGGGAAATTTTTATGATTAAAAATAAACGTCCTGTTTTCTGGAGAATGAATGTACAGGTGGCAAGGGATTGGGAGTTGTACGTGGAAGAATTATGTTGACTGGGGTGAAACACATTAAATCCTTCTGTTGACTCAGACTCCCACTACCAAGTGATTTTCCATGAGTCTCATGAAAGACTGGTGTTTGGTGAGTGGCAAGTAAAAAACCCTATTGGCTGTGATTGCTTACCTGTCCTTTCACGTGTAACACCATATTCTTGTACTTAGTAAGGGTGGTGAAAAAAAGGTAGTTCCAAAATGAAGAAGACAATAGTACAGTTGCAGAGCTCCTAAATAAGTGATTGTTTCTATTCGCTTTTACAGTACTCGGGGAAATGGCTGAGGGTGAGGTGAAGCCACCAAGTTCCATACTGATGGCCCTGTGTTCATGCTGCAGAAGATGCTTGTGCTGCGTTGCCCTTAATGCATGTGCTTCATGGTGCTGGACACCGCTCCCCTTTTCCCTGCATGATTACCTGTGCCAGCATAAGAATCTTGGGGCTGTTTCTTATGTGGCAAGAACTGTTGTACAAAGGAAAATGAACATGCTGAAAAAATGACAAAATGTTCAGCTGACACAGTTAAATTTTTCAAGGAACATGACTGAGAATAGCAAATACTAATGACTAATACTGAGTTGTTATTGAGACTAATGTTGCCTCAGCTATTCGTACATGTATAACCACTCTTGGTAAAGAAACATAAATTTGTTTTTTGAAAGCATGAATTTGTTAACCTTTAAACTGTGAAAAATTAACATCTCTTTCTTCTACAGTAATGTTCAAAATTCAATTTCATTTTCTGGTTTTGATTTTTTTATGGCACTGGAATGTTTGTTGGGTATTGCTTCAACAAAATACAAGACTTTAACAGAACACAAGCTCAAGAAAAAATACCTTATAGACTGTGGATATTTCTTCTGTCTTCACCAGTATGTGAGGAAAAGGAAGAAGGACAGTTCCTGCCTCATGTACTGCAATTACCATGTATAACTTCACCACCCTGGTCATTCAAATCAGTCATTTGGGCGTTCCACGCTGTCATTCTCTAAATAGAAGGAAAGGACATATTTCCCCTTGCCTTTCTTCCCTTCCATAAAAGGCAAAAAACCCCAATAAGCTTCATTTACAAAGTTCTTTGTTCTGTTAAACACAGTAGACAGTGTTTCTCTCTGGCTGCCAGACGAAATCAGGAGATTCTTTGCATTGTCTCAGGTGTGTGCTTCTGAACAGCCGACCTTTCTATCTCTTAACACAGAGCAAGCCTGGGAAGTGTGTAGAGGGCAGAGCATCAATGGCTTACACTTTGTCAAAATGGTCCATCTTTGGCCAAGGGCCATAAATTTTTGGCTGGGAGAGCAATCCAGAATAAAAAGCAAAAATGAAATTGTCAAATTATAGCTTGAAATAAAAAGCTCTGTAAACTTACTTACGGATTGCCCCTTTTCCCTTCCCCCATGCCATTTTAAGCTATTTAGAAACAATTTGTTTCCTGCTTTGAATGGAGTTAATTTTATCACAGCTGTTTATTTTTGTTTTAACAGCTTTAGTTTACACAGCCCTTTATCATCCCTAACTATCTTTCTGATTCAGAACCTTGATTTGATGCCAGCACAGCTCTGAGAGGCTGTTGGTGAATTAAGTCTGATGTTGTGGTCTCTTTTTAATCCTTGTTTCAGCTAATCTGTTTTGATACATTTCAGAATGTTGCTCTCAAAAGACCTGTAACTGCTATGGCAGAGTGTGTTTGAAATGTCTTGAGAAAACTAGTCTCTCTTATATACCCATAGAGGAAAAAATGTGTGTGAAGTGAGAAATTCCTCCAGACAGTGTTGAGAGAATTTAATTTTCATGAATACTAAATTAGCTTGCATTTGTAAGGAGCATGAATCAACAAAGAATCAGAGCTCTGAGTGCTTTTGAATAGCCGTATGTCAGTAGTCCCTTACTGCAGCCAAAAGTTGGGAACAGTTGGCCCCTGAGAATTTTAACGTCTTGCTGGTGGTGAGTTGGACTAGATGATCCTTGTGGGTCCCTTCCAACTCATAATTTTCTGTGATTCTGATTCTGTGATGCTGCCCTTGCTCAGACTTCGAGGAGATTGCTTGAAAAATGCACCCAGCACTTGGATTTGAGCTACAGATGATTCAGCAACAATATATCTAGGTAAAAGAAGAGTGTCTTTGCTTATAGACCCAGAAATGGGAAATGGGAAATGATACCTCCAAAAGGCTGATGTCTTGAGAAATAGTAAGGATCTGAAAAATTTTCCTGCTGTTAAGGCTGACGTGATAGTAGAGACGTTAGTGAGCACCTTGCTGATGTTATGTTCTTAGCTTGTTAACTCTCCGAATGTTGACAGAGAAGTGATAGATCCTAGAGATGTTGCTGTTAAAAAGAAAAAAAGAAAAAAGAAGTAACAAAAACAATGAGAGACCTGACTACTGCGACTTTTATCCTATCCTGGCTGTATTTGAAGTATTTAGTAACTGGGCTTTAAAGAGGAGCAAGCTCAACGTTTCTGAGGACAGCAGTTTGCTGAGCTCTTACGTCCATGTCTGTGGTAGACCACAGCTGTTTCACACTGTGTGGGTGTGCTGGTCAGCAGCAGCGGATGGCTGTGACAACTGAAATGCTCTCCAGTTTTTAATGTTCATTTAGCAACCTGACCTCCCTGCTAGCTGTAACATTTTCTTCATGAAGAAAATGTCACATTTAAAATTCATAAGCTGACAGTCTGTGCCACTCAGGTTCCTGCTTGGATCCCATCTGTATCTGTGGACTATTTATCTTTTGGAGAAATTGTCCATCCGACTGTATTCTCCTACTAAGATATTTGCAACAGTGGCAAAGAAGTCCATGAAAAGCTGAACAAAATAAAGGAATGTGATTGGAAGAGGGACATTTTTCTCTTCTTAAGAGATCACCTGAGCCATCAGCCATCCCTTCCTTGCATATGCAGAGCTGGGAAGGCCAGTTCAGCTGCAGTGAGAGAATTTTTCAGGCAAGGGTAGACATAGTGTTGCAAATCCTTGCTTTCAAGTTCTTTATCTGTTCAAATCAGAGGTGTATATCTCATGTTCCTTGAAAGGAAGGTAAGAAAGTCTCCTTAGCAGATCTTCAATAGTAAGAGCATGTTAGGTTATTTTCTGCAGGACTGTTTTGTACTTAAGCACTGCATTATTCTTTCTTGATGTTACTGCAGATCTTTATCCTATTTGTTCTCAGTGTCCACTGCATATAGTTCTCTTCTTTCACCTTTGTCTCTAGACCTCAGCTATGTTGGATAAGAGCAAGAGCAGACTAGTTCTTGTAAAATCTGAGGCTTTTATTCTTACTGTTTTATTTATTTAGTTAGTGTCAGTTTGTGTCAGTCAAGAAAAAAAATCAGGTAATTTTCCTAGTTGATCAGGAATAAATCTTTTAACTTTGAAGGAGCTTGGTATCTGACTGCTAAAATGCAGTTTAGTTTGGACTGGCCTCACATTAGTCCATTCAAAAAGAAAAATAAATGCTGTTATTTCCTGTGTTGTTTTCATTATGAGGACTGTGTACTGAGACAGAGCTCTGTGGCAGCATAGAAAATGGAATAACTCTTGGGTTATCGTCAAGCACAGATGAGTGATGCTTAGGAAATGCCATAAGCCTGAGGTGAGGCTTCTGATACAAGGTGTGATGTCTTGTCACAGGAGAATGGTCATAAAAGCTGAAGATGCCATAATGAAAAATAAGTGATGACCCAGAAAAAAACAAAAGCTCTATTCTTATTACAGCCCCTTGAGGTTTTTGATCTTTCTTTCATGCAGGCTTCAAAGGTCTGGAAGTCCATGTGAGACCTATTGGGTAATTCTCATAACTACTTCCATATTTTAATTCCATCCACTGGCCAAAGGCCAGATCCTCTTCTCCCACAATTAGGGATGGAGAAGACCTATTAAAACCTGTTTTAAAAGCAGCTTTTCTGTTCATTTCAAGAAGTAGCTAAGAGCAGTCATGGATTCTATCAGTTATTTGTGGAGGGAGGTCTTTGCACTGCCCCACCCTCTATCACATCGTGGTTCACAATTTTGGAAAGGATGACAGGAGGAACCTTTGCCAGAGGATAGTTTTCTCTCATGTGATGACTTTTCTTTGTTCAGCAAAAAGATGATGATCACTGTGATTTTTTTGAGTTTTTTAAGCTGTGCATGTTTAGTACTCAAATTATTTGTCACTCAGTAAAGTCAATGGGTAGATGTGGTAATAAAGTTGGTTCTACCCTCTCTCTCAGCCAGTGCCCTGGTGTTCAATGCTATCTAAACTGAATGTCTGAAGAAATAGAAATGTTTCTGTTCTACAAATAGATGTGGCAGCCATTCAGGAGGCCGGGGGGCCAAAACATTTTGTTTAGTCATTAGTCTTTCTGTTTGTTTCTTAATTGGAAACTTTCTCTAATTCTGCATTTATAATCCTTTCATGTTTCGGATAGGTAAAATCTCAGATAAAATCTCATGTGATGACTTTTCTGCTTTTTGCTGAAAGTCCTGATCTGGCACATAATTCCTGATTTCATTTCCTAGCAGCACCCTGGTGTTGACACCGTTTTAAGAGATAAGCCTCTTGTGATGTGAATCATGAAGTTGTGTACCTGTACACCTTAGGACTTACACTAGTTTCTGTGATTCATCTGCACTGGCACTCTTTTATGATGAAAATCTATTGCAATTGCTTTGTGGACCTTGATATAAGAATAATTAAGAAGATAAGGTTACTTGAAATTCTTTTCTTTGATATGATATCTTTCTAAGATGCATATCTGTGACACTATGAATGGTTGTGTGGGGAACATGAGGACTTGATTTTATTATTATGAAGTAGAATTAGTGCTGTATTAGTAGCAATTACTGTGGTTTTCCCAGAAACGTAGTGAAGTCAATCTGTAATGGTCTGGGGGGACGAAACTTCAGTGGTTCACTTTTGCTGTCAGTGGATGTTTGGCCTGATGCTGCACTCTTCTGTAAATTGGCTGAAACATCACCTTGTTGCATCTGTGGCCTCTGCTATTTATGCAGCAGATATTTTCAGATAAGTGCAGATGAATTTTCCTCTTCACTAGGAGAAGTAATGCAAATCAGAACGTCTGTTTTGATTTGTTGTATTCCTAAAGGATAGTGTGCATGGGTGCTTTTTTTATGAGGCTGTCTCTGCTGCAGAGAGGTTTAATTTTCAGCAGGGAATGTATTATGCAGCTTATTTGATTGCAAATTGGTTTGAACAGCTTTCAGCTTTATATTTCCCAGTTAGGTAATGTAGCTTTAGATACTAATTGCATAACTGGCTTGAGTCACGCAGATTTAAGGTACAACTGCGCCTGGTCTGACTGCTTGTTAGCTTTAAGTGGCTTAATACAATAGGGGTCATACAACTGATTTTAACTCTTTCTTTTGTTGAATTACCTTCAAAGTAATTTTTGTCTGAGGAGGAAGGATATTGTTGGTACTCAAGAAATGACTATCCTCATTTGTGAAGTTCTGATGCTGGAGTATGCATGTTTTGTGGATTGGTGTAATTTCTAACTGCTACACCAATAAGATGAAGTAACGCGATTTTTAAAGCTCAAAAATGAGTGCATGGCACAGAGAGCATCTTCTCTACCTTTTTCTTGTGGTTTCACTTTCCTCTAGAGGATGATGGGAGGTTTCATCTTCCAGTTACCATCTGATAATAGTGAACTTCACACTTAAGATTCCTTCTTTTATCCCTTCATTTCACAGGCCTAAAAGATGCTACAGGCTCTGAAAGTGATGGCGGTGACTCTTGCAGTACAAAATCGGAAGGAGCCAATGGAGGCACGACAATCCAACCCAAGAAGGTCAAAGGTGTTGGCTTTGGAGATATCTTCAAAGACAAACCCATAAAGCTACGGCCAAGGTCAATAGAAGTTGAAAATGACTTTCTCCCAGTAGATAAGGTACATGTAATTTCTTAATTCTCTCTTCATGTTGATTTAAAGAAGTTTTTGTCTGAAAGTTCTAAATTCTGTCACTGGCCACAACCTGACGCTATATGGTCATTATTTCCTAATCTTTATGTAGACAAGATTTTCCTTATTTTTTCTTTTACCTCACAACAGAAAATGAATTCCAGTGAGGTTAGCTAAAATAAAAATTAAAATTAAAAATGGATCAATCTGAGGTATGTTCAGGGAGAGAAACAAAAAAGTGCATGGTTTCCTAATGGATTAACAATTAAAGAAAAATATGTGGAATTCTTCCTTTACATGAACAGTTATATTTGCATAGAGCTACCGGTATGCTGAGAAGTGTTAGGAGGCTTCCCCAGACTCGAGTTCTGCTATGGGCATAGTTACACGGTGCATTGTCTTTGCTTCCACGGTGATTTTAAAAAGCTCACACGCAGCTGCTCTTGGTCCCTGGTGTGGCAACTTCTCACCTTTTGTGTCATGCTTGTCCAGTTGTCTGTAGAGCCAGGCACTACAGGAATGACATTTTTTTGGCCCTTCAAGCTTTTCTTCAACATAGATAATTTCAGTGATCTGATTTATAGCACATCAGCTACCCCCACATGCACCCCAAGTTATAGCAGTACAGGAGAAGGGGAAGTCCCACAGAGCCATGGTGACAACTTCTTAAGTTAGTTATGCTAAGGAAGATTTGGTTAATATTTTGCAGGAGACCATTTTTCAGTATGTATGAGGAGGGTAGTGAAGAGCTGGGATTATCTAAATACAGTTATACCCCCTCGTTTGTGAGAAACGGGTCGTGTCAGAAGTCTCACGAGACGTCAAATTCGCAAACACGTGCAGGTTATTAATATGCATGCAAGTCATGCCCATTGCTCCACCCCCACCACTCCGGAGTGCTGCGGACCCTTTTCCGCTCCTCGCCACGGGCTCTCTCAGCACAGGGGAGCAAAGGGAGCCATTTCTGAGCCCTCTCTGGCTTGGGAGACCCTCCCCCAAGAATCCCTGGGCTTCTCTTTGGCAATGCTGCCGCCTCTACGGCCAGGGCTGGGATGCTGCAACCGCACGTGCTTACAACCCAAACCACGCACTGCTACTCCCCTCCCAGGCCCCCCGCCCCGGAACTGCTGCTCGTGCCCGCGTCAGCCTGGCCCCACACACCAGCCTGGCCCTGTGCGGCACGGACGGGCAGCAGCTGCAGCAGCTGAGTGAGCGTTTGCCCCCTGCTGCCCTGTCCCAGCACACAGCGCTGGCCCTGCCGCTGCTGCTGTGGGCAGCCCAGCCGCACTTTCCTGGGGCACTTCCCTTCCCCGCCTGTAGCCATGAAAACAGTAACACTTGCCTGGGGGGAGGGCAGTCCCCAGCACGTAGAGTAACAGGGGACAGCGTGACTCTGGCCCTCCCCGTGGGGCCGGGCCAGTCCTGCCGCACAGGGAGTGCCGGTGCTGCTCCTCAGCGGAGCAGAGGCACTGCGCATGTGTTGGCCGGGGAACTTCGCAAATGGCTGAAGCAAAATTGCGAGAAATTTTCCTCGCAAATCAGCGAGATAGCAGTGGAGGTGTCGCAATGCAGCGAGGATATACTGTAAAGGAAAAATGTAGGCTGTATTACTCCCTGACCATTGCTGACTTCTTCAAAGCCTGGCTTGCCATCTGTTTCTGTGTCGAAATCTCTGTGTTTGGCTTTGTTAATGTGCAGCTGTATTCCAGTTGCACATCATCAAAGAAGGGCCTCTGAAATGCAGTTGGCGCTCTTGCACTTTGTGCCCCCCATATTGCNTGTCACTGGCCCTGCGGCTCGGGGCTCGCTGCTCAGAGCTTGGGGCTCAGCCCCGCGGCTTGGGGCTCACCGCTCGACCCCGCGGCTCGGTGCTCGTCTTCGGGGCTCGCCGCTTGGGGCTCGGCCTCGCGACTCAGTGCTCAGCAGTTGGCACTTGCCACTCGCCCGCCTGGGGGTAACACAGCCAGACAACTGAGACAAGCCCCACTCTCAGGACCATCCTCCAGACCTTGTATG
>WEKX01002823.1:14084-73388 GCA_013390025.1 Pitta sordida
CCCGCGGCTCGGTGCTCGTCTTCGGGGCTCGCCGCTTGGGGCTCGGCCTCGCGACTCAGTGCTCAGCAGTTGGCACTTGCCACTCGCCCGCCTGGGGGTAACACAGCCAGACAACTGAGACAAGCCCCACTCTCAGGACCATCCTCCAGACCTTGTATGAGGACGGGGCGTGGCTATAGGCATAGCATGCTCAACTATGTAGTGGGTTCGCTATCTTTGCGCATTTCACTATTCGCGTGAGGCGGACCAGACCCAACAGCCCGTGGGTAACGGGGGTTCACTGTATTACAGTTTACATTATAATAGTGTAACATAGACATTAATTTGTAAGGCAGTGACCATAATTCAAGTCTTGCACAAAATTCAGCTCTAAGTCTCATATAGGCAGATTAGAATTTAGAAATTATGAGGCCCTGTTAATGTCACGCGAAGGATTTCTTGTGTTGCAGTTTACTATAAATGTAGTCGCCTACAGTAGGTATTATAAATGGGAACTGATTAAAAAAAATTATTTATGCCTTGAACTGTGCATCCCCTGTTTTAATGTGTACACAAAGTGCTTATGAAGTGTCCTTCATTTCTTGAAGGAAAGTCTTACTCCATAATAATCAGAAGTCTCACCTTTGTTTTTCACAAACAACAAATAGATTTGTTACCCAGCCAAAAAGCGAATATAAAATTTTCAGGATTTTTCATCCTACCCACAGAACTTCCTTCCTCTCTCCTCAGATTTCACCTCAAGTTGGCATGGTTAGCAGAAAACAATGGCTTCATTGTGTAAACACAATCCATTATTCGTGTTTCAAATGTGTAGATGTCTAAAGCCCACATTTCTTTGCTGTTATTGCTTTTGTCCTGCGTAAGTTAACCTTTGAGAGGTGCCATTCAGAGGCTTCAGCACTGTGGTCTTTGCCTACTAACAGCACCAAAAGAAAAGTCTGTGACACAACATTCTGTTATGACTGCAGACCATTAACCTCCCCAAATACTTCTTTCCCGGCTGGTAGAAATTCCTCCCTTGTCATGGCCATGTGCTTTGCCGTTTAATGCTGTCTGTGAGGGAATACTGCATTAAGTTTGCTATTCCAAGCAAGGTCATATTTAGCCTGAGAGCTCTGCATAATAATTCAAAAGTGTTGCAATGCATGATGCAGAGTGCCAAATCAGTACATATTTTTCTCTAGCAATGTAGTTTTTAAAGGGATCTTTACCCTGATGCGTGTCTTACTCATTTACACATACCTGAGTTTTTCAGTAACTTCTGATCTTTTGAAGTAGATCAATACATTCCTCAATTACTTTTTTCTTTTTTTGTTTTGTGTTTTTTTTCTTTTATTTTGAAGTTCTTTCTGAATTTTGGAGACTTATTTGGAGACTCTTTCTATTGCTTCCTCTTTATACAGTTATTGATGAAGTATTACTGCAATGATACTGTTACATTTTTGATTTGAAATATTTCATAACATTTGTTGGTTTTAAGCATCAATAAATTACTATGAGGATTTTATTATGTGGAATTATTTATAATGTGATAATTCCTATGGAAAATGTCAGTCCCACTTACAAAAGAATCAACAGGGTCTTATTTTGTTGGTGTTATCACTTCGTATTCTAATATGTTTTCAATTTTATGAATCATAAATTTAGATCATATTTCACACAGAATAACCAAGGTGTTAAGAAGGCTTTTACACAAATATTGGCAGAACATGAGGGCAGAAAGGTTTGCTGCCAGTTGAGCAGAAGCAGATGCCATTAGGCTCTCCTGTAAATCATCAGGCAGTTTGAAGTACTTCAAGTGTTTACCCAGTGGTAACAGCGTAGGATACAGTGGCCCTTGACTTGTAAGGGGATCAGTAAACTCTCAATGAAAGACAAAACTTCAGAATTGCATGAAACCCCATTGGTTTTATTGAAGCTCAGAATTATTTGCTTAGCTGTTCTTTGTTCTAAAAATCACAGAAGCAGATTATCCTAAGGAAATTAATGATGCAGTTGTGAGAGTATAATTTGGGCAGTGCTTTAACAGCTCTGCTGTTTTAGACAAAGGGAAGAATCAAATACTTATGCTTTGTAGTCCATTTCATTGCCTGTTTGTGATGATGAGTCGACCTCTGGCCATGTATAACTAGAATCAGATTCCTGAGGCTTGACTCCATCAAATTGAATTTTTAGAAGAAATACAATAAGCATATAGATATATTGTGTCTCCTGAGAAAATCTAGTGTAATATTCTTACAGTAGCACAAGTTTTATGGTCAAGTAGAAATGCCTGTTTCACATGTATTCTTTCTGCTCATGCAGCTTCAAGACATTTAAACAAGTGCTTATGCTTGTTTCTTTTTCCTTTTTTATTTTTTGGTAGCTTATCTAAAATTTCTGTTTCTAGGTTGGACTTCGTTCCAATATGATCTGTATGTGCTTCTGTTCTAACAAGCTATCATTTTTTCCTTTCCTGTATCTAAGAATAAACCTCCACAAGTACAGGAAAATTAATTCAACCAATACATTCCTTAGTATTTGTTAATTGTATCAGGTTGGTTTGTGAGTTGAGGCTTCAGCTTGAAAATGCTAAGGACTATAATAGGTGAATATAAATTTTAAAAGTCTTAAAAAGATAGTTATATCTTTCTGAAAAAATGCTCTCACTTCAGAAGAGAGTATTTTTTGTATTTTCCATTTGAGATGTATTTGTAACTTTTTTCAGGCAAGGCTTTTATAGCTGGAGCAGTGGTGAATTTGAGCAGAGCTGGATTTTTGTGAGCAGCCTTTGATTAGCTCACAACACGGTTTGCCAAAACTTAATGTAAGTTATATATTAAACCATCAAACTGGAGAATATTGCAGCAACTGTAAAGATTTAATACAAAAGGGGAGGCAGTCATGGCTGTAGATTCAGCAACTTGTAAGATCTAGTTAACTGGTGTTTAGGGATCCTTACTGCAAAACACCGTATTTATACAGATTTTTTTTTTCTTTTTATATATAGTCAGTATGGGAGAGGAGAAATAGAGAAGAAATAATGGAAGTAGACACAAGGGCTATAAGGGCTAGAAGCTCCTGTCAATTATTAAGTCTACCTGTCCTTTTCAATAAGATAGAAATTTGTAAACTCTGAGACTGAGTGCCTGCAAGGTCTGAGTTTCTATTTTGAGCCAGTGAGCTGAGGACCCAGAAACTGTGGTGACAGTCTGTCTTTGTCACACCTGTCCTGTCAGTTCCTGCCTGGTTGCTTGTAGGAAGCATTTTTACCCCTTAATTTCCAGTTGTCGTTTAAAGAGGAGTCTTTGAAAGACGCAAATTGGAGATTCTTCCTTGGGTTTCGGAACCAGCTGCTGATTTCCTGAGCTCTGCCAGCCTTACCCAGCAGCACTCGTGGTGCATGGCCCACCCTGGCTGCGTGTGCAATAAATTTGGAGGTGCTTTCTCCCTCAACAAAAAAGTTGAAGCCAGCGTTCGAATCCTGAGATAACAAAAGAAATGTGTGCAAGGAAAACCACCTGGTTCTGAATACAAATGCTGACGCAGAGAATGCCAAACGGGTGTAGCACTTTGCACTTGAAAGCATTCTGGCATTCCTTTATTCAGAGACAGCCGTCGGTGGTGGCAGCAGCCCTCATGCCAAGGCAGCAGCAGTTTGTCAAATTCTGTGCAGGAACAGAGGAAGAGCTCATCTCTTCAAGCAACATTCGTGTTTTGCTCTGAAACTTCTGTCAGCTATAGTCTGGCATCTCTGTCCTAACTATTTATTCTGGTGCCACCTTGTGAGGAAAGCTGCAGGGGAGGAAGGACCCTGACCCCTTCTGCCCTTGTCCTGAGAGCAAGGCTGCCTGCAGGGGAGTCTTGCTTCTTTGCTGGAGTAACTTTCCATTCCTTTATTTCAGTGTGGCAACGGGATTTATGTGTTTCTTTCATTATGTGAAAAAACAATGCGGGTTTGCAAATGGTGGCTGATGTTCATGAGGCGTCCCGGACATTATAAATAAACACCTCACAAGATTTACTGCCCTGTTCTGAAGGAATAACAAAGAAGGGTAGGGGAAATAGGGTGAAACGAGGGACAGTTAAAAAGCAGCTTGCCCCATTTGGGGGTGGCTAACTCAAAGCAGCAGCTGGCACTAGGAGAATAGAATAGGAAATGCAAAATTAAAGAGAGGAATAAATTTGATAATCTTGGCTGGCAGTGATTCTCTCCTGAGTCATTGAACTGTGCAACATGAGTGAGGAGTTACTCCTGATCTCCTGTGTACTTCCTGCCCTTTCCTGCTATCCCATTAGATATCTCTGCTTTCATGTTCTGTCAGTTTGACTTCTAAAATGTTCAAGCTGCCTGAACATAGTTGTCCATGCATTATTGATATGGTTCAGCTTACATATCAATCTGCAGTAGCAGTTTTTGGCAGAGGAGGTTACCCACACTGGTTTGTGCTGCTTGTGATGTTTTATTAGGCTTTTGGATTTTTAAAGCAGCTATTGAGTCTAAATAAATGCAATGTAGTTGTTGTCTGTGCCACAAAGTTTTACATGTATATAGGAGTTGGTCTTTATTCAGAAAAGATTCATCAGTATGAAAGAAACACATCAAATATACACATGAAAATATTTTCAGCTTATGTTCCTGAGTTGAACTACTTGAAGAACGTCTTAAAGCAGAAGCAGAGTAGTGCAGGAAGGATTGATAGTACTAGAAGTTATTCCTAAAAGCAACGTGGAAAATCTGATCTGTTCTCCTGGGGCACAGTGCTGGGTTTGTGCCAGAATGAGTTCTTCTGGAGGAGTGCTGTCTGGGAGGGAATACTTCTGTTACTTCAGTCATGGTTTTGATTAGGAAATTCTAGGATGCTCCAGCCAGAAAAACAGGATGTGTAGGTTTAAGCTAATGCAATTTTATTTCATAATAAGATGACAATAAACATGTATGTGTTGTAAATTGCTCTGGATCCAGCTGGTGATCATTAGCTTGCTAGTCACTGCACATCCCTGAATTTCAGTTGAGCCTGTATCATTACCAGGGCTGTTACTCCAGCAGGTATTTTAAAAGTAGGATTGTTTAAAACCTCAAAATGCTGTGCTTAAATAGCTTAAAATAAAGCTGATTTTCTGAGTTCCAGGGATACCTGATGGAGACATAAACTGAACTTCGAGGATAATTTGTCTCATGTTTCAACTTCAGAGAAAATGCTTCAGAAAGTAACAGTACTGACTTGCAAGTTAACTTTCTTTGCCATCTGATGAGCTTCAAAAGAATTGGTTCCTGAATCAATATGATATAGTATGTCTAATAGTAGCAATAAACTCTACTTGTATAAAACTACTTTATATAAATGGACATAAAATATTTAATTAGTGTAATCAAGACTTTAGGAATAACCACTTTTATAAATTGTGTCACAGTGTTTCTAGGTAAAATGAATTTTTCTTTCTTGCCCCACTTGGATTTTGTTAGATAATATAACTGATTTTAAATTGCTACATCTGAGTTGTTAAGTTTTGTGACTTCAAAAATATTGTTAAAAAATTCTAGTGAAATAACGCTGTTATTCTTAGCACGCGTGAACTTTGAAAATTAAATATGAAGTGCAGTTAGGCAACAACAACAAAAAATCCACCCACCTGACCTTGAAAATCCCGTAAATAAAAAGGTTGACAAATGTAAATCGAACTGAATATAACCTGTAAAGTGAAATCTATGCACTCCATCTTTTGCTGTCTATTTGGCATTTTTAGCTTGTAAAATTTTTCTGAAATGTTGTCTTTCTTTATATTTTCCCTAGTTGAGGATTATTTTTTAAAAATCATCACTGATTTTATTATTTGTACTTTTATATACTTACAAACTGTGTAAAGTATAAATGTGTTACAGATTATTCTTCTTAAAGCAAATGCCAGTAACTGTGTCTTTTGGAAATGAAATTTATGATGAATTATAATATAAATTTAAAATAATTTGTGATTGCAAAAGAGAAATCTTCAGGAAGAAGATTGCAGGCTCTTTCAGACTTCAGACTTTGCTCTGAATTACTCCAGGACCTGTCCTGCGTTGTGATGCAGGCACAGGGAGTCTTGCTGTGAGAGATGGTTTTCCTGTGAGCCACAATCCTTTGCTCTTCCTATTCTTTAAAATATCCTGATTTTTTTTTTTTCTGGAGATTTGTACTTGCACTGATAGTCTTGCTCCAATCACTTTCCGTTTGCTGTGTCCTTTGCTGTATAAAGTCTTCTGTGTGTAATACCTTCCTATACACAGATTATCTAATCCAAACCTCTCTACTGAACTAGGAGCAAATATATATAAATAATCCCCAAGGGACTGCTGGTCTTTAGAAAGGCATCCCATAAAGAAAATTGTGTATCCTCATATTTCACTGTTGTAGCAGAAAAAACATTATGATATCCTGGCTCTGCAAAATAACCTTCATTGTGGGATGGGTTTTGTTGTTGGGTTTTTTTGTTTGGGTTTTGTTTGTTTGTGTTTTTTTGTAGGAACCATATTGAAAACTTTAATCTCCTCTCCTTTGCAATCTGTATACTGTCTAAGATTGTCACGTCTTTCCTTACATAGTTTGTTAAAATGAGAGGGAACCAAATTTTTTGGCTTGTGCCCTTTTAATGTGTAAATTCAGACACTTTTTTCTTGTCCCATAATTGTGTTGGCACTCCTGTAAGAATGCCTCTGTGGAGCGTGGGCAGTGTGTCTATAGGGAATGCTGTGGGGATGTCTAAATACGTCCATAATAGATGTGTTTGTGTGTAAATTCTTGCCCAATAGTTGTAAAGTCACATGGGAGCGAGCATCTGTAGTATCTTGTGGCTTGCTGAAGTGTAAGTCTTTAATTTCTTCCAAATCATCTGGGTCTCTCCCTCCCATGCCCTTATTCAGTCATTTTAAACTTGAATGTTTATAGGGAGGCAGTATTAAGAATTTATAAGATTTTAATGGAACAGAGCATCATCTTAATGATATTTCAGTTTCTTGATCATCTTTCTTTAAAAACAAACACTGAAACAAAGACATAGATTGCATGAAATTTCAACTTTTTTTTCCCCACCCAGAGGAACCAATAAACTCAGAATTTGTCATATACTCATTTGCCTATAGCTTTCCTTGCAAAACATTCTGCCTGGGCTGTTCACAAAAGGTCTTAAATCATCACTCACATCCTTCTTTGCGTAGCTGTTGCTCTCAAGAAGCCATGAGTCTAAGCTGGCTTGGGAAAGCAGAGGAAACTTCTTGCTGTGAGTGAGCAGAGGTAGGAAAAGCTCCAGATTTCCTGTGAAATAAACAAGTGGAACTTTTGTTTCTCAGGGATGGCCTGGATTGTGAGTCAGTATCAGGGCTGGGCTCCCGCTCTCGCGGAGCTGAGCTCATGTAAGGAAGGGGCAGGACTCCAGGATCCTTCTTGGACACTTCAAGCTGCTGAAAGGCAGCTTGGCTTCACAATGGGAGAGGAGGTATTTATTTTACAATTAGTTGGGGTTTTTCTTGTGTGGCTTTAAAAAACTGTATTGTGGTATATATTCTGCAGATCACTGTTTTCAGCTGCAGGATTCTTTGGTTCTTCTGGACACTTTGGAGGTGCTGGGTAGGTGAAAAGAAAAGAAGGGAAAAGAGTGCTCAGGATCCTGAAGTCCATGTCTGCTATAGAGAACCATATTAGAATAAGGGGTTACTTTTGTATGAAAACATATTCTGTCCTGGCTCTGTTTAGCTTGAATTTTTTTCCTTTCAATCTGTTTGACCATTAAACTTGCACAGATGTTTTCTATTCCTA
Source organism: Pitta sordida (assembly GCA_013390025.1). Taxonomy (NCBI): domain Eukaryota; kingdom Metazoa; phylum Chordata; class Aves; order Passeriformes; family Pittidae; genus Pitta; species Pitta sordida. The sequence continues at coordinate 21,857 of WEKX01002823.1, forward strand.
TATGATGTAGTTTCAATTTTCTTACTCTAAAGAATAATGCAACTTTATAGTTAAGCAAGATGAGTTGTCAAGTCTTTAGGAGGTGTTACTCTTTCAAATGTTTGCTTAGTAAATGAAAATTCATCACCCTCACCCCCTGCTTTTTCCTTCCTAAATGCACTAATAAAACTGTACTTCTTCTTGGCAGAAAAAGAGAAGGACTTTTACTAATTCCTCTTCCTTGTGAGGAAAATTTATATGAATGAGTTTTGGAGAAAATCACGTTGGGACAGTAAAATCTAGATGGAAATTACTTCCCCCCACCCCCCCAAAAAAAAGCAACTAGAGTCAACTGTTGATTGTAAAATTTTATAGAAAGCTAAATGGAGAGATACCAAGTAAACTGTTTAATGATTTCCAGATAATTTGGGAGCTCTTAGTACAAAAATGTAAATTTCCCTCAACTTTGGCTTTCTACCGCTAAAGTCAGTAAGCTGTGTGCAGAAATAAAATTAATTACAAGTTTTCTGAGTTGCTTTTTCTCTTAAAATGTGCCATGTGTCTTTCTCTTTTTCTGTCTTAAATAAAAAAAAAGAGGAAGGAGGAAAGGAGGAGTGTGAAAGGATCATAGACCAGCCGGCCACTGAATCCATTGGCCAGTTTCTAAGATGCCTTTTAAATGCTTCGTGTGTGTTTCTGTAGGAGGTTGGAGGCATTCTGTGTTTCTAAAATAGTTCTTAAATGCTAGGGCTGTGAGATTATATTATTAAAGTTAGTTAACTAAATGCTTCATAAAACCTTCCCAAGCCAAGGGGAGGAAGTCCTGATGCAAAAGTACAGTGGTGAGTGTCCCCGCCTCTCATGTGGGGGACCGGGGGTTCGATTCCCGCCAGGGAGGCAGTGGTGCCGTTTAAGAGTTGGACTGGCTGATCCTTGTGGGTCCCTTCCAACTCAGAATATCCTGTCATTCTGTGAACAGCGACTGGTAGCCAAGCAGGGGCTGCTGGTGCCTCCTTTCTTTTGGGTGCTGGGCTCTTTGCCACACGCCGGCCACCCAAAGAGCAGCAGACCTCCATATGTGCTTTCTCCTGCAGCAGTCTCTGTACCTGAAGCACTTGCTGAAAAGAAAAGCTGGAACACATGATATTAGTAATTTTCCATTTGTGTTTTGAGTCACTTGTTGCTCTGCAGTTTTCCCTGTAAGAATTTAAGATTAAAATATCTCCCTGTTTTTCCTCAGTAACTTCTGATTTCAGTGATGCAAGGGGGGGGGGGGAGAATCCCCAAACTGAAATATTAAAGATAATCCAGGAGAAAAGAAGAAATGTAAGATTATCTAATCTAATATAATTATCTAATCAAATTGGAAGAAACATTTGGTGTCAGTACTAAACCTGGTATAATCTGCATGACACTGTGGGTTTACTCTTGTTTTTATAATCATTGAATTTGAAAAATATAATTGAACAGCTGCTTGTCAGTTTGTTGACAGCAACATAACTTTCACAAAAGAGCAAGGAAGTGTTGTTCCACTTGAAAGACCAAGATGTTGAGGAAGAGCCATTCCATGCTTAGACTTTTCCTAGATTTTGGGGGGAGGGAGAGATGAAAGTAGCTGCACTGCTTTCCTTACTGCTGCAAAAGGAAGTGGAAATCCATTTAGCAGTTGTAAGGTTCATTAATTTTTGTGGAAGGGGGAGGTTTCATAACAGCAGTTTCTAAGCTCTGGATGGTACAATGTGGATCATGCAGGTTACCAACTGCAATCTAGACAAGCATGGTTCTCCTGGGAGAGCAGGAAGGAATTTCATTCATTCAGTGCAGACTGAACTATTTTTCCTAGAGGAGATAGAAATTAGTTGTGAACTGCAACCTACAAATGGTAAAATTCGTGGCAATGGGTGCAAGGGGACACATTTTCTTTTCATTTATGTGAGACACAGTCAGTAAAAGCAGAGAATGAAAAATAAAGCAAGGAGGAAATAAGGTTTTCTGTTCAAAAAATGCTTCTGTTACCAAAGCAGCTTCTAGCTTTGCAAATCTGCAACTTGAGGAAGAAAGAAAATGAGATTGTTCATACTGCTCATTTGGGTGTGCACACTTCCAGTGCTTTGAGATGAGGCAGCTGGGAGCTTGCTGTGTGGGTTTCATTCTGTATTTGCCTTTTATTTCATTTACTAAAGTATTTTTACTCATCAGTGATTCTAATATGTTTTGCTCCATTTGTCTCAGCAGCATCTTTATAATCTAAACTTTTACATTCACTTTCTCAGCATTAACCTTTTAGGAAGGCAGATTTTTAGTTCATTAATTGTTTGAAGCTGTCAGCCTGACGGCATGAAATGTCAGGATTCCAAATTTTACAGAAATATTAATGTTATCAAGCATGCTAGTTTAGGCACATAAATTTCTCTGCTGTTCAGCACATCAAGCATATTGGTAGAAAAAAAGCCTCTCCAATCCCCTTCCTGCCCGTAATTTCGAATTTTAAGAACTTGTCAAAATGTGAAGTTACAACAACTTTAGAGTCTGAACTCACCTGTTGGTAGAAGAGGTTTAACTGTGGAGAACACTCTAAAAAGCAAAATTTACACTCTTCTTTCCTCCAAGCTTTAATGAGAATGATGTTTCACTGGTTTGTTTCTACTCTCTTTTCCATCCAGGAGGTTAAAACGAAAATTTTGCATGACTTGTTTTACTTACTTATTTCTTCAAATGTTATTTAAGGTAACACAGATTTCTCTGGTGAGTTGAATAATGCTAATGAAGATGTAAATCTGTGGTTTAGACTGATGGTGGTCTGCTAAACACCTGGTAGTTTTAGTGCGTTGGTAGTTGGATGAGACATTTGATGCTGGCTCAGGTCATTTCTAAATGAAGCTCAACAGCTGGAAGCAAGAACAAAAGTAATTTTCCATTTAAGCAGTTCTGAAATTGCCAGAGATGTTTTGTTGTTGCAAACGGGAAGTTAGGAATTCGTGAAAAAGTCTCTCTAATTGCAAGCCTTTCCCACTGTGAAGGTTTGAGACTCTCCTTTAAATGCAAAACTACAAATTACAGGAATGTGGATGATGTAGTTACACTTCAGCATAAACATCAATATCGTTGCTGAGGGACCAGTTTGTATTCATACACTGAAATATTGTGCATCTGAAGATGTCTTAAATCCGTAGCAGTTTCTCAGAGAGACCTGGCAGCAGTCAAAGCCTTTCCAAAGTGCTCAACAGAGTCGGAATTTATTCAGGAGGTTGGTCAGTTGTTACAAACGCTTCGCATGAGGGTGTTGTGATAGACATAATTCACCTTGCAGGTCATAACAAGTTCAGGATGGCTAAATAGGAAATTTAAATGTACATTTCTGAACTGGGGATTTGTCTTTTTCATTGCAAGAGTTGACTGTCAATCCAGTATTTGATTTTCATAATCTTTCAGATTCATAGTGGGTTTCTCTGCTTCTATGGGAACCACAAAAGATGACCCAGGAAAGTCGAATTGCATGTACACACCATGAAGCATTTTTTAGTTTTGAAATTTTTCCATTGAAAATTTCTGTAGTGTCTTGTAAATCAGAGAATTTAAATTAACCTTTAAGAGTTACTGCTTTATAATTTTGAAAACTTTTCTCCATATATGTCCATGTATCTTGGTTCTCCCTTTAGTGTTGCTTTCTTTTCAACTGAAGAACCTAGTGTGTTTGATAAAGTTTGGGGGCAGAGAGGAGTTGGAGTAATCCTTTGAAATTCCCCTTGAATTACCACTTTGGTTTTATGTCACCCTGCTTTATTTAAGTTTACTTTCTGAAGAGTACTGTATTCAATATTCCATTGCCATATGTTAAAGAATAATATTTCCAGGAAATTGGAAGATCCTGAGACATCTGTAGTTCAGATCAGAACTGTGCCTGGGCTTATGTCGTGCCTTCAACCAGAAGTCCATACGAGAAGCCTGGGGAATAGTGTGAGAACAGATTGTACATACAGAGAAATTCCTGCAGTGAGTCTTAGCAGCCTTTGGCCATTTCAAACTTTGTCTTTAGTAACCTCAATGGATTTTTGTTCTTCATCAAATGGAGTAGACATATTTTCAATGCACGTAACTTGTTAGCATCTGTAATTCCTGGGAAAGAGTTCCAGTCTGCTGGATCACACTTTGTGGGCAGGAGTTACCTCCCGCTGTTTGTTTTGGATGTGGTACTTGCTAATTTCATCTGAGAGCCCATAATTTTTATTACTGGAATAGATGAATGAGTCCTTAATTTTTATTACTGTAAGAGATAATGAGTGAGTCTTCTCTAACTACCTTCTCAATGTCTCTCCTGATTTTTATAGACTTGTATCACCTGCGTGTGTATTTTTTTTCCCAGAATAACGAATCTGTTCCGTATGTTTGATCATTCTTGGTGACTTTCTGTCTTTTTCAGTTCCTTTAGGAGTTTAAGTGGTTTGTATGTGAGGGCAAAAGGAGGTGATAACCATACACAATGACTTAGGTGTTGGATGGATTTATACAGCATTTTGATAGCTCTGTGTTGCTCTTTATTGCTTTCTAAAATATTAACAGCTATCAGTTTCAAAGCCTGTCATATTTGTCTAAAGATAACACTTTTCCTGCAAATGTCTAATTTGACTTTTGTCTGAACTGAGTTTCTTGACTCTCTGCTGGATCATCTATGAAGAAGTAGAAAACAAGAGCCTTGGTCTAGATCCCTGAGCACCTCCACTGACCACCATGATGAAATCCTATTCTTTTGTTTCCTGTCTTTTAAAAGTTTACTTACCCAAGTGAATATTTTTTTAAAAGGATGAACAGTAAATTCTTAAACTCAGTTTTAATTTTCAGTGTGCACTGAGGTTATAATTTCAATCTTCTGCAGGAGCCAGGATCAGCAACTTTTTTATTTGTGCATTTTAATGAAATTTGTGGTGGATTGGCTATGCAGGGTAGCAAAGATGCCACTGGACTTGCATAAGGAAAACACTGTATTACTGTAACATCACTATTTATTTATTAGGTATGATTTGGATTTATAGATTTATTGATAATCTGTGGATGTATGGGTCCAGATAGACAGATAAGGACAGATCCTTAGACAGATTCTCTGGCTGCTGTCCTGGCAGGTAACGTATATGGGCTACACAACAAAAACATGGGACTCTGCTGATTGAATTTACGTGCCAATGATGTTGCTAGTGCTCAAGTTTTCTTCACAGTCTGTAGACTAAAAGGCTTTTTTTTGAGCTTTTTTTATCCCAACGGAGAAGTCCAGATGAATTACATGCTAGAAGGGCTGGTTTACCTCCAGTGACAGAAGGGAAGCCTGGCCCATATGTACACATCTGGCTTGCAGTTGATGTTTAAATGAAATTAACTCTGTCTTGATTAACTATTTCAGAACACTAATATCTTTTCTTTTTACATCTCAGTGGCAAAACCAGCGGAGTGCTGTTGTGCTGAGAAGTATTATGATCGTGTAGTCATGCCACAGCAAAGTCAGGGCCAGTATAAAACCCTAAATGTTATCATTTCTTAGCTTTTCAGTGGCTAAGTAAGAAATCATGGTAGATGATCACTGAAATAATGAATAATAGTCAAGAATAATATTGAATATAGCCATAGATAAAATTTGATTAATATAAGCTAACAACAATAGCATAAGATAAATTTAATTGCAGGAATAGTGCTTTCTCCTAAAGAAAGTACATACCTGGAGAATCTACAAAGTAACATCTTTGGCTGTGGAGTAACAGGTTATGAGTCATCAAGGAGTGTCAGGATACATTGATTAAATCATCCTGACCTCCTTTTCTCCCTCCCTTTTTTTCTATTTGTAATCCTTCACAGTGGTATGATAAAGGTACTACAGGCGTGTCATTTTGTCGTCGTCTTGGCATAAATGTTCAGAATCACAAAAATAATTCCTTTTGTGCCCCAACAAGAGATTTTCTAAGACTTCTCTTAGAAGAGTAATTTTCAACTACATTTTAATGTAGTTAAGTGAAGCACCAGTAACTTATTACATATTTCAGAAGTTACAGTTACTTTGAAAAATAAAATTGTTTTTAATCAAAACAAACATGACTATTGTTTAAGTATTCAAAGCATATTTCTTAGGCTTGAGGTAGTTTAAGCATTTTAACTGATGAAAAGAGTTAGCTTTGCTTTTTCTTTTCCACTGTAAAAAAGAATTATATCACAAGAATAGTCATCAGTAATGAATCAGGAAAGAAAGCCCCAGCAAAACCATGATTTTATCTAAAATTTCCCTTGTCTGGAGATCTCTGTGCTGTTTCCTTTGCTTTGTTTACTTTCTTTCTTGCTTTGCTACTTGAATTCCAGGGCCATGACAGTGGGTGACAGATACAGTAAGATGCTCTGACAATTAGTGCTGTATTTCTAGGGCACCAAGTGAACTGACTGTGCTGTACTGTAATCACAACCTGTTTACCATTCTCTGCAATGAGAATTAGAGTATTGTAGTAGGATTTAGACTGACATGCTGTTTTTACACACACCCTCTTTTTTTTTCCGCTTCCTTTTGCAGTCAAGAAGTAATTTTGCATTTGGTTACAATGTGTCAGTTTCTGTGTGAAATCTAGGAAACATTTTTCTCCGGGATACCTTTAGTTTTTCTGCACATGCCTGCTAATTCCAAAACCCTTTAACATTCAAACAGCATATACTTGTTGACTGCTTGAATGTTGCTTTTCTCTGAGGCACTGCTGGCATCTCTAGGCAGTTCCCAGAGGACTGATGTTCGTGCATAGTTACAGGGCCCTTGTAACCTCTTCACGGTTGATTTTGGAAACCCTTTCTGCTTTGTGCAAACTTGTTAATTGTGATGAGAGTCAAGCTGATGACTGAAATTCGTTTAATATTGAAGGAGCTCAAGTGGGATGAAGGCGTTGATCTTTTGCGTTATAAGCCAGGATGTTTATTTGGAGGAACATCTTTTATTCAGAGATCTGTTGATTTTGTCTAGACAGAGAAAATTAAGATGCCAGCAGCTCATATGGCTTTCACAGAATCTAAATACAGAATTTAGCAACCTTGCTGTAGAATAGTAAAGCCTTTACCCTGGTAAAGTCATTTTTCAAAAGAAAAAATATATTTCTTTACAAAGATATGCTGTAGTTCAGAAGGCTTGTGTTCATCCAAGTCCAAAAGTAATCCAACATAGACACCAGTTGAAAAAAACTGCACTTTAGTCTGCTGGAATATGGACTAAGTTAAGATTGTCCAGTAGAGATAATATGCCTCGAATATGTGCAAAAAATTATACATAATATGAAGTTTAAAATACTTTATTTGCTTTGTTGTCTGCATTCTGTGAACATTTGCCAAACATCCTACGGAAAAGCTCTGTGGGTGTGTGCTACGTATGATCCAGTGATCAGGGCACCCATTCCTTAAGGAAGCATTATCTGGTATGTAGAGCTGAGTGTCACTGATGTTTCAGCTTTTGAATGATGTGAAAGCAGGCATTGCTAAAGAAGACTTCAGACCCTGGGTTCTGAGACAGAGTCGCTTTATTTCACCCCAAGCTGGGAGCCCCTGGAGAGGGACCCTGAACAAAGAAATCCCTGGTCTGTGTAACCCCCCCAGTCTCTGCACAGGATCTCCACGTGCTCCGCATGCGGCTCTTCCCAATGGCAGTTTATGGTCTGGGGTCTTCCAACACCTCAGTGGATTCTTTCTCCACGTCCCCCTGGGCAGCCCCTGAACTGCTCGTATCTCCCAGCTTGGGGCAGCCTTGGGGCCCTCCAGGGTCTCAGTCCTTACCTGAAGGTGTCCAGGCTTTCTCTGTTTCCCCCCCTGCCCAGCCAGTCACACTTACAGAGGGAGCTCATTTCGAGTTCAGCTAGGCCAAGCTTTGAGCAGGGCCAGCTTGTGCTTAGCTGAAAGCAAGTTAAAATAAAGCTGAAGCCTACACAATTAATTTCTCATATTCTATAAGTGCACTTATTTTAGTCCCCAACAAGGATTTATGCAACCTTTCCCTGGTTTGCCCTGCGCATGGTCAAATTGTGACATAATGGAGCCAGGAATTACTAACACTGTGAAATGCTCCCCGTGTTTTCCGATAAATTGAAGCTGCTGCAACTGGGAGTTGCAGATATACCTATATAGTTGCTAATAAAAATATAAATAATTGTAGTTCAGGAGAATATGGGTAATATTTCTACCAAAAGCAAAGCTGGGTGGAAAGTAGTTAGAGAGGAAGAAGCTATTTTAGATGACCGAGACAATCGAATGTGCAGATGGTTGTTTAGTTTCACTTTCTCTAAGGATTTCTTGTTTTCTTTATAAAGGTATGTGATGACCCTTTGGGAAAGTGATACCTCTGTCCTTTTGGGAAACCTTAGGATAGCAATACTTGATCCTGCTGTCACAGAAAGTGCTTTATGTGGAGCTGAATGTTGGTATCATGGGAAAAACTGAAATCCTGGGCATTTCCCTCCTTTTGTCTCTGACAGAGTAAGGGCATCTTGACATGTGAAAGTCTTTGGGGTTTTTATATTTTGGCTTTTTTGGGGTTTCTCTTAATTTAAGGTATGACAGGTAGGATGGATGGAGGNAATATTATTCCTGGGTAAATAAGGTGTTGCTTCAAGAAGCCTATATTGTTAAAGGAACCTCAACAGGTAAGTTCCTTAGTGCAAAAAAGTATGGATCTGCCTGAGCATGAGTGACAATTCAATTTGAATTTTCAGATGAAATGTTCTAGAGACACTAGATCTGAAAAACCAAAGTAAATGAACAAGCCAGTTTTTAACAACAGAAAACCCTGAAGTACAATTCTAAAATATCCTGAAGGAGGAAACTTGGTCACAGGTCTATTTTTCTTCCTCTGAGTGGGGGTCAGTAGTTGTAAGGAAGGTCCATAGTACCTTAAGTGAGAAAAACTGACTTGTATGCTGTCCATTATGTGCTCTGCTTCTCTTGTGTTGTTACAGGGATTGCAGTTGAGGCTAAATATATGAATTAAATATATGAATTCAAGGAAATGAGGCCATTTAGGTTTTACCGTGACCTCATTCATGTGACTGTGTGTACCAAAAGTCAACCATTTTTGTAATCACCTTTAAATATCAGAGGAAACTGGTCTCCAGGGTTACACGTTTGCAGTAAACCGAAATACCATCAAGACTTCTTCTGCCAGAAGAACCTGTTATTTAGTGCTAGACAGTCCTTCCATTGGCTTCATAAAACCAAACATTAATACTGGCAGGATGGTGCTAAATCTGAAAACTCTGTACACCAGAACATGGTCATTTTTCATGCTTTTATCAGCTATTTCTGCAGCATGAGGGCACTTCATCCGCTTTCGTCTTTAGGATTCACTTGTCTGGAATTAGCAGAATTTGTGTCTGACAGCTAAATAATCTAATTATGGTTAGAAATGGGGATGAAGAGAAATGGGGGATGAAGATTCTGCCTGTCGTGTTGGTAGAGTCCTATTGTGTGTTAGGAGTCAACATAGCCTTAGAGTCAGAAACTACAAACTCTGTTTCCACCACGTTTTTCTTGTGTGACAGGGCTAAGCAGGTGAGTGATATCTCCAGAGTAACATAAGTGGAACAAGACTCCACCATCTGGAAATGAGATTTATATTAATCTGGATAACAAAGGAAGATATAAGGAAACTGAAACAGTAGCCTTTGGAGAGTCTCTGTACCACCAGGGTAGAGACACAAAGGCACAGGACACTTTTCTTGCTGGTGCTGAAAACATTCTGCAACCAAGAATTCAAGATATACAGCACCAGAGAGAAAATGCTGAACTTTGCTTGTGTTTGTAGCCTGGCGATAAGAACACTGCTGGGAGGATGTCTTTGTGGTGGTTCTTGGTGCTGTATATGACTTTTTATTGCAAATATTCTTGACAACATGACATAGTTGGATAAATGGAGAGAGACACTTTATGCCCGAAGATGTCAAGGGATGCTGGCAGGGTTGAGGATCCTGCTCTNCTGAAGAAGAGACCAAAATATCTTACAGTAACTAGTCCCTGAGAAGAAAAGTCTGTGTCATGCAGATTTGTATCGGACCAACCAGACACTAAGTTGGGCTTTCTTAATTCTCCTTACCACTATAAAACTTGGTAGATACTTGACCTGTCTGGGAGTATGAACAGACAGTTGGAGAGTCAGCAAGAAAGTGTCTGGCTTGTTTGGGAGGAGTTATTATTATCTTCCATTTCTCTTTTGTCAGAAAACTTGGTAACTGTGATAATATTACTTGATCTGGGACTCGTGGCACACAGATCTTTAGCTATACTTGAGGTTTTATCCTGTTAAAGCAGAACCATCAAACTTAATAGATCATAGAGGATTCAATGTCTCTTAGAGTGAGAAAAATTTATCTTGAATGTTTTCTAAATGAACAAATGAGTACTGTACTAATTTTCATGGAAAAAGTTTAATGCGTGTTTCCCGTATATGGATCAGTATAGACCAATTGGAAACATTAATAAATCATAATTTTAAAAAGTATATCTCCTTTGGTACCATTTCACAGGAAGAGTAAAATATCTTGTCAGCACAAGTCTACCTGTAACCAGATTTGCATGGCTTATCAGTTTTTATTGCCTTTTCCTGTCAATAGTGTTTGCGTCACTTATAGAAATCCTAGAGAGCAGTCCCCTTACAATTAAAGAATACTGGTTCCACTTTTCTTCCCCTCTCACTGTCCCACTACAAATTCATATGTCCCTCCTCGCTGGAGTGGGGTCTGTGCAACCCTCATTAAAATCATTTGAATTATGCCTCTCAGCTCTCAATAAAAGAGCAGCCTTTTTTTAGATGGTATTCTTCTTTCTGTTGACAAGCAATCAGTTGATTCCCAGGGCTGATTTGTCACCTGCACAGGCATTCATTCTGAATGAGCAGACAAATTAATGTTTTCAAGCATTGCCCTTGCATCTGCTTCAATAAATTAAGAAATTACATTGCAGCATGCCATGTCCCCTGGGATACACTGGTATCTTCCTTTTTTGCCTGTGATTCTTTTGCTGTAATCTGTACTTTGTTAAATTTTAGCTTGTTGTTTAGCTTATCTGGGTTTTGATTTCATGGCATAAAATCGATGATTCATATATGGTAAAGCAATTACCAAATTATTTCCTTCAATTAGTAGTTCTTGCAGAACAATTTCATCTTTTAAAGAAAGAAAAATTCCCCTAAATTAAAGGTTTTGGCTATTCCTTTAGTAAGCATGTTTTATTGAGTTAAATAGCCGTGCAGTTTAGAGTAGATGCTCTCATCGTCTTCCAAACCATTTTGTGAAGCAGAACTGTGAATAAAGGTTTGATCATGAATGGGCATAAACTGAGATGTGCAGCTCTCTTGAACTGCCATGTTTGCCTCTGAACCAGAAGCTGTCTTCCAAGTCTTGCTTTCATCTTGCAGGCATTCTGTGCTTTTATCTGTGTAAATGCCCTGGAGCTCCAAATTTTTCATCATACGTATCTCTTTGAGTACAATTTTCACTGCTTTCCCGCTAGATCTCAGCCAGCTCTTTGTCATCATCCTTCTTGACTTTAAACTTTTTCAGCACAGCCGGGTCATGCACTTTTCTTAGTTTTGCCCTCTCCTAGTTTGTAGATATCTGTCATGTCCTGTTTTTCTGTTGCTGTGTCCCTAATCACTGTTTCAGCTAATGCTTCTTATCACTCAAGCCTACCTCAGCAGAGAATTTGGGAGGGTCTGTAGAGTTTTGTTGATCTCTTTTCCTCAGCAGTTTCACAAACTCTGGGTTGTAAGTAGAGTTGTAAGCTCAGCAGTTGTTTCAGCTGCCACCTGCAAGTTCAGTTGCATCTGGGTGCTTTTGGGGTATTGCAATTCATAGTTTGTCTTGCTGTCAACACAGATTTGGTGACTGTTTTGTGCACAACTCTCACATGTCTTCCTCAGGTGCTCATTTTACCAGCCTGAGAACCTGTGTTTAGTCCTTTTCATAGATAGGTTTTAACACATTAGAGTACAAAATTACTAACATGGAGCTCTTAATATTTTTTATACACCTTGGAATTTTTCAGCTACTAGAGGGGCTGTACTCCTATTGCTTCTAATTTTTTTTTTTTTTTTATACTCAGGGCCTCCAAGATTAAATCTCAGCTCTATTCTCTGAGCTTTTACTCAGAAGATCACAGGAGTGTGGAGGAGGTTTTGTGGTGTTTATGCATAACTTGCCAGGAAAGGATGTTGAATGACAGCTAAAGCTTTCAGTACTCATATCTATATAAACAAACAATAATTACACTTATTTCTTCAACTACACACTGGGATCTTAAAGCTAGGAAACTTTCTTTATAGGGAGAAAAGCTGAGAGAGAGAGGGGATGGCATGCATCCAGTAACAAGTGAAGATATAAAGATGAATATCACCAATTTTATTTTATTTTGGTGGGGGCAGATAGTATTTGTTTACTGTTCCAGCTTACCTTGTCTGAAGCTGGTTATTGCTTATTGTAGTACTCCTCGGTAATTTAATTATTTTTGCTCAAAATAAATAAAAAATGGTAATCTTTTACAGAGATATTGTCAATGTTAAATTCACACTCTATCTAAAATTACCAAAATGTGTATTCCTTGCACAGATAGAAGTCGAGGGCATTCCTCCCCCCCTTCTTCCAGTTTTGCTTTTCATATTGAATAGCGCCTTTCCTTAGGTAATTTCATCACATATTCAGTCCACCAGTGAAACTTCTCTTGAGTCTTACCTGAAACTGTATTAAGGCGTTATTGGTTAAAAATATTAGGAAACATTTTTAAAGGGAAATTAGAAGATCAAATTTTTATGAATTCTTTATAATTTTTTTTAAAAATAACAAAACCCCCAGCAGTAAACCTAAGTGTAGTTTAATTTGCCTCTGTTTCTTTACTTTCCTTTTTCTACTCCTATACGTATTTTGTATTTCCATTACAATTTTTTATGTTGTCCAACTTTTAACTGAACCTGCAAATTTTAAAGGAGAATAATTATTTTTTTTCAGAGTGTTGGGAAGAAATTACCTGCAGCCACAGCAACTCAGGAGCCAACAAAAATAGAAGTGGACAGCAGAACAAAAAGTAGGTTTCATAGGTTTTTTTTTTTTCTGTTAAAGGCAAGCTGAACACTTTTCTCTGGTTTTGGCTATAAGTGTCCTGTATATAAAAAGCAAGGATGCAGGTAGATGTATTTAGGATAAACTTTGAGGAGGCAGTACATAGACAGAATGCTTTGTTTCACAGAATCCTCTGAATTATTTTTGCCGTGGAAATCCTGTCTTGACTTTTCTGCCACCAAAAATCAAATTAAATTAAGTGATCAACTTTCAGCCTTGAGGGTACTCTGGAATTAATCAGAATTGAATAAGGTCCAACTTCAGGCTGTAGCTTGTAGGTAGGTCATAGAAAAATTTCACTGAGTGCCCTTGCTTTTTTCCCTTTTCTTTTTTAAAGTTTTTTTTATGTACCAGAAATAATCTGTGTGGGTGGTATAGTTTGCATGAGAAATCAGAAGAGAAGGCTCCAGGGAGACCTTATAGCAGCCTTCCCATCTTTTGATTTTATTTATATAAACTTACAACTAAATATTACAGATTCTGGTAGAAGAGAGGGAAAAGAACATAGCCATTCCATAGAAAAGATGACTATACAAAGCTGAATGTTTTTAAGTCTTGCACGGTCTTTCTCCTTTACCGATGTGTTTATCCATTTAGATAGTCAGCAGCTAACATTCTGTGTCAGGGCTGAAACACATGCAGGTATAGGAAGAATAGCAGAACAGGGTCTGTCTGAGGCAAGTGTGTGGTTACAGCCTGGTTTGTACAGGTTTTCAGCTCAGAGTTGCAAAAGCAGCTTGAAGCAGCTTTGTAGTACATGGGAAATACTGGAAGAACTCAGTTGCCCTGAGGAAGTGAGAACTGGTAATGTAGAGCAGGGCTACTGAATGTGTTTTGGGATTACCTTTCCCAACCAGCCTCTTGAACAGGCTAAAGCTGCTCTCAGTGCAGGTGCCATCAGAAGGGGTTGTCCCATGGGCTGTGTTTGAACCAGACCTTTCCACATCAGCTCGGACTTCTGAGAGCTGAAGCTTCTCACTAATTCCCATCCAAGGGTATGAGAGGCTCAAACTTTGACTACTTGTAAATGAGTGTGGAAACCTTCTGAATAGTGATGTGTACTTCCTACAGTGACACATTGAGCTCTGACTGATAGATACACTTTTCCATCAACACTTTTGGGTTCTGGTTGGTTCTTCTTTCACCTCTTTGTTATTTCTCTCTGACATGCCATTTTGGCCAAAAAAACCCTTCTCTTGCCATCTTGATTCAACATCTCTTTTGCCGGAGCTTGTGAGAAGGGTAGGCTATTTAGTTGTACAGTATATTGTTCTATGAATTTTACCTAAACTTCATTATTTAGCACATTTTATCTTTCCTTCAGTCTCTGGAGCCTCAGTCTAATTCCTGGCATCTCTGTTTGGGTTTGGGAAAGAGAAGCACATGCATAGGAAGATCTGATGTAATGTAATTGTACATAATTATCTTAGCCTCAAATGGCATCACTGAAGATACATTTCAATCAGCTGAAGCTGTCCTTGACTTAAGCTGAAAACCCTTTCAGTGAAAATGAAACATACTTCAGGCTGGTTTGGTTCTTAATATAGGCGGAGGAATTTTTTCATAATAAAATTAATGTGTGATAGACATGAAGAGTATGATCAGACTGGCATAGGGCTATGATCTGTCTAGTACTGGTCATTTCTCAGAAATTAAATTTTTACTTTTTACCACTAGCAAGTTGGAAAAAGCATTCAATCCATGGAAGTTTACAGTCTTGGAAAACTGGTGAATATTCCAATCGCAGTGTTCAGCATAAAAGTATCACTCCATCTTGGGCCTCAAGTACTTTCACTTTTTTTCTGGGACGGTAGAGTCCCAGTCTTTCTTGAAGTCTTTGAACAAAACAGATACTGTGCCTTTCTCTGAGGATATATCAAGAAACAGAAGACCTTTAGATTAAGCTCAGTATGAAGAGGGGGCATTTGGATATGTGATTTAGATTCCTTTGGGATAACTGCTGGAGATGAATACTGCAAGCAAGAGAGAGGTTATGTTGGTAGAGGAGTAATACAGTTTTTCATTCTCTACTGGTTTCTTTCCAATTTCTTTGTCCCAATTCAAATTGCAGTTGCATTGTGAGAGAGGAAACAAGTAGCAGCACCCTCTTCCCTCTCAGTCCGTGAGGTCTTGATGTATTTGCCATCTGCTCTTGGTACATCCAGGATGGCCTAAATTCTGTAACAGGATGGGTTGGTCAAAGCAAAAGACAGAGGAATATGTTCTCTAAGGTGCATCTCCCAGCAATGTGCTAAAAATGGTCTCAGGATTTTGGGAGATCAGCAAATGACTCTTCAGGGCCAAAGAGGATGTTTTGCTCAAAAGAAGAGCACAGTGAAAGGACAAATCAAATTTACAGAGCTTGAGTGGTCCCTTAGAAAACTAATCTTTCAGGAAGGAAAGAATGCATCTTTGAAGAGAAGAGAAAAGAGCTGTTTGGTTTAGATTTGTGGGTTGCTAGATTTAGAGGCATAGTCTGTTGAAGTTCCATCTCTTTTATGTAAAATAGGGTGGCACTTTCTTGCATGAGTGTTTATAATCCTTTCTGGAGTGAGATGTATCATTTTTTCTGTGAAGTAGCTTACTTTTAGTATAAGTGGCTTGTGGTGAAAAGGATATGTTTTCGAAAGTGTATATACATTTTGAAGTAGCTCGGCTGGATTCTAAATTCAGCAAAGCAAAAACATCCACAATGTCTGAAAGAGTTATTGCAAATTACTGAGACTGTAGAAATGGAGTATAAATAAACAGACAATGAAGTAGCAAAGGCAGTAAGCCACAGAGTGCATTGACCACAGGACTTAATTTAATTACTCCACTCACTGACTATTTATGATTTGAGTTAAGCTATTGCATAGGAATACCAAAATCATAGCAAGCAACTAACCTTTTTGCATGATGTAGAAGGTATAAGGAATAGCTGAATATGCATTAGTAAGGCAATAATTAGTTCTGTTTATATTTTTTGTTCAATGAGGTAGTGCTTTGGCAGTTTGCATCTCATAAAGTTCTGTGAAAATATTTATTACTATTTATGAGTCTTGAGTGTAGCAATTAGTAGTCAAACCAAATTCTGCTGAGTATAATGTTTGAATTGTTTCATCTGGTTTGTGGGTTTAGTTAAGATGATTTAATTTTTCTCTAGATTTTAGATATTTTAATCCATTTCAGAAACATTTTATGAGTGATAATCAAAGAGAGAAAGCTTAAGCTCAAGGAATACTACTTTAATGCCACTTGTTTTCTTTACTTAGTATTACTGTTTGTGGTGATATTGTGGTCAGAGGAAATCTGGGTTGCAGTGACCATGAGATAATAGAGATTTCAATTGACAGTGTAACAAGAAAGGGCACGAACCAAACCTCCATGCTGGACTTCCAGAGGACAGATTTCGGACTATTTAAGGATTTAATTAGGAGGGTACTATGGGAAACAGCCCTTAATGGCAAGGGGATCCAGGAAGGCTGGACATACTTTAAGAATGAGCTCATANTGGCTAATGCGAAGGGCCAGAAAGGTAATCTGGGTAATTATAGACCTGTCGGCCTGACCTCAGTCCTGGGTAAAGTCATGGAACAGATAACCCTGAGTGCTATTACGCAGCACCTGCAAAATAACCATGACATTAGATCTAGTCAGCACGGATTTAGGAGAGGTAGGTCCTGCCTGACCAACCTAATCTCCTTTTATGATCTGGTGACTTGCCTGGTTGACGATAGAAAGGCCATGGATTTTGTGTACTTGTATCTTAGCAAAGCCTTTGACACAGTTTCCCATGGTAAGCTCCAGAAGAAACTCTCAGCGTGGATTGGATAGGAGTATGCTGTGTTGCATTAGGAATTGGTTGAATGGACGAGCCCAGAGAGTGTCGGTAAATGGTGCCACATCCAGCTGGTGGCCGGTCACTAGTGGAGTCCCACAGAGATCAGTGCTTGGCCCNCAACTACCTGAAGGGAGGTTGCAGTCAAGTGGCTGTAAATCTCTTCTCTCAGGCTGCCAGCACCAGAACAAGAGGATGTGACCTTAACCTACGCCAGGGGAGGTTTAGACTGGATGTTAGGAAGAGCTTTTTCACAGAGAGAGTGATCCCTCAGTGGAATGGTCTGCCCAGGGAGACCATTCCCATGGAGTCACCATCCCTGGGGGTGTTTAAGAAAAGACTGGATGAGGAACTCAGTGATATGACCTAGATAATGGGGGAATGGGATAGGAAATTACATTATATTATAATAGGAAAAAAAATTATCATGACACAACCCTGAGATTAGCTCAGATATACAAAACATGGTGTGGGTCCCTTCCAATTCAGACGTTCAATCCTTGTAGGGACATTGACTTGGGAGTTGCACTTGATGATCCTTGTGGGTCCCTTCCAATTCAGAATATTATGTGATTCTGTGAAGTAGCAACAGAGGTAAGAGGAAGACATTGTGTCATCCTGGCCTAAGAGGAAAAGCAAATTCCAGAGTCACTGCCTCCTCTGAAATTTAAGATTGAAGGTATGTTTGTCTGTTAACTGCTGTCTTGAATGTCTCAGCTCATCCTGACAGTGTAGCAGGAGAACAAATAGAAGAGGCATGAACAGGGTTGACTGATACAGTAAATGGAGTTTGCTCAGTTCTGGCTTCAACAGTGTCATATTTTACCAGCCCCTCAAAATACAAACAAATGAATTTACCTGCTGTACTACTGCAGGACCCCAAGTCATAGAGAAGACCTGTAGATTGACATCAGTGCTTTACACTGAAGTTGTAAATACATATCAAGTCATTGAATTCTGTGAGTGAAATACAGTCCTTGCAATGACCTAGGTAATGAAGCAGCTGTATTCTATAGGAAGGCTGTCTCACAGAATCACATTGTTCTCTCTCTTGAGGCAACCCATTTGGGGTGGGCTTGAGGCTGTATCAAATAGGCCATGTTTTCGAATTGTGACAGACTGAGGGACATAAGATGCTCCACAGAGATGCATGACAACTACCCCCATAACGCATCTGGTTCTTTTTAGAGGATAGCCCCTTTATAGTTTTTAGAATGGTCCTGTGACTTCTTCCTCAATGAAGTGCGGGCAGTGACAGACCATTTGTGATAAATACCTAGTTGCTTGCTGCTGCTTTTTCTTCCAATTTCTGAGCTACATGGATGATCCTGGGAAGGGGAATGGTGCATCCCCTGAGCCCTTGGGATCTGTCAAAGAAGGTAGGAATGACTTTGTTCTTTCTAAAGAACAGGACTAGGAATTATATGGGCAGCAAAGATGGTTATTGTTGTGTCATCATTGTACCTGGTCTAGTTGGAACAGTACAGTTGAAAATTTGCACGTATTTTCAATTGGGATTGCTCCTAGCTCAAGCCCTCTCAATTCAGAATATGTTCAGAAGCCGAACATCCTGCATTGGATCCAGCCCATGTTTGGTTTGTAAGGTGTACTGTGAGGTTTATCCACTCACTCAGTCCCCTCAGCAATGCCCATTGCCCATGGAAGGTTGTCCTCCTTAGACTGGGAGAAGCTGTGAGTTTTCAGTGAGACTGTGGTCTGACAGAATGAAGTGTTGCTGAAATAATAAATTAGGACTGAAAAGCTCTTTTGTCCTCCCTTACTGAATCCAAAATGTCTACTGTTGGGGGTTTATTAGCGGATATATTTTTGAGATGTCTTCAGATCAGAGGGGAAAAAGAGAAGCTTCTGGAATGATCATCTGTGATGTGCAAACCCAGCCTTGGATGTCAAATGTGAAATGGGATTTATCATCTACAGCTGAGGGATACTTAGTATCGATATCAGTATCTTTGAGGCTTTAATCTTTTTTAGGTTTATCTACCAGGCTTGTAATAAGATATATATAGGAGATTATATATATATATACCATATGCTGTTGACCTTTAGATTTTTGGGGGTTTCTTGTGTTTGGTTTTTTTTTTTTTTTTAAATTTGGAGAACCCCGAATTCAGCAAGTTCTAATGTGGTCTCTACAATGCCGTGTCTTTTTTTCTGTCTTTTCTTCCTTCCTATCTAAACATAACTGTTGACATTAAGTGCTTCTACATCCTCTTGTGGTATTGTGCTCTGCTGAGTAAGGACAATTTTAGTACTGATGTGACATAACCTATTAGATTTGTCTCTGCTTTTATTAATCTAGTTTTAAAGGTTCATATTATTTTGAGTTGTGTTGGCTTTGCTTTTGCTTACTTAAATCACGTTGCTCTGCCATTCCCTTCGGAGAAGTTTGAAAGCTGACTTTGTCCAGTCACTTACATGGGTCCTAACCCATCTGCATTGTTGAGACCTAGCTCTGTTGCAGCACAATCCAGTGGGTCCTTGTTAGGCAGAGAAATGTGTTGTTTTAGTGTATGTGTCTGTGAAATGTACTCAAGAAGTCCAGACTTCGACTGTACCTAAACCATAAATTTTGTCCATGGCTATGCCTAAACTCTGTGTTCTTGTGCCAGCATTAAGAACATGAGGTAGCCATGGGCCTCCCCCGGCTCTCTCTTGTGCCTCTCACAAAATTATCTCCTGGCTCTTTCTAAACTGCATCAGCATTTGGCTGACTTTTGACATTTTTCTCTAGTTTAAGTCCTTGTCTCACTGCTATTTGGACTTTCTTTAAGACAGAAAAAAGTCAAGAACTTGATGGGGAGAGTAGACAGGTTATGGGACAGTAGAGTTCTTGGCATCAGAACTAGAAGGTAAAGATGTGTAACCATTTGCTAGAGAGCAGTTACTTCCGGATTATGAACTTTTTCAGAGGCTGCAACCACAGCATCTTGCATCTTGCAACCACAGGCATCCTGGCCTGCATCAGGAACAGTGTGGTCAGTCGGTCAAGGGAGGTTGTCCTTCCCCTGTACTCGGCGCTGGTCAGACCTCATCTTGAGTACTGTGTGCAGTTCTGGGCTCCCCAGTTTAAGAAGGATGTTGAGCTGCTTGAGAGGGTCCAGAGAAGGGCAACGAGGATGGTGAAGGGACTGGAGGGCAGGCCCTATGAGGAGCGACTACAGGAANTTTCAAATAACAAATGAGATCTGACAGAGTCTTACCTCTTACAGGACTCAGGATATGTAAGCCCCCTGGACATTTGATATTCAAAGTATTGCTTAACCTGAAACACGTGGGCTTCATCTACTCCTTAAACAGAAACTGCAATGGTGACATCCTTTCAGAGCAGAGCCATTGCAACAGTGTAGTTGTGGCTGTTCGCAGTTGTTTAGCTGTACACTGTGCTTGGCTTCCCAGATAATCTTGGGATTATACTGTTACTGAATGGAGGAACAATGTGTGCATTTGAGAATGGACATTCAGGAATGATCCTTCTTGTGCCTGGGTAGTGGTTACATCCACGAATTCAGCCTTGACTTCTGTATCCCCCCCAAAAAACATGCTAAGCCTGTTTCCAGTAACTAAAGACTTGCTTGAGTGTGCAGCACTCAGCTTCTTTAGTATAGTATTACATCTACATCGACTGTGGACTAGTTCACTGAATCTATTATTTAGCACAGCTGCTCTTCTGGATGTGGATATTCTGGAATAGGAAAAAAAAACCCACCATGGTTATATAAGGTAGCATACCACTGAAGTGTAAAATTTGCTGAATCTTGTATTTATCTACATGTTGCTCTGCATTGACCTAAATATGTATGTGTCAACTTTCCACCAACTTTTACCTACAACGTTATTACTCTGTCTTGAGGACAAGAGACCAGGCAGGTGAAACATCCTAGATGAACCCACAAAGAGAGATCACAACCCTTCCTCCAGAATGCAGTAAAGTAGCAGTTAGGCACCCCTTTCATCCTCTGCAATGTCAGTTGTGACCTGGTGGTTCTCATATGCCCAGAGGTTTGGCAAAGTCACAGTGTACCCTGCTTTCAGACTCAGGGAAAGGTTTTTTTTTTTCTTGCTCTTTTTTTTAAATGATTGTGTTCTTGGTCATCTTCTGACTCTTGTTTCTTCAGAGACATCAGAGGAGGTATGGTGGGTTGAGCCCAACCAGCAGCTGTGCTCCATCCAGCTACTTACTTTCCCATAAAGCAGAGAATAGGGGGAGCAAAAGCAAGAAAACTCAGGGATAAAGAGTTTGATAAGTGAATGAAAGAGAAAAAAGAGACAACACAAAGGCAATCATTCACCACCTACAGTAGTTCAATGTCCAGCCAGTCTGCAGGCAATGGCAACTTTGTACACCAGCACCCCTGAAGGCCGCTGTTTCTTATTGTTGAAAGGAGGTCGTATCCACAGAACGTCCCTTTACTCAGCTTGAGTCAGGTGCTGCATCCTTTCACAGCTTCTTGCCCACCCCTGGCCCACCTGGGGGATAGAATAGGGAAAACAAGAAAGCTGTGCAGGTACTGCTGGGCAGTAGCCACAACACTGGGGTGTTACTATTGCAGTTTCAGTTACAAATTCAAAATACATATATGCTGCTGTGAAGAAAATTGACTCTGCCTCAGCCTAGTACAGGGCAGGGCCAGAAAACCAGCTGTAATGATCATGGACACATTTAGATGTTTCTGTTCAGAAAAATAAATCTGTGAAGCTGAAAAAGTTCTTCTTTACTTGAACCAGTGCCACGTAAAGTTTGGGCTGTTTCTGAGTGGCAGTGTGTGACCTGGAGAAGAGCTTTCCTCTTCACCATTAGTGCTGTTTAATTTCTCAGTCTGATGGTGCTTACGGACAGCAAACCTTCACATGCATGTGTGCTGGCTGCTTCTTTAAGGGTGATGTTCCTCTCACTAAACTTGAGAAGTTGGGACGCAGCTTCTGTGTCAGAGCCCTAGGTTTGGGCTGTAACTATGTGAGTTTGGTGTCTGGACTTCCATGGGTTGCACTGGAGATCTGTCACTGCTGTCCAGGGAGTTCAGGGTGGTTCAGCTCATCAAATGTAGGTGCCTGCTCTTGGAGTGAGCTCTCGAGACTTCACTCATTTTAGTGACTTGATCTCCATTGACTGTAGTGCAAGTCTAGGTATTGACCATGTTAGTTTCTAACATCAGGTGCCTGAGTCTAAATTCAGCTAGAAAGCCCAAGCCTGGGGGATGAAATCAGCAGCCTGAATCTGGAGATGTTTGAGATACCCCCAGGGTAGTTTGTTTTGACTCCCCTCCAGATGTCAGACCAGAGGGACCTGGTTCTTCTCTAGAGTTGTACATTCTGTCTGCCAACTATGCAAGTGTCTTACATATCCATGAGTGTCTGAAGTGGCACTGGGCGTCTGAGCAGCTGAACTGACCACCCCCAGTGGAGCCTCAAATGCCTATAAGTGTGGTAATGCAGGTTCTCTTCTTTGTAAATACAAAGAAATATCCCAGTATTTCAAATTAATGTATATTTTTGTGTCCTGCAAGTACTTACTTGCCTGCATCCAATATGAGAGTTGACTAGACATAGAAGTCATCAAAACTGAGACTTTTAAAGTGAGATGAACATTTCTACAAAGTCACATGCCTTGTACAAATGGTCGAGTAGTTTATTTGGTCTTTTTAAACCTGCTGTCTTAGAGGCTCACATATTTTTTTGTACATAATTCAACAGCTGGAATACATATTCCCTTTTTATTTGTAAGGCACATTGACATACTTGTCTGTTGCATGGCAACATGTTGTAAGTAACTGCTTTTCATGACAACTGCTTTTTATGATTTCTGAGTAGGAGTGCTGGCTCCTGTATTTGCCAGATGAAAGTTGAGATGATGCCCTTATTTATAGACAGTAAAGGGGAAAGGGACGAGGAAACTTTAGTGTAATATTAAAAACTCTTATGCTGAGTGTATAGAAGGTTTAATTATTAATGCATTTACATTTATTGTTATCTATTGTTTTATCATTATAGATTCAGAAATATTTGCTTTCTTGCACACAAGGGGATTGATAACCTGTGTTAACCTCCTGGGTCCTTAATGCTTCCAGTTTGTGTGTTCTGCTGGAAGGCTGTACCCATGGAACTGCTGAAGCAAGTGTCAGGTACAGGCTTACTCTAAGGGAAATGGTTTGTGGCAGGTTGCTGTCTGGAGCAATTTCACTTGAGATAATGGTTCTAGGGGCTACAGAGCTCCCTGGATGACGTGTGCAGGGAATGCTCCACAGTGCAGTTTTTTAAATATTTCATACTGTTTATGAAGGCCTAAAATATAAAGAAAAAGATGGCAAGGAAATAAAGCAACACAAAGAGACACTAGTGGAATATTTTATGAAGATTATTCACCCTTGAATAAGCAGTTGTTATGAAGTGATACTTTATCACATTGAATGTTCTTCCTTTCAGATAAGGAATATTGCAAAGTGATATTTCCATATGAAGCACAGAATGATGATGAGCTCACGATCCGAGAAGGTGATGTCGTCACACTTATCAGCAAGGTAAAAGCAATATTTTTCTCCTATAACCAGGAATACAGTTTTTAAAATTGGCATCAATTGCTGTAAAATTCTTATTTGTGTCTTTGGCAGTGTTCTTCCTAAAACAATGCTAGTTCGACAGTAAAACATTGCACAGACTTCAGACCCTACATCTCTCCTCCTCTTGTGCTTTAGAGCCTGACCTTGATAATGTTAAGCAAAGAACAGCCGATGTGTAATTTTGAGTTTGTAAATTTATACAATTAATTTTGATTTGACTCTGCTCTACTGTAAATATGTAGCAAACATAATGGCTTAGAGAATAAATTGAAAGATTCAAGAAAGCAGCAGCTTTGAGTATCTCTCTTAGATGTGTGAATTATTTTTCTTTTAGGGATTGTGAATTAGATTTTTTGTGTTAGATTGAGATAACGTGCCTAAATTAACTTTATGAGCTAAACAGTTATTTAAAGTATAGCCAGCCTTAACACTATTGTAAAGCAGAAGATAATAAAATACAAATGAAATCATTTTAGATCTATGTTTTTTCTTTAAAATTATGTAAAGTTCCTCTAGACTAGAAATTAAAAACTGGTGCCAGGATTTATATTATACTTTCAAAAAACATAGAGTGACACGGTGAGTAAACATTTTGATTTTAGAAGGGCTGTGCATCAACAGTGCAAACAACGGATTATAATTTAGATGTACTTAATTTTCTGCTCCTGTTTAAAGACTTTACAGTTTGTTTAAAAGTTTTTGATTGCTGGGCATAAACATCTGGGGGGAAAAAAGCTATAAACTAGAAAAGACTGGGGATTTTGCATGAGGAAGATGAATTGTAATGATGTGCACAATAGTGCTGCTATTGTTTGTTCCTATATGAAAGTAAAAGAATGAATTCTAGAATTGATAATTCCATAAGAAATTATTTGGCACCTGGGTGGAAATACCCCAAACCCTTGGGAAGTACTTGTGGAGCAGTGTTTGCCATATACTAAGCTGTGTTCAATTCTAAAGGACATCTTCTTTGTCCTGAACAATATGCTTGTAACTGAAGGAAAATAATCAGACATTTGGCCAGAAGAGAAGCTGCAAATACATATAAAAATAAATTGTGTACTTAACCATCCTTTAATGGCTTGCCCTCAGTGACTTTTTTGTTTAACTTGTTTGTAAATCTGTTTTCTTTGCCTGATTTAGAATGTTCTCATGTGAGTATTAAACAGTGTCTCTGATTGTTAAAGCCACGGAAATGGCTTTTAAGATGTTGCTCCTGTCCGCTTTACGCTTTATTGACCAGGTTGATTTAACTCCCTGAGATGGCTGGTCTCCAGGTGGAGCTGTGTTCTTCAGCCTGCACAGATAAAGAGACAATTACATTACTGGGCTTTCAGTGTGAGATTTCATTTGCTTGCTTTTTCCCATTGTCTTTTGCCCATTGCCTCTGGCCTCACAGTGGAAGGACATTTGTCCGCTATAATAACTGAGCTTTGTTATTTGACACTATTGATCAGTTTTCCCAGCCATGCAGTGAGAAGTTGGTCAGTAAATGTACCATTCTCTAGTACATTGCCCTGTCCTTCTACTCTCCAGTCTAGTGGTATCAAACCATTGAAGACATTTTGTTTAATTTTCTTCTTTTTTTTCTGTGGCGTGTCACATGTCTATGAACAATTACATAAACCCATGTCTCTAGAGAAGGGGGGATCTCAGAGCACAAAAGCATGTTGTTTCCCAGGAGCTGCCTTTTTATGCAGTGTCTGAACTGGTCTGAGCTATTCAAGAAACAGTGCTTGACAAGCAGCCCCTTTGCAGATCCCTTTGTGCTTTGCAGAGCTCACTGTAGTCAGAATTGGGGGGGGGAGTTTAGCTGTTTTTAACACATAGTTAAAAAATAATATTCAGGTGATGTAGGGTCAGAGTCTTTGCTGTGGAGTTATGAAAGCGGTGGGGTCTTCTTCATGCTCTACCACCTAATATAGCGACTTTATTTTAGTCCAGATCTTCTGAAGCAGGTGTCTGTTGTTTTAGTTAGCAATAACAAAGCCACCCTCACCTTTCTGCCCACTAATGGCTCCTGCTAAAGAGTTGCCTTTTACCTGGACTTCACATCCCTATGGTTAGAAAGTTCTTTTCATGACCAGTTAGTGAGCCATGCTGACTAAGAGGCATTAAATAGAAATATATGGAATGTTCCAGAAACTACATATTACCATAGTTTTGTCTTGCTGTCAGATTACAGAGTTTCTTTAATCTAGTATTTGTAATAAAGATGTAATTTATTTGTAATAAATTGTTTGCAGATTTTGCTTTCTATGCTGGAAACCCAGCATTTCTTCTTCCCAATTACCTACATCCAAAGAGATAATATTCACAGAATCACAGAAAATTATGAGTTGGAAGGGACCCACAAGGAAACAGATGGGTTCTGAAGTACTTCCTACAACCACAGGTGCATTATTGTAAATGAATGTATTTTGTTGAAATCACTAACACCAAATTCCCGGCATGAAATATCCATCAACTATAGATATTAGATACTAGATATAGATATTAGATATTAGTTGATACTAGACTAATCTGTTTTCCCACAGTCAGATCCATAGGAATGCTGAAGACTAACAGTTCTAACTCATGCTCAATTTGCGTTTAACTAAACCACAGCACCGGTGAGGATGTGTGGAAGTGGCTAAAGTCATGCTGGAGTGACATAAGAGCAGAAGAGAAAATGCATGAAAATAATGTCAAATCCATCACAATAATCTTCAGAGCAGGAAGAGGAAAGGAGGTGACTTAAATCAGCTGAATGGGAAGTTCCTAATGCATATGTGCCCACACATGTGACAATGTGTGTGAGGTAGCTGTTAGTCTGGTATTCATCTTAAAATGCCAAGACTTAATTTTGTGGAAAGAATTACAAAGAAGTAGAGTCAGTAAATGCAGAATTCAAAATCACCATTTTAACAGTGTCTCACAGGTGAAAGGGATACATGGAGTATATCAGATTTTCCTCTTTTATTCCATTAAAAGTCCTATTGTCAAGATCATCAAATATCTACCGAATATAAAGAAAAAATCAATTTTTTTTTTTGTCATGGCCTTTGCAGAATATGTTTCAAGTTCTCACTCTGTTTTGATGGATGTTGAGATCTTGAATCATGAGTTCATCGGACCTTTCCTGTAGGCCTCTATGATAAGGGAATTTGAATATCTGAGGTTTTAATGAAATAGCCAAAGAATACTTCGAACAGATTTGCACAATCACAGGTGACCTCCCTAATCACATGGAGAGTGTGCTGGTAAAGTTTATTTAAGTGCTGAAGTGAGTCAGTGGAGGCTGATCACTTACAGGTCAGAGTAGTGTGTATTTCGGGAGCTATAACGGGAGAAATGGCATTATGCAGGACAGATAGCCAAAAGTAATTGCCAATTATTTGGAAAATATACACTGTGAGATAGAGTCCAAACATATGTAGGTTGTTTTCTCATAGGTTAAAATTTACCTCAAAGACTGAAGAAAAGCAGACACTAACTTCACATAAATGCATTGCAAAAATTTCTGGAAATGGTTTTTTCTCTCCTCCATTTCCCCTGTGAAGCAAATACCCTTGTAGGTAATAGTCCTTTAGTGCCTTCATAAAAATATTCGAAAAGACCAGAAAATATTTCTCAGAATTCTAAAATTGTAAAAGAAGACAAAACTATAATCTTCAAGGCAATAAACTAGTAGGCCTGGTGCGTTTGCTTTGCAAAAAGAGAAGTCTTAAGAAAAGTATACCTTTGGCAGACAGACAACAAAATGCAAAGTACAGTAATTTTACATGTACAGTTAAGGTGATTGTTGTGCAATTTGATTATAAGGTGTGTTCATAAACTGAGAATATATGAATGGCGAATTGCCATGAGATTGAGATTGACCCTGTAGGTTACTTTTGTATAATCAGATATTTCTGTTCCGTAAGTAATTTCTTTTAGTGTCTTCAAAATATTCCTCCCAGCATTTGGATAAGGGCAATAATGGCTACACCATTCAGCTGAAGGGGAGTGGCAAACAGGTGTTTTATTGTGCTCAACTATTAATTTTGGAGATTTTATTTGTAATAAATAGAGTTGCTTCTAAGCAACAGAAGATTCATGTGACATTTTCAACTGTTACCATGAAAATCTTGCAGGATGTTTCATTCCAGCACTTTCCGACATAGCTACTGAATGCTACTTTCTGGTTTAAATACAGTTTTTATGCAACCACTGCAAATTTATTAATAGCTCTGATAAATTATTACAAAAGGGATAGAATTCTGGGGATTTCACTGGCACACAGAAAATGACCTGTATGAGGAATTGATAGTAATAGGTAAATAATTTCAAGGCAAACACATCAAGCACACGCTGGCAGCTGTGCACTTGTTTGAAATCACTTTCCCTTGCAAGAATGTGAAAGATTTCATTGCACTGCATCAATCTATCTGAGCTCTAGGTAGTTAAGGGCACTTGGTTCTGAGGAATGAAAATGGTCTGGATAAATAAAATTAACTCCTTCAAAAATCATTGCAGATTTGAAGAGCTGACAATAATAGGAGAGTATCCTCATATGAACCCTTATTGTTGGAGTAGTAGTGGAGGGCACTGATATCAGTGGCAATTCTGCTGATTCTGAGTTTACAGGATGATTTACCTCATGCCATTGAAATAGTGGCGGGAAAGTTAATGCATTGGTACCATGAAAGGCACAACAGGGTAATGCCTGTCACTAGTGAAAAGCTTACATGACAATTTATCTGGTCTAGATATTTAATGGCATTCCAATTTGTAGTACTTAATTCTGTGTTGGGAAAAAAAGAGCTATAAACCTAGCTTCTTAAAATAAACATAATAGCAATCAGTTTTTGCAAACTTGTGTTTACTTTTGGTGTTATTATTAATAATTTACTCTTTGCTGTGACATCTGCAAGTTTTGTGATTCAAAATGCTGTACATTTAGTGAGTCCCTGCCCTGAAGCATGTGCAGTCAAGTGATAAGACAGACAAGTACGTACAGGTGAGTACAAGGGCATAAGGAAACAATTAAATGAGCTACAGCCTTGATAGTCTCTTTCATCATGTCCTCTTTTCACTGTTGCAATGGCTGCTCTGTGCCTTTGTCCATATTAGAGCATGGAATCTCTCCTTATGTGGAGTGCTTAACATCCAGTTCCTAGGGTAGTCATGCAACAGTGAATTAGACCCTGACTGTATTTTTAGCCAGTTACTGGAGTGTGGCCCTTGTGCCGAAACAATTCCACTGCTTGTCCCTGTTACAACATCTTTAAATGCTCATCCTGGTGCAGGAGGTAATTGTCCAGAGCACATTTTTTTAGTTGAGCAGTTGCCAAGGCAAGCTCAGCTGGGTAGGGCTGTGAAGGAAAACAGCTGCTCTAATGGATGTAGGAGGCTCCTAAAGGGATGGATTAGTAAGTGCTATGTACAAGAATATTGCCAGTGAGTTGGGGCCATGAGCAAGGGAACAAGTAGGAACTGGGTGGTGTGATAGATGAGGACACTAGCTGATACTCAGTGGAACATTTCAGTAGGTTGTGGAATCACCAGGGTAGAAATCTCTCTGTTGCCAGCAATTGTTTCTCTGGGGTTTAGGTCATTGCTGAATTTTTCTGTACTCTTTTAATAGCAGACAGTACATATATATTTTACAAACCTTGGTTATAGAAATATGTGAAGGAATTAGAAGACTTCTAAGTTCTTTGAAATGTACAAGCTAATAAGTAGGTATTACCACTGTTCTTATTAACAGGATTTTCTCTTTTTTTGTATTTTGCCCTCTATGGGTTAAAAAAAGTGATAATACTTGGGTCATTAAAAATACATCTAATTGGGTGAGCAAACTAAAATTTTTGAAGTGGAAATTTAGTATTTTAAGATTGTCTCTTTCAAAATGAAGTTTAAGGTTATGTCTTCCTTTCCCTTTCCTATGGAACAAGGCAAGAGGTTAGTCGTATTTCATGGTAGTCAGGAAAGGAGAGAAAAAGTTAGTCATACTTTATGATAGTCAGGTAATTGATTGACAACTAAAATCAAGCTTTTAACTCATTTTTAGAAATCAGTTTACTAATATTATCATGCAAAAGTGTAAGTTATTCCGGGAAAAATATAATCTGGTTTGATAAAATACAAAAATGTCTTTCTGTCAGAGCAATACAGTAGACTTTGGTTGACGCTAAATATTTAGTCATGCAAATACCCCTATTTGAGGTTTTAATACAAGGTATTTTGAGCATTTTTAGTTTCTGCAGCAATCTTGCATACAGAAGCTGAAAAGAATACAGTAAGTAAACGTTAAACAGCGCCCAGCTTTAAGAAGGCTTTTATGATAGCTTTAAGAAAGCTTTTGTGATGTTTTGTGTTTAAAGAATAGCATGCAAGCAATAAAGACACTTACTGCTTGCTTCTGGAAAGAAATAGTTATTTCCCTCAGAAAGAACAATACCATAAAGACTATCAGTGCATGCCCTTTTCTCTCCTGAGATAGCCATGAATCACTCAACACATCATTGGCCAGACCTAATAGCCAAAGCTAATCTGCCTTCTGTGTTCCTTGCATCCTTGCCGATGCTATGCTCGCTTGGCACCAGTTTTTCCCCCAAGACATCCCACCTCCTTAGCTGATGGAGAAACCTGCTTGTGGCAACATTGCTGATTTCATACTCTTTGCGAAGTGTGCGTGCTGAGGGTGCAGTGGTACATGAAGGAGGGTAGGTGGCTGCTGGAAGGGGTGGTTCTGCTCCTGCCCTTTTGCCTTGCGTGGAGCAACCTTGGCCAGAGGACACGCAGGGGTGTGTAAGTAGGGAAGGGGGGTAGAAGTGTGACTGTCCCAGCAGCTTGCTGAAAAGTAGGCATGGCATGAGGGTCGCTTTTCACTGACCTGAAACTTTCCTCTCTAGGTCTTGACCTGATAGAAAGGAGAAGGGTTGAGTTCTGTCTGGGTTCCAAGCCGTGGTGCCAGGTGGGATGGTAGCTGGAGTAGGTCCTGCAAAACAAGACCCATTTGACACCATGCTGCTAATGACTGCAGCATCTGCATGGGGTCAAACTTGTGTCATTGCATAGAAGCATGAGTGTTTCCTCAAATGAGTGATACAAAGTAGTTATATAAAATTTTCGGGGACACTGATGATCCAATAAATAAATAAATTTTCTAAAATTAATCAATATTCTCCGTAAGTTAGGGAAAACAGACTGTGAGTAACTCCTCTTGCTTGAACCTTGTCCTTGGCCGAGACTTTTTAATGTTCATAAGGAATTTTTTAACAGTTATTCATATCTTGCAGCATTTCTTGGCTGCTATGATTAGCAATGAGGCATTAAATAAGGTCTTTGTACAGATAAAGCTTGATAATATGTTTAGTAGGGTACCAAGTGCACTGGTACTTTTCACTGGTGTCTTTAGAAACATTATCGAAACACAAATGTTTGAGCTGAGCATTTAAAGAAACTGTGAAGCCCACAATTAGTC
Organism: Pitta sordida; assembly: GCA_013390025.1. NCBI lineage: Eukaryota > Metazoa > Chordata > Aves > Passeriformes > Pittidae > Pitta > Pitta sordida. The sequence continues at coordinate 52,784 of WEKX01002823.1, forward strand.
CAGGACAGAGGGTAACAGCCAGCACTTCAATGTAGTTCTTGTTAGTATATTTATAATGCCTTTTTTTAAGTATAATACATTATCTTTTTAAAGTACACACTGAAGTTGTCTTCTCCTATTCTTGTTATCACTGATTGTGGTGCTACAGCAATGCCTTCAGAGGAAGAGATTCTGTTGTACGTGGGAAGTCCCAAATTTGAATTTTTGACAAATGGAAGTTCATGCCAAGATATTTAGGTGAAATAGCAGGATCCTCCATGCATGCAATGCTTCAAGATTTGAATTGTTTGAAACGCATTAGATTTATTTGAAAGTATGTTTAATATAGCCAAGCTAACCTAAAGACGTGACATATTTTTTGAGATGAAAAAGGAAAGATTTTTTTTTTCTGCTCCATGCTTAGAAAAGATATTGCTGGAAAGCTGAGGCATCTGGAAAACTGTGAGTTTGCTCACAAAAAGGCTTTAGACTCACTGTGTAACCTCATCCTTTCTTCTATTCTGAATGTTGGGTTCACCTGCAGGTTTGATGGTATTATCTGAAGTCCAACATTTTTAGGCTGAGAGCTATTTCAAGGGAAAGTAAAAATGCACATACAGTGCCAAATAATTAGTAATTGTAATTAGGACCCTGGTCCTAAGATGTCTGTGATCTAAGTATTAATAGCATGAAATAATCCTTCAAATGTTTTGGTTTAGGTTTTTATAATCTCTTCAAATACAGAAAATGTAATTACATAAATTTTTATCTTTACTCATCAGAGACATGAATTATGTCTGTTACTAGCACCACCTCTCATGTTTGTATTAGCTAATTTAGCTTTCATTTGAGTATTGAAAGTGTCAGAATTTTATGATGTGGAACATATTTATTTCTCCACCATATTCTGCTGACTGAACATTGCAAAGGAAGTGAATCCCCAAAAGAGATTGTTTTGTTCAATAAGCAACATAATTCTTCCTGTTTGTACAAATATTTCATCAAAGCATTTTAGCTTCATTACTGATTAAACTCTTTAGTCATAGAATGTAAAGTCAAAAGGTTAGATCTAGCCTGAAAGAGATTTAACAGGAAAAAGTACATCTGGTCTGCTAGATCCTGTGCTCTAATGTCCTGGGTATTGCAGGTCATTCATTACTCTCAGACAGTTTCTTTTTTGCAGGGTCCAGTAACTTGGGCCAAGTTTTGAACAAACTGTCTTCTGGAGAGATGTCTTCTGCCTTCCAGTAAAAAACACTGTCTGGAAAGAGTAGTGTAACCACAGCTGAAAATTTCTGACAAGTTCTCCCATTTCTTTCCATACAATGTTGACATGGGTATTTTTTAGTGTAGAGCCTTGGAGCTTATGGATAAATAAAAATTTACCTGTTTGACTCTTTAAGCTTTAACAAATGCAACTGACATTATCAGATGTAAGGTTCCCTATGACTCAGGCATGAGAACCTGCTGGGAATGATCCGTGCAGGACTCAAGCCTTTTGGGACAAGGATCTGAGCTGGATAAATCCCTGGGAAACGGGGCCAAGCAGAGCCAGCTGGGCAGGTTTCCTGTCATACTTTTCTTCCAGTATTTCATAATCTATGTGTATTTTCAAGAAATGTGTAAAGGGAAAATGAGTGTTCTCAAGGACTACGTCAGAAGATGAGTTTATTGTCTATTGAACTCTCTTATCTAAATTATCTTCGATCAGGTAGTTGCTGATTCATTCTGTTGTAATGCCGGATCTTAAAATCAGATTTATGCTGAGGAGTACTTGATTGCTAACGAGATGCTTTAAATCATAGGCATTTTCTTCATAAGAATTTAACAAATTTTGCACTGTGCTGTAGAGTTCCAATCCCAGTAACTGAGCTTAGTAAGTAACAAAGCCTGATCATCTGGAGAAATCCTAGGTAGCACAACGTGAGTGTAGTGTAAGCCTCTAGAGAGTTGCTTTCCTACATTGATAGGTATTTTACCAAGTTTTATGAGAATTTATAAAGGCTCAAATCAACTTTTTTGTGACTTTTAAAATAAAACTGGATTTTGAGAATGATCTTTATTTCAGCATCATGATGCTGAACGTAGTAGACATTCTAAAGAAACGTACTTGAATATTATTAAACTGCTTCTTTCACCAAGCTTTGACACGATTTTGTTGTTTCCTCCCAATGCTGAGGCTGTATTAATGAAGATCTGATACAGTTTTAATGATGGTTTAGAAGTCAAAGAGGATGTCCTATGGTCTTCTTCAGTGTTGGTAAGCGTCTCTTGGCCTCACCACCAGAGTCGAGCCCAGAGGCCCTCAAGGTGCTCTGTGTGAGTGGGCTTTGTCTTTCTGCAGGGCCTTTTGTCCTAAGATTCAGAAGCCTTTATGTGTTACATACATCTATGTGTATGGATGATTTCTTCAATAGTCCACTAGACACATCTGTTTGCATTAATGGTGGTTTGTTTTTCCGTAAACTCTGAGGTTGGCTGTCAGTTGTTGAAAGACTGCTGGAGAGATGCTTACAGTGGGGTTGGCAGTAATTTAATGGGCGACTGGGAGCATGGCAGAGCTCACATGTGAAGGGTCTCAGTGCAAGAGTAAGAAGTATTTATGGCTTTCTGAATAATACGATTTTACCAGATCAACATTCTTTCTTCTTGACGAGAACCAACTTTAGAAGGGCAGAAGGAAAGCAAAGATTTAACTAATACAACTGCCAACTGCTGGGATTGGGGTTTTTTGTTTGTATTTTTTGTGTTTTTTGGGTTTTTTTTTAAATTTTGTAAGGAACTATGTATTCTAATGGAGATTTCCATGAAAATGTGGTGTCCTACCAGAAGTATTTTACTCTTTCAAACACTACACCATTATGGTGTATATCAGTACCCTTACTAGGGTGAATTTTGACATTGTAAATTTTAATTTGCCAATTGTATATTTCAATCTTAGTAATCAATAAATCTTCAACTAAAAAGATAATTCTCATAGGCTAGGTTTTAGAAGATCTTTGTAAATTATGAACTATGTCTGCAAGTACATCTACTGGCATGAGCAGGAAACTTATTACCTGAGGGCCTGCTTGTTCTTGTTCTTGGCATTGCCTTCTATCCTAGCTGTAACAATGAAACCGGTATGATTAAATATTTCTGTATCAAAAACCTGTAATCAAAAAGCAGAAAAATTGAGCAGTTATGTGTTGATGTCTAAAGTATCGCTTCATATTTTAGCAGTACTACAAAGTAGCATCATGTTCAAAAAAGCAGCCCTGTGATCTGTGCAGTGATCAGCTGCCTCAGAAAGACAGAAGTCCTATTTACAGATGAGAAGGCTGACCTTTTTACAGATGTATTTTTCAAGAATTTACACAGCTGCAGTTCTAGTCATGGGTAGTAGAGAAGATAAATATGTGGCTTATTTCTTGTTTTGGGACCTTGGGTAATAGAAAAAAAAATCTCGTTTACTTTTACCAACAAAAGCCTTCCTCTTCACTGGGGGCAGCTTGGAAGGTAGGTTAGGGAGGGGAGGGATGAACTTGGGCCACAACACTCCCTGAAATAGTCAGTCCTTCCGAAGGTAGGAAGAGATGAGGGACTGGATGCTGCCTTAAAGGCCTGGTTGTTTTGGAGGAAAAGAGAGGAAATAGTTTTGCTTCTAAAACAAATGGAAAGCATGGCTGAAGCAGTGGATGCTTGCCTGGCCGTCAAACTGTTTCTGTATCTCTTGCAAGCCTTTATTGTGACCCTTATGTACAGCTGTGGCAATGCTGTACTTGGTGGCATCCACTGCCAACCTTGCTCAGATGCTCTCAGGCTTCCTTGTATTTTGGTGAAGCTACAGAAGTTTTATACAGTTGGTAGTTCCCAGTGAGTATCACATGGCTGCTAATGCTGAGGAGATCAATTGTGAGGGCACTTGCAGCTGACTTCAGTGATGATGTAGATACCAGTCCAGTGGGCTTCTGAACACAGACAAGTGGAAAATGATAATGATAACTGAACACAGAGCCAAGTAGCTAGAGGTTTTTATTTATGTGACTAAGAACAGTCTCAAAGCACGTAGTAACTCTCCTGTAAGTGGCTTCAAAGGAGAAAAATAAAAAAGTTTAAAAAAAGGTAAAGTAATGCATAGTACTTAGAGGCAAACATACACCGGAGCATGTCTGACATTTAAATTATAGTCTTGCATGCTTTATTGGATCCTAGCAAAATAATGAAAAAATCCAAATAGTAGAGTTTTGTTACAAATATGTTCACAACCAGAAGTGCTGCTTTGCATTTTCAGCAAAAGTGTTAGTTGCCTTCATGTTCCTTTCATCTCTCTCAGAGAGGCACTCTCAGTGCAAATAGCAGCGTGGGCTGGAAATAAACCCATCTGTAAAAACCAAGCCTGTTTTTTTTAAGAGAGAGAGCTTTATATGAAATAAACTCCCCTCTGTGTTTGGGGTATATGAAACTCCTGCCTGCTTGAAGCAGAGGAAAAGCCTGTGAAGCTGAGAGAATTTCCAAGAGGAAGAGTTCAGTCTTGTTTGCGTAATGGGGCAATCTGTCACCACCAAGCTTGTAGCTGCAATACAGCTCAGCATGAGAGAGACGTGTCACCTACCAAGGATGAACTTGAATCTTTTCATTTCGTGGTCTTGAATGTGGTGTTTTCTAGGAAAGTGGAGATCAAGTTAGCGGGGGACTGACAATTCTGCCTTATCAACCTCTATCCCCACCTCTTCCAGTGCCACAGAAGAACAGCACTGGTGTTTGACTGAAGGGAGGTTTGTGTTCTTGTCTTGTGACCAGCTGTACTCCTGCGCTGGGGAGATGACTAGGGCTAGTGTCTTGTCAGTAGTGTCTGTGTAGGTACAGCTGCTTCTGTGCAGTGAGTGGAGTATTTGTAAGACCAAGAAGTGTAAGGCTTTTTGTTCAATCTCCACCAGCTTCTGCTTTTTTACTGTTGGACTGAGAGCAACAAGGGAAGGAACAGCATGGTGTTTGTTCTGACACAAGAGCAGTAGTTTGACTGCTAAGAAAACTGTTAATATGTGTGCTTATCGAGTGGCTGCAGGGTCACTGCAGTTCCTCAGGGGAGACTAAGCCATGATCTTATGCTGTCAGCCCTTCTTGCTTTTCTCACTATATTTCAATTACATTCAGTAACAGTATGATGAATCTGGTGTTCTAAATGGAAAGTTTCTTTGCCTGTGTTAAAGTATCTCTGCATGGCTCATGGCTGTTCTCCCTACTCTTGTACCTCTATTCCTCCCTCCTCCATCCCTACTCTTTTAGTCATCACAGGCATAAGCTTCAGAGTGGAGCTATGTTCTTACCGTTTTTATTTTATCATTGGTTTGGGTTTTTATTTGTTTTCTTCTTTGCTGTTGTTTTAATCTTCTGAAAAACAACCCCAACTATTTTCTCCCGATTCCTTCTTCCAATTTTATTCACAACTTGCATGTCTCACTTCTAATTACATGAAGAGTAGCTATCTCATTCTTCCTGTCAAGAAAAGCGCTGATGTTTTTTAGTTCACCTGTGTATACACTTAAAATCCTTGGCAACGTGTTGCTAAAAGGTAGCTGTATCCTGCTTTTCTGATGTTGTTTCTCCCACATTTAACATTTCCTCTGAAATAGTAAGAGTTCCAGCTCAGGTTGACATTTTAGTACCTTGTATTTTGTGTAAAATTTATTTCTTACAAAGTTTAAATCGTATTTCTTCTCAAAATTTTCTAAATACCTCCGTCTTTCCCATCACTATGTTTTGTTCAATTTGTCCAAATATTTAGCACAAAATGAACGTTGCCAGTAAATCCAGTGTATTTTTATCCCTTGTTTGGGAACTGCTGAGCTTGGAATGAGAATGGATGTTCATTCTGCCACAGAAGAGCTTTTATTTCATTTTGTCTCCCCTCCCTCCCTTTACTTCATTCTCTAAAAAATAATTTGAATTACATTCATCAGATACAAGGTTTTGCAACAAAACTACTGGATGGGACAGGACCAAAGGCAGTCAAGCCCCCCACCCCATGTATAAAAGAAGCCCCTGAAGAGACCCAGCAACCAGGGCAGGCAAACATGGGTTTGAGCAGCAGTTCACATGCAAGGACATGCAGGAACAGGATAAAGATTTGTACTTCAATGAGAAAATAGCAACATTTTCCGCTAAGATTTTTGCTTTCTCTATTTCCTGAATCTGCCTCTGCCTGAACAATCAAAGCAGGCTTGGGAACATGAACTGGCAGTGGATTTCTCTAACGTCTTTGGTTGCATTGTCACTGCAATGAGTACATGGGTATAGTCTCCAAATTAAGCTTTGGTAGGAGCTGATTTTTACAGTAGCTAAATGATGACTACAGCTACCACCTAACTTGAGTGAACTCCAGTTCAAATCAATCTATCAAATCTATCAAGTCTATCAAATACACTTTCTTCTTTTATGCCATGTATTACTCTTTCAGAAATTTTGTGAATCTGTTGTTTTCTTTTCTTTCTTAAAGGAAACTGAAGTGCATTTTTAGTAATTGGAATACATTTTTTTCCATAAAACTTTTGGGATATTTAGTAGTCTGATTTTGGTTTGTTAACATTGTTTATATGAGTCTGACAGGATAACATGGAGATAAAGGGGAGATCCACTTGGTTTGTTGATAAATTTTTGAATATCAATACTGGATTGCTTTACAGCTTTTCTGTAAAATCTGCATGTTGAAATTACAGCCGTTTAGCTGAGCTTAAACACATGAAGATATATTAAAAAAGACAATGGTTGAGATTGCATATTTTGATGAGGATCTAGAAGTATTGGAGTGGCTTTTGCCACTTGTGTTCACAAGCAGGCACATTGTTTTAATCATGTAGCCTTGATTGTGCTTCGTAGCACTGCCATTTGGTAGTGCAGTCGGGTCTCCTATATTGTGGACCCGCGGTCTTAATCGGGGTGTGCGAAGCCCTACTTTAGCGTTGAGTGGCGGCCACACTGCCACTGTCACTGCCTCCCGCGCCACCTTCACTGCCGCCCGCGCTGCCACGGCGGCAGTAGCAGGTTGCACATGCACAGTTGCAAAAACAGGCCTCCTTCATCACTAAAAAATCATGCCGCTAAGATCTGAAGCCACAATATGGGGGACGTGAAGTGCAAGTGACTGTATTTGAGGCAGCCTGTGCAGCTGTAACTCAGGTATGCTTGTGTGGTGGTCTGTCTCATGATGAAGATGTACCTGCTGCCAGCGTCTTGGATCAGCTTCCAGAGGTTGCTGAGGCATAGCAAGCCTGCAGTTGTGCGTAGCAGGAGGGCACCGCCACGGAGATTCTTCACCAGATCTCATCTGTAGCCTTTAATTTCCGAGATCTCTTTCTGTCTTTTTTCTCGCTGATACATAAGCCTCCTCTTGCAAATAAAGTAAATGAGAAAATTAAAGAGAAACTGCCTAAAGAGATTTACTTACCGTATGAAAATCCAATGTGGTGGCTGGGTGCATAAGCCTGAGCGACAAGCTGGAGAGGAAAAAACACCGAACCTGCAGCTGTTTGGGATTAATGAACATGTGACACAAACAGCGGCTTCGAGAAAACAAATGAGCTTTAAAAAAAGCATCAAATAAAAAATTCACGTGTGTTGATAAAACAAAGGGGTAGGAGTAATATTTGTGTTTCCTAAGAGCATAAAAAATCCAACCTAGAAAGAGTATATGCAGTGTCTTATGTTGCTCAGTCAGGATTATTAGCTAGCACTAAGCTGAGCAATCACTTGAAGCACAAAGTTTTCATCTCTGGATGCTTGAATTGTTCTTAATATTTTTCAGAATCTAATTTGGGTCATAAATGTTTTGGCAGTTTCAGATTAGCAGCGTAGGGGGTGGAGGGCATTATAAAACACGCCATGTGATAGAACAGCTGAGTGCACTGATTACTAGGCTGTGCAAGTAGATAGAGCCCAGTGAGAGAGCGCCTTCACATCAGGGATGGAGGGTGCTGGCTCTGCAGTAACAGCAGTATCCTGCACAGTGCCTGCCCATGCCATGCATCACTGGCTTATTGTCTTGGTCCTTCATGGAGCCCTTGACAGTCCTTTATGCACTCAGCAGATATTTTGAAAACTTCAGCTAGCCAAGAATCAGCACTGCTCACCAACTAAAGTCTTAACTCAACCGGTAAATACCCACTAAATGACTCCAGTGAAGGTCTAGAAAATGTAAGTGTCCCTAGTGAAAGCCACCCTGCCAAAGAGAAGGGAGAATACAGAAGAAAAGGGCAGATAAGGCGTTAGAGAAAATTATTAGAAAATAAATCAAAGGATATTTCAGTGCCTGCACTGCATCATGTAAGAATATTGAGATACGAGGTGGAGGGGAGGGGAAACCCCAAACAAAACAGACACGATCCAAGAAACCAGGATATTCAGCTGCTGTATTTAGTTAGCACATACTCCATCTCCGGAAATCAGGTGGACTAAACGTGCTAAATAAAAAGCCTATAACAGAAAAATAACTAAAAAACACTCCCTAAACATAAAAGCAATAATCTTCTTTAATGCTAGTGTGTTTTCTCTGGGATATCATCCAGTGTTTTAATATTGTAAATAAAAAACTTAGAGGAAAAATAACAACAAACCGTCCTTGTAAACAGTATTTTTAAGAGTTGTTATTACATACACCTCATTAAGTTAACTTGCATTATTCTGTCATCCATTTAGCAGCTGAAACAAATGGTTTTATGGAAATCAGGAAAGGTTGGGCAGCCTGATGCTGAGCCAGCTGCAAAAATTGGCTGAAATGGTTTTAAGACTGAGCAGACAATAGGTGACTTTCCTGTAACAGTGTTTTGGAAAACAGCTAAATTGGTTTTGCTTCAGCTTTCAGAAAAGAAGAATCTGGAAAATCTCAAAAGGAAGTGTTCTCTGTAGCAGACACACAAAAAAGTGAACATGGAGCATTGAAGACTTAAGGAAGAATTTTAACCTGCTCTAAAATTGTTATGACTCCTGTCACTGTTACTATTCATAACCAGAATAACTGTACTATTTTTTTGATCTTTTAGACTTGCTGGTATTACTTACTCACTTATTTTTCTGTACATTGTTTTGCTACACAAGCTGCTGTGTGCTGCTCAGAAATGCTGCAGAAAAAGGTGATCCATGATACTGATCAGGCATATAATGCCTTCTTAACTGGAATGTGATGGAATTTAATGAATCTAATGCATCAAGCTTTTCTTGAAAGGAAGGGAAACAAGGATGCTTTTTAATTTCCTGGGATGTACAATTTTGATTTAAGTTACTGTCTTTTCTGTAAAATGAAGTCAGAGAGACATAGTGTCGTGTGTTCAAAATGCTGACTTGTTTAATAGATCAATGGTGAACTAACGTTTTAGACACAGACAAGGCCTTGAGCTCTTACAGCATGTTTATTGTTCGTTTCTAGCTGCTCCATGTGATAATGAAACGCAGGGGTGGTTATTGAAGTTTTTCTCTGGCAGATTACCCTGTTAACCTGGCACTTCAGCAAATCGTCATATTCCAGCAAAAAGGCAGGACATTATGCAAAAGAGTACTTCAGCTCATGAATCTGTTCAGCACACAAGCACAACGTGGTTTTCATTTTATTTTACTGTTTTGTAGGACTGCATTGATGTGGGTTGGTGGGAAGGAGAACTCAATGGCAGACGAGGTGTGTTTCCAGATAACTTTGTCAAGCTTCTTCCTTCTGATTTTGAAAAAGAGGTAAGCAATCTATTCTTATATTTTGGCTAGGTTAGGTAATAGGTGATAGGTTGGACTCGATGATCTCTAAGGTCTTTTCCAACCTTACTGATTCTGTGATTCTGTGTGATTTTCACTTGAGGATACAGAATGAAAGTACACTTAAATCCTCTTTCGGATTTGTGGTTTTGACAATGTTTTACTTCTAACTTAATAGCATAAAACATAAACAAATTTCTGAGTTTAAAAAGCATCCATGGAGAGAATGTATGGCGCTCAAAGTCATATTATGGAGTTTCTTGGAAGGGTTTGATTTGCCCATCCAGTCACTCCACCTCCACTACGCTACTCTGTCCTGTGTCCTACAGGTTTGACAGAGAAAAGAACTGGCGGTCCCAGGACCAAACCATGTGATGCAATGATATCCAGACTTCATAACTCTTCTCCATTGTATTTGTGATGGGACACGGGAAGTTAGTGTTCCACCTGCATGGTGGTGAACGGCACTCAGGCACTGCTCCTAAACAAAAAGGGTGAAATTTTAATTGTGAAATTTGAAAAACAGTGAGATTTTGGTATCTCAGAGGCCGTTTCTTTACGTCTCAGAATTATTAAAAAGAAGGTATAAAATCCATACGTGAGCTTTTTCAGCTTCTGTTTATTTGAAAAAGATGGCATTGTTATTTGCCAGACAATATTTAGAAATCTCAGTTTCCAGGAATAAAGTAATGGATTACTTCCCGCAGAAGTCCCTCCCATTTTTAGGAATCTTTTCAGTCATCAGTGGGCTTATAATGAGGTTGCAATCAGGTTTTTGATGAGTATTCCACAGTGACAGTGTAAGCCTTCTGTGATAAAAACAAGCCTTACAGACACTCAGCTTCAGTCTTTGGCAATAAAAATTGGATGCCGAAGGCAAAAATTAAATAACTTGGAAAGCTTAATGAAACAACTACTAAACAACTCACAGAGGCTAACATGATAATTATTGAAAGTGATGGTAGAAGAGTGGCAAAAGCAGTGGGAGATGAAAATGTAATTCCATAGCAGAGTGGATATCCTGGCTCTGGGCCTAATAACAAAAGAAAGTGATTTCCAGAAGAGGCTAAAGTTACAAACCTTAAGACACAGTGAGCCTATTATAGAAGAAAAAAATCTTCTCTCATATCCATTTTTTGTCATGAAATTATTCAGTATATTTGAACTTATAAATTATAGACCTCTAAAGTTTTTTTGGGTGCAATTGAATACAACTTCTAGAATAAATTAGATATTCAGACACTTAGAAATTGCAGCTAGGTTAGCTCTAAATGTGGAGAATAAAATTATATTAATTTTGTAAGATGCCACAGATCTGGCCAGATGAGGAAGAAACTGGTAGGACTATAAACCATCTGTCTTTGCTTGAATCAGTGCTAAAAGGGAAGGAGATAAATACTTTTCCAGTGATTTTGTCAGGTATTTTCTAGTGTGATCCAGTAACCTTGGATTCCATCCCATGCTCTGAAAGTATATGTTGCAGTAAGTCTGTCTGTTGAACAAAAGCTTGGGATCTTGTCCCATCTCCGTGTTCAGTCCCCAGTTTTCCAATCATGATTCTTTTCCACACGTGGCTAGTTGTCCCAGGCCTTTCTATTCACTGCCTACTCCCCATCTCCACCTCTCAGGAGGTCTCCATTACAGGATTTTCCCCTGAGCTCACTACCTGAGTCTAAATCACCATCTGGATTTACTTTCTATCCCTACACCCAATTTCCTTATCCAGTTTCTTTTCCTCTCCCTTCTTACTCTTCGCCCCTGCTGTGTAGTTTTGTTCTCTTCCTGTCCAACTAGTCCTGGTTTCCTTTCTGTTGGCTTAATTTCTAGTCTGTCTCCATCATCTCCACCTCTATCTCAGCCATCGATCCTTGTAAATCCTTTTTGACTCTCTATGTTTCCCTAAGCAGTTTTAAGACTCCTCCACACTAAACCCTTTCTAAGATTTGTCTGCTTTTTTTAAACAATATATTTCCCTTTTCATGTTCCAGTTAAAGCCACTTTGTCTTGTGAATGATAGGACCCTGTCTTCTTTGTGTTTATCTACAAGAATACTTTAGTTTTAATCAGGAGTAGGATTTGTAGTGAATCTGTCACTTGTCCATCTGCACTTGTTATGCTTTGGAGGACCCATCTCAGAGGACATGACTTAGGCTCCTTACCGGTGAGAACTAAGCCAAAAGATGTGCTAAAGGAGTGCCTCTCATACTGCAGGTGCTGATGTATTGACAGTCCATGGGATCAGTCTTGTACCACTCCAGAATAAAACACCAAATGTGTCTATTGTACTGTTGGATCCTCAGCATCAACTATTTCAACCTGCCGCCATTATCAGCAAAAATTCCAATTGCTGTCGCAAGACATTCATTGTCCCTGTCTATTTCCTTTCCAAATTTTTCTTCACTTTTCTGCATTTAAACTTTGAACTATGTTGCCCAAAAGTACCTCTGATAGTATAAGGGACTCAGCATTCCTGACAAGGGCTCACAGCATGCAGCCTAGAGATCATTCTGATCTCCTGAGGTCTTGGCCACAGCTTTTTTGTGTTGATGATGGAAGGTGATCTGGTCAGGATAATGTGGTAGGAGAAACTTGAGAGTTGCTGGATCGCAACTTCTGAGATTGAAGCTGTTAGGCTTACCCAGTCTGTGCAAAAACAAGGTGGAGGGGTTTCCCTCCAGAGAATACATTTGCTAGATCTGAGAGACATCCCTTGGGAAGGGTACATGGCAAGGGCTCAGCCTTCACAGCAAACCTGCTCCCTGTCGACACTCACCCCAAGATCTGAGAGTTCTAGGGGAGAGACTGAACTAATTACTGCAAGTGAACAAAACAACTGATCTTTCTCAAAAGATTTGGCAGATAGATAGAATGTGATGGGGAGGAGGGCAGGGAGAGGTTGAGAGAAAATATCTGTGTAAATGGCTGGTTGAAGTTTGGCAAAGCTATGCATATCTGGAAAAATAATTTTAGGCATAGTAAATCCACTTTAGTACAGGGGTGAGTGTCTCTGCCTCTCATGCGGGAGACCGGAGTTCGATTGCCACCAGGGAGGCAGTGGTGCCATTTAAAAATTGGACTCGATGATCCTTGTGGGTCCCTTCCAACTCAGAATATTCTGTGATTCTGTGTAAGGCAATATCGCTACATAGCCAGCAATATTAGTGATGGTGATCGTGGTCAATCTGTAGCAAAGGAAATAAGGTCTACAGTAGTCCCCCGTTACTCGCAGGCTGTTGGATCTGGCCCTCTTCACGTGAGTCCTGAAATCCGTGAGGACAGCGAACCCACTAAGTAGTCAAGAACACCACGCCCGTAGCCACGATCCCTCCCCTAATAAGGTCTGGAGGATGGTCCTGAGAGTGGGGCTTGTCTGAGTTGCCTGAGTATTGCCTGACATGGCTGTGCTCTGGCAAGGGGGGCGGGTGGCTGCTGCCCTAACCCTAACCCTACCCTGCAGGTGAAGAGAAGTGGTTCTGGCACTGTTTTTGTCATACCAGTACAGGTCTATTAGGAAAATGGCCGTAACAGGGAAGGTAAAAACAAAAAGTACAGATTGGTTGGAATAATTTGTTTCATTTCACCAAACATCTAAAATTCTGATAACTGTCCTTCACAACTGAATCTCTGAATATATCATGGTGAATGAATAAAATGTANCATTTGCTAGATTTGAGAGACATCCCTTGGGAAGGGTACATGGCAAGGGCTCAGCCTTCACAGCAAACCTGCTCCCTGTCGACACTCACCCCAAGATCTGAGAGTTCTAGGGGAGAGACTGAACTAATTACTGCAAGTGAACAAAACAACTGATCTTTCTCAAAAGATTTGGCAGATAGATAGAATGTGATGGGGAGGAGGGCAGGGGTCAATAAGAGGTTGAGAGAAAATATCTGTGTAAATGGCTGGTTGAAGTTTGGCAAAGCTATGCATATCTGGAAAAATAATTTTAGGCATAGTAAATCCACTTTAGTACAGGGGTGAGTGTCTCTGCCTCTCATGCGGGAGACCGGAGTTCGATTGCCACCAGGGAGGCAGTGGTGCCATTTAAAAATTGGACTCGATGATCCTTGTGGGTCCCTTCCAACTCAGAATATTCTGTGATTCTGTGTAAGGCAATATCGCTACATAGCCAGCAATATTAGTGATGGTGATCGTGGTCAATCTGTAGCAAAGGAAATAAGGTCTACAGTAGTCCCCCGTTACTCGCAGGCTGTTGGATCTGGCCCTCTTCACGTGAGTCCTGAAATCCGTGAGGACAGCGAACCCACTAAGTAGTCAAGAACACCACGCCCGTAGCCACGATCCCTCCCCTAATAAGGTCTGGAGGATGGTCCTGAGAGTGGGGCTTGTCTGAGTTGCCTGAGTATTGCCTGACATGGCTGTGCTCTGGCAAGGGGGGCGGGTGGCTGCTGCCCTAACCCTAACCCTACCCTGCAGGTGAAGAGAAATGGTTCTGGCACTGTTTTTGTCATACCAGTACAGGTCTATTAGGAAAATGGCCGTAACAGGGAAGGTAAAAACAAAAAGTACAGATTGGTTGGAATAATTTGTTTCATTTCACCAAACATCTAAAATTCTGATAACTGTCCTTCACAACTGAATCTCTGAATATATCATGGTGAATGAATAAAATGTAACCTTTGCAGTATTTCCTGTGTTCTGCATTTTTCCATCATCTGTGAGTCTGAAAAAAAAAGTTAGGTTTTGCCACATGTATCTGTGAGTTTCTTTGTGTTCGTTCTTTCCAGAATGGGTAGGAATATTTACAAGATTAAATTTTAAAGAAAGAAGATTTCTGCAGTAGACCAAAGGTCGTATATTCCTTTAATCTTAAAGTACATGAAATGAATCCTTTTTTAATCCCTCAACAGGATATTGCAATCACCAGAGTATAAAAATGGCATTTTATTTGTCAGTGCTATTTTCTTTATTAAAATTCATTTTAATGAAGTTATTTCAGGAGAAATATGTAACAGATTTTTAGTCTTGTGACTTGTAATTATTTATGATAAGCACTTTATGATAAACTCCAACTTTTGTATGAATGAGATTTACAGGCATGTTGAAGTAATCTGTTTTCTTTTGTCATTAAATTTTAGAGACCGAAGAAACCACCACCTCCCTCAGCTCCTGTCATGAAACAAGGATCAGGTAAGGTGCAGCTGATTTTGTACAGCATAAGTCATATGTGAGCATATCTCAATCTAAATTATTTAAATTTATATAGGATTCATCTGTATCAAAATTGATAACCAAATGTCTAGCCAAAAACAATAAATCAGAATCTTTCAGGGATGATTACTCTGAAAGACTGTGGCGTCTTTTAAAATGTATTGGAGGCAACCATGCACACTATTCTAAAATAACCTGTATTTCTCCTTCAACATGTTAAGTCAGAGCACTTGTGACACTTCAGATTTTGGAAGTTCTATGGTTCTGTTCCTTGCCTGAAGCTGACTGTGTGCTTGTCTTTGCAGTATAGGCCCAGTATGTTGGGGTCTGATAAAACCTTCAGGAGGAGACTGCATTTGCTGCATATCTGATTTATTCTGGAGACAAAGGGCTTTTTTGCATATCTATAAATTACTGTCATACAGTGTTCTCATCTGAGTTGCAAACTACGTCTTGCAGATCTGCATGAATGCTGGAGCTGGCTGTCTGCTCCAGATCCTATGCCATTGTTAGTCTTGGATTCAACACTCTATAGCCCTAAGTGTAAAACTAAGGAGTTATCCTGCATCTGCTCATGTAGATAACGGTGTTGAAAATGTATTAAGGAGCTGATTTTGTTTTCCAAACACGAGTGCTAGCAAAACTGGGTTTGTCATATGTTAGACTGAATTTTGTGCGGATACTGAGAGCTGAACTTACTTTTATTTGTAATTTTAAAATGACCTCTCAGTACTAATTTTCAAGTGCCTGCATTATTTATTTTTATCATGAAACTTAAAAAAACAATTAAAGTAATTACACACTTGACAGTTCTGACCTTGGAAACCAAATTCCAGTTTCAGTCATTTAAAATTAAAAAGCACATGGCAGGGATTGCTTTCAGAGTTTTCATTTGTATTGCAATTGTGGTGGAAACATAACTATGTCTGGAATTCTTTAATCCCTTAAGTCTAGTCAGTTTATAAAAATTCTGCAGCAGCACTACTGTTTTCCCCACTACTAGCACACATTAAAACCCAAAACAAATACATACAATCTAGCCAGATAGCCTTCTTCTTACTGTGGTCTGTTCCAGCTTTTGGTGCTTTAAAAAGTAAATTTCCCTCTGCTTTAGTTGAGCTGTTCACAGAAGAACAAGTTACACCAGTGTACAATTTACTGTGAATCAATATGCTATAATTTAACTAGTTTGAATTTGTCATGCGGTTTTTTGACTATAGAATCATGACTGTAAATATTTACATTGCTTATTGACATCCATGGTTTGTTCTTTGCTCTGTCTTGAGACTCATGAAAACATAAATTTGATTTTAAGTTCAGTAACAGTGTCCAGAGAGAGCAGTATGACTTTGCCATCTAGTGGTGGTTGTATATTAACGATGTCTTAGCAACAACTGGTGTTATAACCTGACGTGTTTTGGAAGATCTCTATAAAACATTAAAATTCTTTCAACTTATACTCCTACAATTAGAAAACTAGACTTTTAGTATGTATCTGTTCACATGCAATGTGTTAGCTGTGTCACCAGAGAGCAAGATAATGTGTCCATTTTCAGAAGGAAAAATGGTTGCATAAAGGATGCAGACAATTTGATTATGGCCACCCAAGTCTGTGTCAAAGCCAGGACTATTTCAGTTCTTTCTTTTAATAATCAGTCTTTGACAAATCCTGGCTGATCAGGCACAAGAGTTTCTCCTGACAGGTGTTCAGAGCTGAAAATTGTCCTGTGTTTATTACCACCCAGATATCCCCTACTTTGTCAAATTATCACTTTGCTGAGATTATGCTGTGTTTTACTACATCTCTATGTCAGCCTTATTGGTGGTGGTAAGGAACAACATCCAGTAATGTTTCTCCATATTTACCCAGTCACAGCGTGATGAGTAAACTGAAAACTCAGTTGCAGCCTAAATAATTAAATACGTATCAGTATCTTCTGCTGCAGAGCTAAAATAAGAGCAGAGAATTAGAACTGGTCTTTGTAGTACAGGTGGCATATGTGTAAAAGAGATGCCTAGTTTGTAGTATAGTAGAGATAAAAGTTTGGCTATATTTCTAAATTGCAGCCATCTGTGTTGCACTACTTGACAAATCAAGGTGAAAAATGGAAAGCCAAATTTAGGAGCACAAGTCCCTCATATATAGTGGTTGAAGGCAGTAGGTGTTTCACTGGGCAGCTGGGATATGCAATACAACTGTGTCTAGACCCAGGGGTGGGAATACACTTGATTTCCTCTGGGAGATGATACAGGGTTCCCCAGGGCTTCCTTGCAGATGACCTTCCCCTGGAAGCAAAGGCAGGCTTATGACGGCTGCCTGAGTGTTGATTTATTTGGGGGTCAAAACCTAAGCGAAGAGTACACCTCAGCCTGGGAGCTCCTCAGTGTTTGTAGTCTCATTGTTTTAGACCTGAGAATGTCCCTCTGTGTGTTAATGACAACTGTTAGTCTTACTGTAATTAAATCTATAGACCTGTGTGTGGTTTTTTCTTGAACGCATTAATGTGTGCAAGATTATCAATTTATTGACTTGTGATTTGCACAACATTTGTTTAGAAAGTGATGGATTTGTTTGCAGCAACAGCTTGGCCTCTCAGGAGTGAAGTGTTTTCCATTAGAATAATTTAAGTCGAAAAAGACCCTTAAGATCATCTAACCATAAAATGAGTATTTAGTATTATTTATTGACATGATAAGTGGTACAAGTATTGCTTCTCCAACAGCACACTTACATAAAGAAACAATGGCTGGTGATCAACACTGGTGAGCACTGATTTCTAGGAACCAGCTGCAGAAGGGAGTTGCAACAGCACAGTCAGAAAATGTAAATGTGCTTGAGAACTGCACATAATAGTATAGATTGAAGCAAAAAATTGTCTTGTATTCCCTGCCCTGCCTCCTCTGCTTTTCTTGGATTTCATCTACTGTCATTTTTATTGAAATACTAATAGTGTTACCTAAAGCAGTTTTCAACAGTACGAGTTGAAATGGCATTAGCACCTACTGGTTAACTAATGCAGGGAAGCCAATATCCAATAAAGCATTTCTTGTAATATGGAGATTAGAAGGTTGCATCTTGCATGTGACAGGAATTGTTTGCAAAGTCTTCTCATTCTTGATGCCACACTTTCCCATGTTCCCTGGAGCAGCAGAAGTCAGTATGTCAGGGTCGCTAGTACAAGGGCAGAAGGTGGCGGGAGCTTACATGTCCAGGCCAAAAGCTGTCAGTTAAAATAGTCTTGCGGAATACTGCCAGCACTCTTCTTCTCAGTCTTCTAACATGTGGAAACAAACAGCTAGTCCTAGTGGTGAGAAAGAAAGGGAAATGGGCTAATTTAGTGTAAAATAAGCTCTGTTTATTTGACTCTATCAAGTCTTCTTGTGGCTTTGCCTAATTCATTGATTTATTCCACACTGTTGAGTTGCTCTTCATTTAAGTATGTCTGGAAAATCCACTTTAGTACAGTGGTGAGTGTCCCTGTCTCTCATGAGACAGGTTCGATTCCTGCCAGGGAGAAAGTGGTGCTGTTTAAGAGTTGGACTCGATGATCCTTGTGGGTCCCTTCCAACTCAGAGTATTCTCTGTGTTTGTGTAATGGTAAAAGATCTGTCCATATTTTAAAATCTCTAGTTACTGATTTCTTTTCCACAGAATGGTCTGAAAGTGTACATTCTTTTGGGGTGCTCAGTTTGGAAACTCTGAACTTAATTATGAAGGCTTAATTATGAATTGCTTTTTTGTCATTATGGTGCAAGCAAATACTTGAAATAGATCTATGTTCCATTTTAGCGAGACATTTTCAAATTCAGGAATATAAAAAGCCTAGGAAATTGCAGAATTATGTGCCTGTATATGCTGGTCTGTTGGCTTGATCAGAATTCCAAATTTTTCTTTCGTTGACAGGGACCACAGATCGAAAGCATGAAATCAAAAAGATACCACCTGAAAGGCCCGAATGTCTTCCTAATCGAACAGAAGAAAAAGGTATGAAATGTGCTTTCCTACCTCTTCTCCGCAGAGAGATGAGGGAAGTGAAACCAATGCATATCTTCATTTCCCAGGCTTTGTTTCCATTAAATGTATTGCTTGGATGTTTGTTTCCCGCTCTGATGGATTGTGACGATAGGCATTTTTGAAAAGATCTCGTTGTTACTTAAGGACTAAATTCAGGATTTTCAATTGTACCTATTCAGAGCTGTTAAGTACATGCAGCCACATCTGAAGTCAATGGGAGTTTTGCTCTCAGTACCTGAAATGCAGTATAAAGCTCAGTGTCGTGTAAAACTCAGGTCCTTGATCAAGTAAGATACCCCAGATTAGCGTGTACTTTTTTCTTAGCATCTGTCTGCCTTGGTTCTCTAGTTGAAAGCAGGGTTGGTGGTTTTCTTGCATCGCAGAGGGGTTTTGTGAAGATATAGTCATTAGTGCTTATGAATCACCCCATTTTCATAGCCACAAAAGTCATAGGCAAGGCTGTGAAGAAATGAAAAAATTCTGTCTTCAAAGCCATGTTTGAACATTGCGAGAAGTGGGACACAGTGCCACACAGAGCAGGGACAAGCAAATTAAACCTTCAGTGGTTTCACTGTGTTCATTGTGCTTTCTGAATAGTTTCAGGAATATAGTTACATCAATTCTCTAATTGAAGATGGTGTTGAGTTTCATATTTAAGTGGACTACTGGATTGTATGGACAGGTTTATTTAGGCAATATCTTAACTTCTGAATATTCAAACTTATGGCCTTCTAAAAGACACATGTATGCAGATGACTAAATATATAATATGCAGTTATAATTTAGTGTCAGAACCTTCAGACTCGGCACCAAGATCTGTTTCTGGATATATGTCTTAGTGACATATAGGTGTTCTAGCAGTTTCCTCTACATATGCTTTCAGGTATGTGTGCTGCTTCTCATGGTTATCTTAGCAATAAAACCCTTTGACTTCTATTTTTTGACTTACAAAGCCAACTGCGAAACCAGCAGAATAAGTTTAAATATGTTACTCTCCCAGATTATAAATATCTGGAACTTTTCTGGGCATTGAAAAGAGGCTGTAGGGGTAGTGCCTACATTTCAGGAGTACCAGGGAGTGGCAGGAATTGCTCAGTGTGGTGTGGCAGCAGGGGTGGCACAGGAACGTTCTTTGTGTTGGCACTCAGCCTAGCCAGTCCCTCATGCATAATTCAGATTCTTGGAC
Organism: Pitta sordida; assembly: GCA_013390025.1. Taxonomy (NCBI): domain Eukaryota; kingdom Metazoa; phylum Chordata; class Aves; order Passeriformes; family Pittidae; genus Pitta; species Pitta sordida. The sequence goes on from WEKX01002823.1 coordinate 72,853, forward strand.
AGTGACGCAGTATAAACTGTCATAGGATTAGGTGTGTAAAAATTACACAGTATGCTGGGAAAGCTTCAATGTTACTGAGGATCCAACAGTTGTGTCCGCTGAAAAAGTACCAGAAAAGGGCATATGCCTGTAAACAACAGTCACTAACTGGACTACAGTCGGCCCTCTTGCACTTCGCGCCCCCCATATTGCGGCATCAGATCTTAGCGGCATGATTTTTTAGAGGCAAAGGAGGCCCCTTTTCGCAACTGCTTACGTGCGAGCTGGCTCGCATGAATATTTGATTAGGCAGCATGAATATGCAAACCAACCTGCACAGCCGCCGCGACGGCACTGCCGCTTCCTCCCGGCCCCAGAACACAGCGGCAGCCACTGCTTACCCTGGCCCTGGAACACAGTGGCGGCCGCCACTTGCCCTGGCCGCGGTGTGGCAGCGGCCGTGGCAGGGCCACTCCTTTCCCACTACGGTGGCAGCGGGGCCGCTCCTCCCCCGCTCCCCCCCTCAGCTGCGGCAGGGCCGCTGCCCCGGAACCGCC
>WEKX01002835.1:0-21771 GCA_013390025.1 Pitta sordida
TGTACCAAGAAACTTTTGCAGGTGAGCCAAACACATCAAGTTACTTCCACTTAGGTTCAGGCTCCAAGCAAAGGAGGCAGTGTGAAAAAGCAGAGTAGAAGTGGGTGTTGGTAAACCATGGTTGAAATGTGAAATGATGGTCATTTTTCAAAAGACAGTTACAATGGTTTGCTCACTTTTTAAAGCCTGTTATTCTCAGGAGGGAAAAAAAAAAGTTTGTCTCAGAAGACTAGAGTTAAAAATAGAAAAAGTTTGATAAGGGAAGGACTATTTTTCACTAGGGGCAGAAAACTGAACTGGAAGGCGTGACTTGCAGAAGGGTAAGAGCTCTCCAGTACAGACAATTCAACAAGTGTTGCAGGTGAAATTCCATCTGCTCATCTATGCTTATTACCCCTTCCCCCTATTCCAGCTCCCAAACTGACTTTACAGAACAAAATGTGAACGGATTATATAACTACTCTGCAATTATCTACTGGTTGTACAAAGAACATTTCACAGGTCTCTTCTCCCTATAGAAAAAAGAGAAAACCTTTATAAATAATATTAGCACAAAAGGTCCCTCATAGCAGAGATGGAAAAGAACATTCAGCAACATTTGCATTTTCACTTAATTTGTAAGAAATCTACTTTTTATGTGTGTGCATAATTGTTTCAAATCAATGTTGCTGTTCCCTCACAGCTGCTCTATCTCCTCTTTGGCATTCAAACCAATCCGGAACCTCATAGAGTTCTATGCAAAGTTTTGATAAAAAATGTGCAAAGATGCAAACTGAAGCTGAGCAATTGCTCAGACATTGTTCTAGAGGTTGGAAGGACCTGGGGATGTATAAACACATAACATTAATACAGTGATCCTCTGCATATTTGCCCATCTGTAATTTGCAGGATCCAAATAGTTGCTGTTGATTTTCCAGTGAGTTGTGGGCGCAGAACGCGCAGAACCTACAGCAAACTCAGTCTGCTCATGAATATTGGTCCTGCCTGGGAGCCACTGTGGTGTGACCAGAATGCGTTTAGTGCAAATGTGTGGTTTTACATGGCTGGAATTGTCCTCCATCGGACTGCAAGACCCGGAGACGGGGTTGCCATTGTGTGTGTCTGTACGTGAGAGCAGGAGGCCACTGTTTTCTCGGTGCGGCTCAGCACGTTCACCGTGTCTGATCACATCTGAGTTGAGTTTAAAGATTGCTTCACCTCCGGGAAGGCATTCCCTTAGGTCTCCTGAGGTGGCATAGCACGGTGGGCAGTTGCAGAAACACCCTCTAGAGCTCATTAGTGGAGGGAGCATGGCTATAGGCAGGGCCTAATTGAATATTCATGAGTTTGGTATGCTGCTGGATTCCATGACTCACTGGACCCAACTCCCTGCGAGTTCTGGAGGTGCACTGTATATGCTGAAGGCTGTCAATACTAATTGTTAATAAATGAGATAATGATGATTCTCTATGTGAAGAGTTTGGAGTATTAGCTCAGCATCAAGAGTATATGTAACGTCATTTTTGGTGATATCACAAATCCTCTTTAGTGTCTCGGGTAATTGCATCTCTTTTTCTGGTAGCCTTGCAAGGAAGCTGAAGACTGACAGCTTGCTGCTTTAATGTCAGCTCTGCTGCTTCCAGCTTGCAACACTGACTTAGAAGAATTTCTTCATCTCTACTCCTGCACTGTCACACATTTCCAAATCTCCAGTCTGTCATCTGTCCATAGAGCAGCAAATTCTATAATGCTGAGGAATTATCCATTCTTAACTGGACAAATATATATGAAGAAGCTGTTTGGCAAAAAGGCCATCTTTATGTCCTGGGCCTGTCAGGCACTCATCATAATTTAACCCCTGTTCATAACCAGGGCTTTTTGGTGCTCCAGTGCAAATAAACACACAACAAAATGACAGCATTGCTCCTGTAGAAGACAGGCAGCTTGCATGAAAAGAATACAAGTGTCCTCCCAGGTAATTTCAAGAACAAATTACTACTAATAGTAGTTTACAAGATGGCATTACTGAAGGAAAAAGTTTTTACTGGAAGTATTTGGTGCAGCTCAAAGGAGGAAATTTAATGCAATTTTAGAGCTCAAAGATGAGGTTTATGGAAATATCAAAACTGTAGTAGTTTTATTTTTAGATAAAGATATATTTCATGAAAAATCTGAAGAAAAAACAAAGCTTTTGAGTAACTATTTAAGTTTGCAGTTTGCAAGCCCCCTTCTTTAATTGTTTTAACTACCAGTTAAAGAAAAATAATGAAACTAGTAATTAAACTGTCAATTCAACTAATGGTAAATATAGTATGCAATGTAAGTTTATTCTGAGTATAATATTCTAAAACAATTTTATTCTTCCACAATCACAAAGAAACTTTTAAAGGAAAAAGTAATAGCAATTCAACTAACTTCCGTAATTATTTCGCTCCCATGCTATCACGTCTTAACATCCAAATACAGTTATACCTCCTCCATCGCGAGGGAAGGGACAGGAAAAGGCATCACGAAACATTATTCTTGCAAANGAGAGCAGAGCAGAGCAGAGTCAAACTGCGCATGTCTCAGCCAGCTGAGCTCGCAGACGGCTAAATCATATTTGCGAAAAAATTGCTTCGCAAATGGGCGAGGTCATGAAGGAGAAGTCGCGATACAGAGAGGATGCACTGTATTCTCTATCATATATATTGGTAGAGGAGGCTGTAAAAATTGCTCCCATTCCTGAGAGTGCAATCATGACACGGTTACTTGTGTATCTCACTTTAATGAAATGCCTTCATTTGATCTTCACTGCTGCCATGAAGTTTTTTCTCAAAGACAAATTTCAGACTGTGGCTATTTCCTGTTGGTGCAATCGACCCCATGTATATAATTCTAGCATGTTTGTTTTCAGTGGCACAATCTTGTTAGCTATGGTAATTAAACTCCGATAACACTGAGAAATGGATTTCAATCATATGAGCAAGTAAGAAATGTTTTTCTCCCCATTGCTACACAGATGAAAGACATCATTTTTCCTCTATTTTCATTTTTCAGTGGCAGTGTTAAATGTCATGTATTTCACTACACGCCTTTCACATCCTAAATATCTTGGTGCTTAGTTCAGAGTTTTGAATATCATGCCAATTATGTAAATCTTGAGGCTTAAACGTAAGCTTGGTATCCTCCACAGACAGTGTCTACTTATGAAGTCTTTCTTGCCAATCTCAAATGCTCCAAATAAACTGTTCTAAGCATAATATTTTCTCTGGAATCAGTTAGTCATATTGTCCTTTTCAAGCTACCAAATGTTCATGTCCAGTCATACTGTGCCTTATAACATGCAATGGGCACATAACAATTGCTGTCAGAAAGACAAATAGAACTAGTTAGATGCCTGGTTATAATTAATTAACTATAGGTGGGATGTCATCCATAAAGGGATATGACATTTCGGTATTTATTTTTTAATGTACTAGCTGAAAGACAACCTGAGTAATTAACTGGTGTCCACTAGTAGTAGGCACATCACATAGAAACACCATCCAATTTTTCCTTCATTAAAAATTCTTAAAACTTTTTTCTGGGAGCCTTCCAAAATTGTGTTCTCCTAACTCTGTTAGCATTTGTAGACTGTGCAGGGAATCCCCATGAATGTGCAGACCACAGACATGACTAAACTAGAGGACACTCTTTCACTTCCAAAACAGTAATGAAAGTATTGGAGTTAACTTTGATTTGAATAAACCTATCTAATTTTAGACATGCATACGGGGATGAAGATGAGATTATATTGTCTATTCAACAAAGTTTACCTTCTTCACAATTACAAAGATGATGAAGCAATGATTTTTCTCCCCCATAATTTCTATAAGATGTCTATGAAAACATTTTATTCCATAAAGAAGCCAGTTATATTGTATCACACATGTAGCAACTTTGGAAAGAAAAGTGCTGCTCATTGTTAATTTCTAAAAGTCATTAAATTGAACATTATTTTAATTAAACAAAGTAATCTAACATGCACTGCAGGTGTGACTGGTACACATTCAGCCCAGGTGGCTGCTGAGACTCATCGCAGCACTGCCATAAGCCATGTTGTCCGGTGTTGCTGTAAGCCCAGCCAGGGACTGACCTCTGCCAGGTGCATTATTGTTTCCATGACTACAGTCAGGGAAGGCGATGCAGTCTGTGCTCTGGGCTGTGTGCCTGGTGCACCCGGTGATCACGTAGCCCCAGGGAAAGTGGGTCTGGGCTCTCCGTGGTGGTGGGGCCAGCACTGTGTCCTGGGATAGGGTAGCGCTGGGACATGCCCACACGGCTGCTGCAGCTGCTGTGCCAGAAAGAGGATTCTGTTCCCCCATGCCTTCCCCCCATTGCAGCAGGGGGAAGTTGTGCTCTGATGGCTCCATACAGCCAATGCTCCTGGGATTGGGGGATGTTAAAGGGAAAGAAACTCCGATACTGATGCCACCCCCCACCAACCCCGGGTGTCATAGTGTTGCAAAGTTAAGGTTTTCCAGGCTCCAAGAGCGCCGACCAAAGCCCCGGGACACCCCTTCCTCATTGCAGCCTGCAGCTTCCCCTCTCCGTGGAGGCAGGGCAAGCATGCATGGTGGCAGCAGCCCAGCAGCAGCTGCAGAAACAATGGTTTGGCTGAAGAGAAGCTGACAGATTCTCTGGGGAGTCTCCCCAGGCAGAGATGGCTCAGAAACACTTCCCTTTGCTCCTCTGTGCTGAGAGAGCCCGTGGGGAGGAGCGGAAAATGCTCCCCAATGCTCCTGATTGGCTGGGGGTGGAGCAATGGGCGTGGCCTGTATGCATATTAATGACCCACCTGTGTTTGTGAATTTGATAGTTTGTGGGACCTTGGGGAGATCTGTTCCTCAGGAAGGGTGAGGTATTACTGTATATATTTGCCCATCCCATGTACATCAATTTGATAAATGCCTTAATAAAAATGAAAACTCCACACTGACATGGTAAAACATAGGTACTTCACTTATGTTCTCCCTTGGGTATATATGGATCTCTTCTTGTAATCTCATAGACATTCCTCCACGTGTCACTCATTGTCTTATTGTTCTCTCTGGCAGAAGAGTGTTGAGAAACATGTTTTGCAGTGCTCCCACTCTCTCCCTGATGGTCCAGAATTACCAGCTCCAAGAGTAATGCAGCTCTGCCACTACTGCTGGCAGAAGAGAGGTAGCTGCTGAGACAGATATTATTGGCAGTTTTTAAGAAGTCAAGGCCATACACTTGACTTGTGGGTTTATTCAACCATCAACCAATGAAAAGAAAAGAGGAATTAAGCAAAACTAGACCTCTGTGGTTTTTCAGACTTCAGCTGATGAGCAAGAGAGCTGTTCTACCTTACATGACCCACAGCCTTCATGGTGCACAGCCATAGACATAATTATGGTCACACACCATTACCTCTCTACTGAAGGGAGAAAAGTTTAATGAATCTTCATCTCAAACATACTTGGTATACCTGATGGATAAAGGCTAGAAAAGGCTGCTGAGAAAGACAATATTTAAGGATTTTTTTAAAAATTCAAATCTCACTCTTTACACAGATCATTCAACTTTCTTCCATGCTTCCTCACGAATACTACAAGAATGCAACTACTAGAACTAAAGGGAAAAGAGAACTCCTTTTTCATTGTTGACTGCAATATTCTGAGATCTGATTTCACTTGTATGTCAAATCTCGAAGGCAGTCTCTTTATCAGCTTTTCCAGACTTGCTCTTCAATTCCCAATTTTGAGTACTCTAGAGAAGGAAGCCAACAAGAAATCAAACTGCCTAGTCAATATATCATATTAAAACAGTTAACTTTCAAATTTTCTACCTGTGGAGTATTACATTTGTAATATATTGCCTTTGGTTATTATGTACTTTGTATTGTGCTAGCACTATTTATTGTGTTCTCTTTCTATTATAAAAATGCTGTGTATATATGGTGCAGAGCTATGAAGAAACAAACCCAAAATCTCAGAAGGGACTACGATGAATAAAATATTTCTTTCAGGATAAAGAACTTACTGTGGATATGCTTAAAATACAGCCATAACAGTCAAGAAAACATAAGAGGAAAACATACCTGTGAAAAGCCAACCACTTCTCCATTTTCATCGAGCACGTTAAAATTAATGATTGGACCCTGGATATCAGGATTGCTGAAATCTGTATCACAGTAAATACGTACTACAGGAGCTCCATTGGCATATTTTAAGTTAGACAGCACAGAATAGGTGTAGTGAGCTAATGTAAAGGTATGCTGTTTTATTTTCTCCATTCCACCTACAAAAGAAAAGTGTATGTACATGTCAGATACATTATTTTTATGACAATGTAAAAATGGGATGACTTTTCAGAATAGTATAGCTGTGAGGTAATTAGCACAAAATTGGTAGGTTTGTGTTTCTTTAAATGCCTATATAATTTACAAATGTTTCTTTCCTCATACAGAAGCTGCACCAAGGATTTATAATCTACTGTAGAAGGCTGAAATGACACTGATATGGATTCACATGAATTACAAGATTTTTCATTCCCATCTATACATAAAACTATGATGTTCTGGCACAAGTAAATTGAAAAGCAAGTTTTTGTCCAGATCTAGCTCTGGAGATCATGGGAAAGAGGCATCAGTCCTGCCACAGTACAGAAAGCAAACTGCTATGTCTAAGATAAAAATAAAATGTCTACATGTAATGACAAAATAAAAATATTATTCTACAGAGAATTTACTTGAATAATGAATTATCTTCCAAGACTGCTCTTCTTTTTGTGGGAAAAAAAGGATCTCGTGAATGCTTCATTGACTAAACCAATGCAATCTAGTTGCTCAAGAGAAACTTTGCAGAGCAGTTTTCACCAAACTTGGAAATACATTACCTTTTTTCACCCCTCCACTGAGCAGTTTGGAAAAGAGAACTGCAGAGAATTCCTGACAGGTGGAGACCTCTTCTACCTCTCTGCTCTTCAAGGAGAGATTGTGTCTTTGCTAGGTGTCCCTACTGAAGTGGCTTCTATTATGCATACTATGTGCTCCACTATGGTGGGCCTACATCACATAGAAAAAAAAAATCACTTCCTCAAAGACCTCTTGAAGTAGAAGACCATTTTTCTGCCTGGGTTTTAGACCCAGAATATTTTCTGGAACGCTGAGTATCCTATTTGAGGTGCATGAGCATTTCTCTAACTAAAAAGATGTTTGACATTACACCAATGTCTGTTACTTCACTTTTCTTTGAGTTTCTGTGTTATATGATATTTCCTTTATTTAAGCTCGGAGAGCAGACAGTAAAGGCATAGAACTAGACTAGATATGACGTGGAAGTACATTGTTTGGTGCTAAAGAAAAAAAAAGAAGAAGAAGATAATTAATGAGATACTAACATGCAAAGCATTTTCAAGGAGACATGCCAGAAGCTAATCAGTACAATTTCTAGATGTTAGCTACAGTAAACTTGGCAAGCATCTCTAGAACATTTTGGTCTGAAAAAAGATTTATATTTTCAGTCTCTGAGAATAAAAGATTGCCTAGTCAGAGATGTCCATGTCATTGTTTGGTAAATGTTAAGTGTCTTGAAATAATAAAATGAAAACCAAAACCACACAGACACACAAAAGTTATTTCTGAGCATTTTCCAGGAAGTAGCTTTATTAAGAGAAGTGACTGCCTTGTCAGCTTCTGAAATGTCAGTAATCTCCTGAGTCAGAGCTTTTCCAAATTGTTAGGAATCTTTTAATGGAAGATTAAACTACTATCCTTGTGCCTTGTTGAAGAAATCTCTTACTCAGAAATTTCAGTCACTCATTCACAGTAATCATCCTGCTATCATTTCTATATTGTTTTCAGCTATTCTCCTTTAAAGTTGCTTAATCATATTTCCTTGTTCATTAGTGAGAAGCTGATGAGGATTTTAATTATTTACTCTGACAAATCCAAATGCAATAGCTTGCAGTTCCTTTTCTGCTCTGTGATAGGAGAGAGGAAGCTCTGTTGCCAGGTCCTGTATTTTTAAGTAGCAGAATAGGTTGTGATTAGGTCTGATGTCACAGAATGGAACAACTGTCAACAATCTGAAGTATTTTCTGACAGAAAAAAGAGATATATTCAGAAAATAGCTCTGATTTATTTTTATTTTGTTCAACAAAATTATCCATACTGTGTCTTGCATAAATGCAGTGCTTACCTCATCTCCCTCTCCCTTCTAGGTAAAAGAACGTGAGGAAGAGAAAATAAAATCCAGAACAAATCTTCAGTCTCTAACATAATCTAAGGGCTTGCTTTACAGCATCTAGTCTTATATTTGCAGTGAGAAGTTAAATCTCATTTTTTGACTAAGTCTGTCTGAGTTAAATGAGAAAGTAATTTTCTATATTATTTTGACTTGGTATTTATAAGCTTATTGCATTCCTGCATTTTTTCTTCTCTCTATACAGAATTCAGGTTTTATGACCAGTTCCTTAACTCTGAATACTTAGACTTGTCTCTATCTGCCCGTTTGGGGATAAAAGTAGTAGCACATCTTAAGCTTTTTGGATGGCTTACAGTTTGGAAATGTCATCAATACTTTACACAGGATCACATGATATTCCGAGTTGGAAGGGACTAACTTCATCTTGAGAAGGTGCTGGGAAGGACTCAAGTGCCCTGACTTCCTCTCAGTTTATGGATTTTATTCTTTATCACTGCATTGTTTCTTTAAAGTGAATTGCATTTAGGTGCTCCTAAAAATTATTTTAAAATTAAGAACAATTTATGCATTCTATAATTAGGATCAGAATTAATCTGATATCTAAATTACACCAGATGAACTCTATGTAATACTATTCAGTGTATTTATGTGTGTAGGAACACATTCAGCCCAAAGAAAGCTCACAGTCTACTGTCTGGACTCAATGACTTCTTCCTATGGCAGAAATGTCAGGACTTCTCTGTTGAAAGGGACTCCTGTTATTTCTGTGGATTAATATGCCCTTTATTACTTTGTTTCCATGTGTATGTTTTGACAATACATTAAGCTAAACAGGGTCATTAAATCAATTCTTCTGAATAACACTGAATTTTTCACATTGCTTGTTGCCACAAGACGTTACAGTGATCCTCCGCATAGTCGTGGTGCATAATTTGCAGGATCCGTGTACTCGTTGTTGATTTTCCAGTGAGTTGTGGGACCTGGCGCGTGCGGAGAACCTACCGCAAACCCAGTGTGCTCACGAATATGTAAATTGGTCCCAGACAGGAGCCGGCGCGGAGTGGCCAGGATGTGCTTAGTGCAAATGTGTGTTTTTGCACGGCTAGAATTGTTCTCCCCCGTGTTACAAGATGGGGTGATGGGGCTGCCATTGTGTGTGTTTGTATGTGAGAGCGGGAGGCACCCTCCCCCATCCCGTAGGGGCTGGTGCCTGGCTGCGCCAAGCCAGGGTGGGGCGGGGTGGCCCCGGTCCCAGCTCTCGGTTGGCGTGCCGCCCTAGCCCCGGTGCTCTCTCCCTGCCTCAGCGCTCACCCACCTTGGCGGAGCACACCCAGACATCTGAGACAAGCCCGCCCTCAGAACCGTTCTACAGACCTTATTAGGGAAGGGGGCGTGGCTATGGCGTGGCATACTTGACTACTTAGTGCGTTCGCTATCTTTGCAGATTCCACGACCCGCGTGAGGAGGGCCAGACCCAACAGCTCACAAGTAATGGAGGATCACTGTATTTGTTTATTCAATGGCAAAGTTTTTGAGCAGAAGAGATTGACAAAGAAAGCTTGTACTTTTGCTTACAAACCTCTTTGCCAAACTGCTCCAGCAAACCTGTGGAGATGCTGTTTAACCTCACATTGCTGATGCATGTTTGCACATTCCAGCATTCTGATAGGCTAGCACCNGCATAATTTGCAGGATCCGTGTACTCGTTGTTGATTTTCCAGTGAGTTGTGGGACCTGGCGCGTGCGGAGAACCTACCGCAAACCCAGTGTGCTCACGAATATGTAAATTGGTCCCAGACAGGAGCTGGCGCGGCGTGGCCAGGATGTGCTTAGTGCAAATGTGTGTTTTTGCACGGCTAGAATTGTTCTCCCCCGTGTGTGGGCTGCCATTGTGTGTGTTTGTATGTGAGAGCGGGAGGCACCCTCCCCCATCCCGTAGGGGCTGGTGCCTGGCTGCGCCAAGCCAGGGTGGGGCGGGGTGGCCCCGGTCCCAGCTCTCGGTTGGCGTGCCGCCCTAGCCCCGGTGCTCTCTCCCTGCCTCAGCGCTCACCCACCTTGGCGGAGCACACCCAGACATCTGAGACAAGCCCGCCCTCAGAACCGTTCTACAGACCTTATTAGGGAAGGGGGCGTGGCTATGGCGTGGCATACTTGACTACTTAGTGCGTTCGCTATCTTTGCAGATTCCACGACCCGCGTGAGGAGGGCCAGACCCAACAGCTCACAAGTAATGGAGGATCACTGTATTTGTTTATTCAATGGCAAAGTTTTTGAGCAGAAGAGATTGACAAAGAAAGCTTGTACTTTTGCTTACAAACCTCTTTGCCAAACTGCTCCAGCAAACCTGTGGAGATGCTGTTTAACCTCACATTGCTGATGCATGTTTGCACATTCCAGCATTCTGATAGGCTAGCACCATCTCAGACCTGCCATCCCATCCTATATCTCAACTTGGATATAGTTATGGAAACTAAAACTGTTCCAATACGGAAAATTCAGTGCACAGGATAATGCACATACAACGTTAAAATGGCAGACCTTCCATAAGAATTGCATGTGTGCATATGCCTATCCACAGAGACTGTGGGACAGTTCAGTCATCTGGAAGAGAAAGTGAAGTTATGTCAAATCTACAAGAGAGTGCAAACTATGTGCATTCAAACTACACACAATTGTCATGTACATCCACTGGTTGGCTTGCCTGGTGATAACATCTTGTATTTGTATTACTTCTGTCTTGTTATCTGCTTGTTATATGCAAAATAGAGTAAGATTTAATTTTTTCAGTGAAATTATATATAATCAATGACGTATGAGATATATAGATGTCCAAGGAGTATTCAGTAAAGAATGCCTTTGAGTTGGTTTTGTATTGGAGTTAGTTTTGCATTACATAAATGTTAAACATATAATGGCATATAGTTTCCTCTCTGAAGGAACAAAGATTTCAGCAGCCCAAATGTACAAATGTTAGTTGTTCCTGCAAGAACTGTAGACAAATGGGGGTATGTCAACATCTATAAAAGATTTTGGATAAAGAGATTAAGATAAAGCAGAAACTGAAATTGAGCCTCTAGAATGAAAGTTCTGATGCTTAAGGTTTTCAGGCTGTACTCAGAAACCTCTGTGATCTGCATTCAAATACATTTGTATCTCTCTTAATACGAGAAACTAAATACTGGAGATAAGGAAAAAATACATAAATCAAATATACGGTGATTGTTCTAACTTGCTGTGAAACAGCCACAGAAATTGTGGTTTAAATGACTGAATTCTATGTCACTCCACTAAATGCAAATTCACGTGTATGTCTGGATAAGAAAAAGATCAGCATGATTCACTAATCTTCAACATCACCTAACAGAGAGCAACCAGGCAGAGAAATGATGAGCTGAAATCTCAGCAAACCAAGCAGCAGGAAGTGAAACCAAGATGTACCCACCTTCCCAAACAAGACACGTCACTGTGTGAGATCTATGAGTCAGTGTGCTAATGAAGCCATGGAACCCGGAAATCCTGTCAAACATTCACAGAATCACAGAACCACAGAATATTCTGAGTTGGAAGGAATCCACAAGGATCAATGAGTCCAACTCCTAAGTGAATGCCCATACAGGGATTGAACCCACAACTCCAGTGTCAATCTCAGGGTCATGTCATCATCTCTCTTTTGGTTTTTTTATAATACTCTAACTCTCTATACCATCATCCCGTTATCTAGACCATGTCAATGAGTTCCTCATCCAGTCTTTTCTTGAACACCTCCGGGGATGGCAACTTCATCACCTCGCTGGGCAGACCATTCCACTGAGAGATCACTCTCTCTGTGAAAAAGCTCTTTGGAATATCCAGCCTAAACCTCCCCTGGCCTGGCTTAAGGCNGTCTCTGACTGAAGTCTGTCACCTACGTAGTGTTATTCTCCCCAGAAAAAATATATCACTTGAGGATGAACTTGGTAATGGTATCCTCATATATCATCTTTGCAAGTTTGCGTGCTTTAGATTAAAACCACATTAAACAGTGTATTCTAACCACTGTTATTTTTTAGTAATCCTGTTTCAAATGAAACACTGCAAACATGGAAATGAAATATGCATAAGATGATTCAATCCCCTGCCCCCGAAGTGCAACCTTGAAATGTTATAAATACAATACAAGAAAAGCAAATAATGAGAGAGAAAACATAATCAACTTGATAAAAAATCTTGATCACTCATCTGTTTTTAGGGCTTCTATATTCATCAATAGAAATAGTAAATATACACATTACTGTTGGGTTTTCCCCCTATATTATGAGAACAGCTGTCCTAAGTCAGATCAAATCTACCTACTGCCTGTTTCCCAGAGTGAGGAGTAACAGATGCTCAGAGGAAAAATATTTGGGAAAAAAGATATAATTTCTAAACATCTACCATGAAATAAATGTGGAAATGAGATTATAGGTTGGTTAACAGCAATTAAACATTATTTTTAAAAAACAAACTAATGATATAAAAACCCCTCATGGAGCCTGAGCATTAAAATTAATACATTAATATTTCCTTAGAGTCAACAGAAAAAAACCCCTCCTGATGTAACAGCATTGCACTTTTGGTCATAACTGTTCCCAAATGTTTTTCTTTAAAACTCAAAATAAACCACTGTGAATGGTTTACCAGACAACCCGTAAAAACATCCATGGCATGGACAGATTGCAAACCCCTTGTTCACATTGACTCACATGACCAGTCCAATCACTTTGACCTATAAAACACATGTAATAAAAATTGTTTGGGGGAACACAAAGTGAGGTGGATCATGACCCTTTCTATAGCTGAAGTAACTGCATTTGTGAGCAAGAATGGTAAAATATGTGTCCCTAGATGTTACTGGTAATTTCAAAATTAAAAAAAAAAATTCTTGTCATGCAGGTTTCTTTCTAAAGTTAAGATGTAAAAAAAGAATTACACAGAAAGAAAATTTACATTATGAAACTACATTGTTTGGTGGGTTTTTTTTTCTGAAAAGCGCAGTTTGAAAGTAGATAATGAACCAGCAAAAATCCATCTTACAAGATCAATGTCGAGGTTAAAACTTTGGATGGACTCCTGCAATTTAATTTCTGTGTGTCCAAAACAGAGAACCATGTTACACTCTCAACACAGCTAAATCCATGCAGAATTCAATAGCTAATAGGGGGGACCTTTTACTCTCTCAAGACTAATTCTTTGCATGAAAGCTTAAGTCCTTTTATTCTCCTTGTTTTCCCACACCATCTCAACAGTTTAAGACTGTTGGAAGCAACTGCTTAATCCACTATTCAAAATGCTATACCGAAACCAAACACAAAATACATTTTTGATGTTTATCTTAATGAACAGAAGGCTCTTTGATGCTCCATCTCCTACTTCTTTAGAGCAGCTAATTCAAGCTCTGTTTTCACACAGTGAGGGGAGTTCGAAGTCTTTGTTCTGAATAAAATGAGCAGCACATTCTGAAAGAAGCAGCTCCTGATTTTCAAACATTGTAATGAGGAATACTTTGCTTTTTTCCAAAATTTCTTGAGAGTAGCATAAGAGCAGGGAAGTTGTACATGCCAGCTGACTGACTCACATTTAGTATAAATATCTTAATTACAAGTACAATTCCATTTTAGTTAACTGCTAGTTGGACTTATAGCTATCTTAGAATGCAACTAAGAGGTAAAAATTTCAGGATGAGTTTTCAAACCATAAAGCCAGCAGCATAAATGATATCTGGGGAGACTATCTTAAAAAGACAGAGTACTTTGGACACCTCATGGAAACAGCTTTCAAACTGCACATCTTGAGTGCTGGGTGACATGAGCCCACAGAGGTTTCTGTGAGAACAGCAGAATCATCCCTCAAAGTATGCATTTATGTGATACTCACATTTTACCTCTAAAGACTTTATCTCCCAAAGTTTTTTTCTCAGTGCAGTAGAACAACTTTTGCTTATGATTCTGTCATCTTAAGGACGAAATGCAAGAGAAGCTTGTAACATAAAAGCACATGAATTCTCCTGGCAGCTGTTAGAAACCTAAATGTTACATACAGTCCTGTTTCCTGCTTTATTGCAAAAGTGTCTCTGTCCTTTGTTTAATGGAGCCTGCTATGCACAATTCCTTAAAGTCAGCATGTGAAAGCTTTATTACTGCTTGTTTCTTGGTATTTTTAACTCTCAACAGGCAGTCAGCAAATATAAAGAAGAGCATAAAGCTCTTTCTTTGTCTCAAAGCTACATAGAATGGGAGAGTAAGTCTTGTGTTTTGAAACCAATAACCTTAATTCAACCCTCACCTTGCATGAACACATTTATTTATTTAATAACTTACTCATTTGAGTATGCAACAATTTTCTAACCACTGTAAAATAGCTGGAGGAAAACCTTTGTCATCTTCTGCTTAGCTAGAGGTTGATATTATCATCAAGTTTGCTGTCAAGTAGAATTCTTCCTTCAGATGACTTTTTTTATAAGACTCAGCCACAAGCTGCTTGACGATCTCATGACTTTCTAATGTCTCCACAGTTTTGTGGGTTGTTTGCTTTTGTTTTCCCCTGAGGGGAGTTGCAGACCAATGCATACAAACAACTTGCACAAAAAATAAGCTGACTATAAAGATAGATCCAAATGTGTTTTTTGTGAGAAGAAATTCCTCCCTCAGCACCAAGAGAACCCTTTAAAATATTCTGAAAACCAAGACAGCTTCTTTCCTTTTCTCCCTGCAATGACAGATCCCAATCCAAAGCCTTGCTAGGACATAAATCAGTTCTACTTCAAAGCTATCCATGCCTACATTAGGTGAAAAAGAATGGCTAATGCTGTGCCCAGAACTCACACCTCAGTACCCATTGGTTTGACTGTACCTCCCTTCAGGNTACAACATTTCTGGAATCGCTCTGTCAGTGAAACACTTTGGTGCCCAAGAAAGCATACCGATTTGCAGTACAGGCTTTCCCAACATTTTAAATTTTGGTTGGACACCTTTCCTCTTTTTCTCTGACAGTCTCTGAATCAAGGCTGTTGCTGTCAGTGTATGAAGTAGTGGAAATGCTCTGTGTTTGCTCTTGTGCGACCTTTGTATCCTACTCTTTCTAAGGCTCCACAAAACTTTCCCATCAGCAATCCAGAAAATCCCACAAGTTCATTTAATCAAACCAAGTATCTCAATACACTGAAAGAAAAGTTTCCGAAGGACAACTTCTAAAGCACGATGCTGACTTGTGAACAGAACAAAGAAAAAAATCACTAAATTTTCCAGTTCTTTATCTGTAACGTTCAGGAGTACAGGAAGTTGGTAAAATAATCTCCATTATTATCAGAAGAAAAATATTTTCTGAAATTTTGAATTTACTGATGTTCATAATTTTCTGATAGTTTGAAAGGAGGTTTTCGCAGTTGTTTTGGATTCTTAAACCAGGTTTCTGCTGGTACTGTTATTATAATAATAGCTACCATGAAAGGACCAGTGCCATTTATGAAATGGAGGTAATAAAGCACCTACAATGAATTCTAAAAATAATTAAGTACATTAACACCACAAAAGAGACCTATAGCTAACGTTTCAGGAATCTCTGAATTCTTTACTTTTTCTCTGATGTTTTTTATTGACTCTTCCCTCAGGTCACAGCACTAACTTTGCTTTACATCAGTCACTGTTCTTGTGAGGAGCAAAAGGTGACCCATTGACACAGTTTCCCTCATGCGGCTATCTTTCCTAACTGGATGTGGCAGGCTCAGATCTCTTGGAGTTCATTGGTGAGTTTGCGAGATGTGTGAACACAGATACAATTTCACAAGCAATAAAAGGAAAATCTAAGAGCAAATTGGCTGCTTTGACACAACATTTCACACTCTCAACACACAGGTTTGAGCAATTAGGTTACAGTTCCAGTCTCACTTCTTAAGAGTTTGTTCAATAAAAGAGATTCCAGTACTTCACAGATTCACAGATTCACAGAATATTATGAGTTGGAAGGGACCCACAAGGATCATCTAGTCCAACTCACCATCTAACACCCGTACAGAGACCGAACGCACATCCCAGAGCGTAACACCAACCTAGTTCCCTCACAGTCTAACAGGCCACTCCGACTTCTTAAAGTATAGCCACTGCTGTCAGACACTCAGCAGTAACCTCTGTAAAACAGTACCAGGTTTTTTATAAGCCAAATGTCCTGCAGTGTCAGCTGGCATAAATTAACTTTTGGCAGGTTGTCATTACCTTTCTCATTCCTATGGGCTTCTGAAATCCATTGCAACTAGAAGATTGTGTGGTCTCTAAGTCATGGGGCTGAAGAGCAACATGATAGTGTAGTGGATAACGACTGAACATCTATAATTTTGTAAGCACAGAATAGGTATTTTAATCAATTGCAAGTTCAGTGAGCAGATCTACTAAACAGAAGATTGGAAGAGAACTCTAAGATAAAAAATATTAACATTATAAAGTATTTTATTGTAGTATTTGCTTCCTTCTAAAGACTGTAGGTAGTGTGCTTCAGAAAAAAAGCCCACTCATGGTATTACATCAGCTTCAATAAGCTATAACATCATAAATTAATCAAAATCTGTACTTCAGATTCAGTCCAGAAGAGGTGTAGTATTTCAAGATGTGAGCAGTTCTTATGTGTACCACTCGCCTGTCTCATGCTGTAAATCAAGATCTACGGGGAACTAAGGAACTGCCTCTGAAAACAGATTTAGACAAGGTTAAAAGAAAACACTGATGCGAGCAAGGCACTGGTGAAGGATGAGTGCTACCAACTCAGAGGGAGCTACTGTTAGGGAAGAGAAGCAAGGGAGCATGCACTTAGGAAGCCTTGGCCTTTTCCCATGACAACCAGTATACCTCAGCTCTGCAGAAGTGAGGGAAAAACAGTAAAGGCTGCTGCTCTTCTATCCTATGAGGGACTTTGCAGTTAAGGTGTAAACAAATGGTTTTAAAAAACCTCTTTCCCTCATTGTTTCCATTCCAGTTATTTTTTACAGTATTTAGAGATGAAGGTCCAGCTTGAGGCACTGTTCACAAAATTCCCTTTGCAGGCAAGGAAGAGAAGGCAAGATGGCAGAGAGATGAAGCTATAACACTCATGAAGGCTGGGAGACCCCAGATTCAGTTATGTCTTCCTTTGAGGGGCTTTAGACTCTAGCTTGTCATCAGATATAAAAATAAAACCAATATATTTTATTTTCCTTGATTCTTTGGAGTTGTCAGCTTTGGGAATGCTTTTTCTCACATCCTGACACATTATTACAAAAGTAATAATATCAGCTACTGATCTTCAGACTGTTCTATGAAATCCATATTGTAAGATGTTAAAGAATACTATCAGGGCTAATGAAGAGAAAAATAAAAAATACAGCTCTTGGGGGAGTTGTGAGTTTTTTTAACTTAGTATTATTATTCATATAATATTTCATATTATTATTATGCATTTCTTTCTTTCTTTTATGAAGCATATTTACCAAAGATATCTAGAATGCCTTTATTTAGTAAATGCAAATATTCACGAAATAAAGCAATATAAGGAAATAAATACACTGATAATCCTTACTACTTTCTTTTTCCTTCTTGAGCCACCAATGAAAAGTGAAGTCTTTCTATTGTAAAAGAAAAGTATTACCATGAAAAGAGCTTCATATTTAAAGCATCATGAAAAGAAGATATTTAGAAATGACTGACAGTATATATGGCCACTATGTCTAACTGACACTGAATGTTACTACTGTTGGCAAAGAGAATTGACATAAGCTTAGCTGCATAACCTTTGGCTACACAGAGATGCTGCACAGCACAAGATACGCAAATTCCGTAACCTGAAGCAAATAATTTGTTTTCATACCTTACCCTTGAATTACAAAAACTTGTTGACTAAGTACAGTAATTTCTTTCTTTTTTTTAGCTTCTTGAAGGGTGTTTAACTCAATATATGAGACAACTTGAATGGCTTCAATGGCACACAAGATCTCTTGGACAACATCGTGGCTTAGAGCCTGTAACTGAGGAGTGAAAAGCCCTGTTTTGCAACCGTAATGACTTAAGCCTATAATTATTTACTCTGTTTCACTTATTGAATGCAAGAGATCTTCTTGCCTGAATTAAATTAAATAGAATGGGTATTTCAGGCTGTCCAAGCTTCTAATACATATTTCTATTGATTCAACCTCTCTAATATTCCATTGACTCAACCTTTCTGCCCTGACCAGACCTCTGGTGGTCTTATATATCTTGGTGATGATCCTACAAGAATTACATCACCCTACTGAGGTACTTCACAAGAGATAGAAGACACCTAATTCAAAGCAGCAGCAAACAGACTAATTAGGAATGCAATGATTAATAAAACTGTTCAAACACTTGACTGCAAACCCAACAGAAAAACTTCTACAATTAAGAAAGGTGAATTAAAATGCACAGTAATCCATTTAAAGACTTCAGTTACCAAACATTTGTGTGACTGGATTTCCTCCAGAACTTCATTTACTTCTCTGAAATTCTTCTGCCTTTTTCAATATGGTGGGATATCGAGCAAAGCAACATGCAAACAATCAGCCCTGTTTCCTTTTATGAAAACAGTAACAGTCCCAGATTTTTGTGGACTCCCATCTGCAAAATATTTTAGTGGTACTCAGTGTCATTTTTCCATGAACCTCCTCAATAATTTTTAGAGTTCAAGAACATCTTCAATGTTTATTTTAAATGGCTTGAACTTAGTGACCAGTTTTCAATAGGGAAATTCTACTAAATCAGTGAGACTATAAGGCAACTGTGAGGACATCAACTTTAGTGTGTTGTTCTATTTAAGGATGTCCAAAAATGACACCACCATCAGATGACGAGTTTATCAGTTAATTTTAGCATGGATGGTGATATGGCTTCTCTATACTTTTCCCTCTCATTTTAA
Organism: Pitta sordida; assembly: GCA_013390025.1. NCBI lineage: Eukaryota > Metazoa > Chordata > Aves > Passeriformes > Pittidae > Pitta > Pitta sordida. The sequence goes on from WEKX01002835.1 coordinate 19,083, forward strand.
TACCCATTATGACTCTCACTGGAGAGCCTTCTTAAAGGAAAAGGCATCAAACTGTGAAGAGAGGTCAGAAAAATACAGAAAGAGCTGGCCTCCTGTGACCGTGGTAGGTAGTCAACTTGAACTCTGCAGGAGAGACAAAGAAGTACTGACAGCTACATAAGAAGTCGTTTTTTGGCAAGCTCCTGAAACTTCAGTGGTTTGGAACTGTCTTGGAGGTTTTTTACACTGGCTAGCAATTTTCCTTTTTCTTGTCTTCTACCCTAGTTTTTAAGACCATCCTCTCCAGAGTACGAGGAGACTTATCATGTGACATACCTCTTGCTCTCCAGTCTTTCTAATAGTATTGTGTTATATCCTTTTTTAAAAATTATTATTTCTTCCTAGCTATTCTGATATCACAACCTCCACATAATCTGGAGAAGGGATAGAAAAAACTACATTTTGCTCTTAGGAGAGACGCTCTAATGTTCCAGAGAGTTTTAGTCTCTCACATGCCATTTGAAGATAGACGTTTCCCAAGATTAAAACACCCCTTGTACAGCTAGAGAATAATAAGAAAATAAACAGATAAGGAAATATACATTAGCTCAAGCACTTTTTTCCTTCTGTGTCTCTGAACATGCAAGAAATAAATTGATTAATATCCTGAAGTTACAATGAATCACACAATTTTCTAGGACCAGCAGAAGTGGTGTTGAAACACTTCACCTGTCTTGAATGCAGAACAGTACATGAAAAAGGAAGGTACTATAAATTGAAGGGTCAGAAATATTACAATTTTATGGTCCTGCTGAGACTTGACTCACCTGAAAGGTCAGACTAATCAATCAATCAAAGAAAAAAAGCTTTCTTTTTGAGGCCTTGACAATGTGAATCGTTCCAAATATATGTATGACAGCTCTTCCCTTCTACCTTTTTTATCAGAATGATGCTGTCAGGTTCAGTATGCGATCTAATATAAAAACTTAGATCTTTCTTTATCAGAGCGGATAACAAGAAGTGTTGGTAACAACGCATCATGTTGATTATTTTTGACTAAAAGCTGAACCTTGAAGGCTCACTTTGTTCAACAGCTAGAAACAGCGACTGCAGTCTTTATTTTCTTCTACAACGACCAAGCTTTGACTCAACTCATACCACGCTTTTTTGTAACATATGATGAGCTCTGTCACTGAGGATTAATTTGTTTCCCATGTCTTATCCAGCTCTTTCATTTCCCCCGTTTTCCTTTATTTTGCAGCACAGAAAGTGAGTATTTGACCCAAAGACAAAGACCGTATCAGCTTGTTTCATATAGCTCCTTGTTGAGCAGACATTTATTTAAAACTCTTCCTGTCAGTACAGAATGATCTATTAGCACCACAAAATGGCACAATGCCCAGAGACAGATTTTGAGAATTTCTGCTTTCATGAACAGGAAGATATTTTCAAGACTAATTTATGAAAAGGAGAGCAAAATGTATCTTTAAAACCAGTTAACACAGCCACAAAAATATATTGCTTTTAAATACCTATGATGTTATTCAACTAATGGATTGGTATTGCTACTCTCAATTTAAAAATTCCAATTTCTCAAGCTCTATTTTGTACTCTTAGTTCACCCCCTTCTTCTGCTAATGTTCCTCCTTTTATTAACCTTCACCTTTTGTAGATTATTAAAGAAAATTAGGAATTCCATCAGAACCCATTGCTAGGGCCTAATGTCACAGAACAACTGTTCTGGGACCTGTTGCTGGGGTCAGTTGCCAGGGCCTTGTGATGCGGGGATTCCATGCCCAGAGACCACTGTGACACCATGGGGCCCTGCCCTGGCCAGTGGGGGATTGAAAGAGAAGCAGCAGAGCATCTCCTGCACGAGGCAGCATCTCCTCTTGGGTGACCCTGAATGGTCTGCAGCAGAGGATGTCAATGACAGCTGTGGAGATCCTTTCGGAGAGCCCCAACTCGTAGGCCCCTGAGGGCATGTGGAGGCTTCAGAGCAGATGCCAGGAGAGAGCAGGAGGGAGACCCCAGTCAAGGGACAGGGCAGCACCAAGCTTTCTGGGGCAAGGACCTGGCTCACTGGCACTGGGGGAAATGCTGTGCCAAGACAATAACCTCCATCCCACATCTCCTCTTACTCCTCTTTCTTCCCACACATGGACCACGGGCAGCAATGTGCAGTGCCTCAGGACAATCAGGGCCAGGCCTCATCTGGCCCTGAGGACAGGTTGCCACCGCTCCCCAGCCCCAATTATACTCCCTGTCTGGGTGGGCACATGGGGCTCTGTTCAGAGTAATCCTTGGCCCCTGCAGCCTACAAGAGCAGAAACAGCAACACCCAGTTGTCAATGCTGCGCAGATGTCTGGAGATGACCATGCCTGAGTAGTGTCCTTCTGGGAGAGCAGCACACAGAGGCACAAGAGCAATGGATGCAGGGACAGCACCTCAGGCCCTGACCTGTCCCAGGGGGATCCCGCTGCCAGCATACTCTTGCCATAGCTTATTGAGACCAGCCTATGATTCCCCTTTAGACACATTAATAGACACACAGATCAGATCTGTTTCATAGTTTTACTACAAATACTTTGCAAATATATGGTATAGTTATGTTTTATACGTATATAAAATATATTATGCTTTTTCTTTGATAAAACTGGCAATTTAGCCCAATTAGCTGAGTCATGTGCATACAAAAAAAAAAAAAAA
>WEKX01002835.1:22561-95064 GCA_013390025.1 Pitta sordida
AAGGGAGGTTGCAGTTGGGTGGGTGTAAATCTCTTCTCTCAGGCTGCCAGCACCAGAACAAGAGGACATGGCCTTAAGCTGCACCAGGGGAGGTTAAGGGTGGATGTTACGCAGAGCTTTTTTACAGAAAGAGTGATCTCTCATTGGAATGGTCTGCCCAGGGAGGTGGTGGAGTCGCCATCCCTGGAGATGTTTAAGAAAAGACTGGATGAGGAGCTCAGTGACATGGCCGAGATGGTGGGATGATGGGACAGGGAATTAGGCTATATAACAAAAAAGACAAAAAATATTTGATGATGACATGACCCTGATATTGGCTCAGATGGACAGAGTGTGGTGCCCATGACTCTGGGGTTGTGGGTTCAGTCCGTGTGTGGTCATTCGCTTGGGAGTTGGAATCGATGATCCTTGTAGGTCCCTTCCAACTCAGAATATTCTGTGATTCAAATAAAAAGGCTCAGATAAAGCACAGTTTTAAATTTCAGATGATATTTTTATTATCTCTAAGCAGGTGACAGCTACTGCAGGTGTAAGAACTGTCTTCTTTTCTTGACTTCAGCCTTCAGTTGCCTTTAACTTTTCTAAGCTTTGAAATGAGGATGTTCTTAAAACCAGAGAAAGAGGCTTTGCATATGAAACAAATTATTAAATTCACATGAGATGCATCCATTTTGGATATGACAGATTGCATGAAAGAAAGACACACTGTGATCTTTTCCTTCTTGTCACTTCCATATTAAAACAAATGCTGTATCATTATTGGGACCAGTTTGTCCAAGGTCACTCAGTTGTTTAGCACTTACAAGCTGGCAGCTCATCACAGACAGAAGCGGCACATACAATCATTATTGATGCTGGCTGCCTCCACCTTTGCTAATGCTACTTGTTCTGTCAACCAGTCTCTGGCTTTTCACAGGCAAATGGAATTATTTTTTGAGCTGTGCCTCAGATCTGCAGTTTAAGGGAGTTGTTTGATGCTAGACCACAAATAAGTACCAAATGGTGTAATGCCTATTACAGAACACGCAAGTCAACAGCTACTGTTTAATTAGGCTTAAATCTTCCCATCAACAGCTCAACATGAATGCCATACCATGTGATTGGCATCTCTGAAAAAAAGTACCTTGTCTCCTCCCATATGTGAAATAGCTGAAGGGCTGCCTTTTCGATGTTATTGTAGCACCCAGAGGGGGTTCTCCCTTGGATGGCATTGATCCCATCTTCAGTATATGGGTGAATGACTCAGCTACTCAGCTTCTGCTGCCATTGTGAGGCATAACTACACAAGATACAGGATTTCACAGAATCACACAGAATCACAGAATATTATGAGTTGGAAGGGACCCACAAGGATCATCTAGTCCAACTCACCAACTAACACCCGTACAGAGACCAAAAGCACATCCCAGAGCGGTAACACAAACCTAGTTCCCTCACAGTCTAGCAGGCCACTCCGAGCCGGAAGGGGCCCAGGATTGTCCAGCCCTACACCCCCTAGCTAGACCATGTCACTAAGCTCCTCATCGAGCCTTCTCTTAAACACCTCCAGGGACGGTGATTTCCTGGCTCCAGAGCCTCGCAGAAAATTCCCTCTGCTTTATAAACTTCAAAATTTTTGCCTCTATTTTATTAATCCTCTTAATATTTGTATTGTATGACTACCATTCTGTCCCCATTGGTTAAAATATATATCAATTACTATGTCCAAAAACAGCAGAAGAAAATTAGTGTTTCAGAAGCTGCTAAGCCCTGAACAGGTTTTGTCCAGATTTTCAGCAACAATTATAACATGCCCTACTTTCCAAGGATTTTATCCCTTTATGAAATATTTCTTGAGGTAGAGATGTTTCCATTAATTCACCTGAATATATTCAGGTTTTACTCCTGAAAAATTCCTGATTTTTTTTTTGTTAATGTGTAGCTCACCGAATATGCCCAAGTTATAAATACATCTGGAATGCCCCACAGATATAGATATAGAGATATAGAGATATAGAGATATAGAGATATAGAGATATAGAGATATAGAGATACAATATAGAGAGAACAATATAGAGAGAACAAAATATGCACTGCTAAGCTTGTTTGTCTGCTAGGAACTGCTGTTCCGTCGAAAAAATTTCCCATAAAGTCGATTTCCTGATGTTAACAGAACAGAAAAAAGCCATCGACTACTAACATCTTATAGCCACAGAAACACAGAATCATAGAATATTCTGAGTTGGAAGGGACCCACAAGGATCATCGAGTCCAGCTCCCAAGTGAATGCCCATGCAGGGATCGAACCCACAACTTCAGAGCCCAAGACACTATGCTCTGTCTATCTGAGCCAATCTCAGGGTCATGTCATCATCATTTTTGTTTTTTATTATTACATAGCCTAATTCCATGTCCCATCATCCCATTATCTAGACCATGTCACTGAGTTCCTCATCCAGTGTTTCAACACCTCCAGAGATGGCGATTCCACCACCTCCTTGGGCAGACCATTCCACCGAGAGATCACTCTCTCTGTGAGAAAGCTCTTCCTAACATCACAGAATCACAGAATCACAGAATATTATGAGTTGGAAGGGACCCACAAGGATCATCTAGTCCAACTCACCACCTAACACCCGTACAGAGACCGAGAGCACATCCCAGAGCGTAACACCAACCTAGATCCCCAGTCTAAACCTCCCCTGGCGAAGCTTAAGGTCATGTCCACAGGCTTATTTTCAGTAGCTTGGCAATTCAAAATGAGCATTTATCTAAAGCCCACTTGGTAAGGATCAATATGTAAAATATATCTCTGTAAGTATTGTTTTATAAGGAAAACATTACGAATAATAACAAAGATGAAAGTACTTGTTTTTTGAAGTTCTATTGGACTACTTTTACAGAGGCACTTTAAAAAAAAGGAATTTGTGAAAGGTACATAAGCATATTTATGTAGATACTGTCACAGTTTGCAATTATGCCCATTTTATCATTACATGTTTTTCTTAGTCTGAACAAAGCTCACTATTCACAGACTTCTCCTTTCCCCTCTTTATTATGACGTACATAAGAAATTTTAATTTTAATGCATAAACAGGTGTATATTGGAGATAAAGTTTTAATAAATGTCCTCTAAAATGAAGATATTCCACTTAAAAAAATTACTGCATCAACACTATCCCCTTAAATTGCTTGAAAATAAAAGCTTCATTAAGACCTCAATCCTGGAAATAATTTATGAAATTTCATTAATAGTTACATTCGTGTAAGAGGCTACTTATAGAAAAGCCCGATAAAATCAAATCCATTGAGCTGTCTGGCAATTACTGTGAAAGTGCAGATAATTTAACAGAGAATTTTTCCTTTTTAGAGTTTGGGGACATTTCATGATTTCATGTGGGATTCTATATCCAGCTCATAACTCTCTTCTAATTGCTAGAACATGGTTACCAGTGCAATGTAAAATATTTTATTTTCTGTTAAATCCTTGATAGCTTTTTCAGGAAGGGCTAAACCCTAAATATTTAAGATTAGTTTCAATAATCATTTTTTACTATGTCCACAAAAAGCTTACAGGCTCCATTTTCTTCCCTTGCTACCATTTCCGTATGTGTAGCACAGATTGATTCTTCCTCAAATGGTAGTGACCTCATGAACCACAAGAATTACCCACTTTCTGATTCTCTGTTCATAGAAATAAATGACAAAAATTTGTAGGGATTGAAATTAATCCTGAAGCAGATAAATAGTCTACATGCCCAAATGCCCACTTTTACCCAGGTCTTGTGCCCCTGTCCAGCTTTTCAGAAATACAAGTCACAGTTAGGATGAGCCACTGCAAATATTTGGTTTTAACTTGACAAGAAAAGTTCAATTTCAGGTTAAAACCACGCAAGTTTCAAGGATTACCATCTTCAAGCTCAAGAGTAGTCCATCCTATCAAGCAGGAAACCAAGCAAAGGTAGCAGGAGGGAGATGCTCACTAAATGAAAACATATGAAATCAGGGCCAGGTGACCCAGGAGGACTAGAGAGCCATGGTCTGAACCTGTAGGGATATAATTAAGAATTTGGTGAGGGATGTAATGGGTGGCAAGAAGGAATTCTACAAGCAGAAGCCCTGTTGAGGAAGGACATTGAAAAGTCTCATCACCTTCTTTGACTTCTTTTTTATGGAGTCAAAGCCTAGCCTTGCTTTCAGGAATCCCAGACCCTGAGATTAATGGGAAAGGCTAATCCAAGGGCAGTTTACCATCAGTGGAACAGGATCACATTCTGGAATTTTTAAAATAAACTGGGCATAAACAAGTTCATGGGCACTGATGGGATGATCTCACAAGTGCTGAGGCAGCTGGTTGCTGTCACTTGCAAGGCCAGTCCTGCTAATCTTTGAAAGATCATGGTTACTGGGAGAAGTCCTCAAAAACTGGCAAAAAGCAAATGTCACTCCTGTCCTCTAGGAGAGCAACAAGGAAGATTTAGGGAATTACAGGCTGGTCAGCCTCCCCTCAATTCCTGGGAAGATGATAAAGCAAATGAGTATGGAAACCATTTCCACACACCAAAAGGGCAAGAAGGTGATCATGAATAGTTGGCATAGATTTGCAAAGAGGAAAACATGCTTAATCAACCTCATAGCCTTCTTCAATGAGATGACCAGTTTGGCAAATGAGGGGAGAGCAGTGAATATGGTTTATCTGAACTTTAGTAATTTTCGACAGTCTTTCATAAAATCATCATAGACAAGTTCATGACGTATAAGCTAGATAAATAGACATTGAGGTGGGCCAAAAACTGGCTTTACTTCTAGGCTCAGAAGGTTGTAAACTATGGCACAAAGTCCAGTCACTAGTGGCATACCCCAGGTGTTGATGCAGAGTCTTTTGTGATCTAAAAACCTTATTAGTGACTTGGACAATGGGACATCTTGCACACTCAATAAATTTGCAAATGATACAACTAATGATTGTCCTGCCAGCCAGAGGAACCTAGATAGACTGGAGAACTGGAAAGATGAACCCATGAAGATCAGTAAAGAGAAATGCAAAGTTCTGCATTTTGGGCAGGGGGCACCAGTAGCTGGAACTCTGGAGAGTAGACATCATGAGTGGGATCTTCTCAATGTGTAAAAATTAACGGAAGGAAGATTGTAGAGTCAGGCTCTATGCAGTGGTGTCCAGTGAATGGACAAGAGGAAATGGGCACAAACTGAAACACAGGAAATTTCATGTTAACATCAGGAAGCCCTCAGCCTTGAGCTGGGGAGGGCTCTCTGTCTTCATTCCATTGAGCAATACATTTAGTCTCTATGTGGGCCTAGAGAAGACAGATGGACTCATTCAAGTGAAAGGCAAAAGGCCTTCCTGTTTACGCTGTTAGTTTAGTTTTCCAATGATATATTCATTGTTCTTTTATATGGACACAGTGACTAACAGCTTTAATAAACTTTGAGCAGCTAGACTTGATTATGACTCTCTTCATTGTATTATAAAATTCAATCTCTTTAAAGAAAAAACAGGGTTTCTACAGAGCTGATCAGAAAAGAGAATTCTTGCCATATATTAAATTCTAACATATTAAAAAGTAATTCTGATTTGAATTGCAAACATAAAGTCATGCAAAGTGAAAATTTTCCAAAATTGCCACACTGTTCATGCCCATGAACAAACATCTTCTCAGTATCTTATAAAAAGATTTTGAGGAAGTAGTTGCCAGAGTTACTGAAAATATTGCATTCACTGGCCTATAGAAGCTTCTTTCTACCAAATGCATTCTGAGTGACATAACTAAAAAATTTACCATGTTGGCTTGTTCTGAAAACTCCTGAAGTTAGTAAAAACTACATGTCATTAAATATATTTGACAGCATTTAGAAAATGTATGAAAATTAGTAACTTTTAAACAAGAAGAAGACCAGATAAATCAAAATATTTCCACATCTTCTAGGTAAAAGGTCAATTAAATTTCTTAAAAAAACAAAAAAACCTCAGAAATGGCACATTTCTACAAAAGTTTTAAATTTCACAAAAATCAAATATCAGAGAATAGTCTTTATGGATTTTCTACATTTCCTCAGTCCACAGAGGTTGCTTGGACACCTCTCTTCACCCAGAGGGTTGTTGGGTACTGGAACAGGGTCCCCAGAAAGTGGTCACAGCCAGATGTAAGTTCGAAAAGTGTTTGCCTGGTACTCTCAAGCACATGATGCTACTCTCAGGCACATGGTGTGACTCTTGGGGATGATCCTGTGCCGGGCAAGGAGCTGGATTCATAAAGATCTGTAAGCTATGGATAACTGGATATAAACTACACTAGCTCCAAGGCTATATAAATTGTATTAAATCACATATAGCTTCAAAATAAAGGCACCCTAACCTCATTTTTTACTTCCTTTTTTTTTTTTTTTNACTGGATCATAAAAGGAGATCAAGTTAGTCAGGCAGGACCTGCCTTTCCGAAATCCATGCTGACTAGATCTAATGTCATGGTTGTTCTGCAGTTGCTGTGTAATGGCACACAAGACCATCTGTTCCATGACTTTGCATGGGACTGAGGTCAGGCTGACTGGTCTGTAGTTGTTAGGATCATCTTTCCTGCCCTTCTTGTGGATGGGTGTCACATTGGCCAATTTCCAGTCTTGTGGCACAACACCAGTAAGCCAGGACTGTTGGTAAATTATGGAAAGTGGCTTGGCGAGTTCATCTGCTAGTTCTCTCATGACCCTCGGGTGGATTCCATCCGGTCCCATAGACTTGTGAGGGTCCAAGCCACTCAGCAAGTCCCTGACGACCTCCTCTTGGATTACAAGGGGGTTATCCTGCTCTCTGTCTTCATTCCACTGAGCAATACATTTAGTCTCTATGTGGGCCTAGAGAAGACAGATGGACTCATTCAAGTGAAAGGCAAAAGGCTTTCCTGTTTACGCTGTTAGTTTAGTTTTCCAATGATGTATTCATTGTTCTTTTATATGGACACAGTGACTAACAGCTTTAATAAACTTTGAGCAGCTAGACTTGATTATGACTCTCTTCATTGTATTATAAAATTCAATCTCTTTAAAGAAAAAACAGGGTTTCTACAGAGCTGATCAGAAAAGAGAATTCTTGCCATATATTAAATTCTAACATATTAAAAAGTAATTCTGATTTGAATTGCAAACATAAAGTCATGCAAAGTGAAAATTTTCCAAAATTGCCACACTGTTCATGCCCATGAACAAACATCTTCTCAGTATCTTATAAAAAGATTTTGAGGAAGTAGTTGCCAGAGTTACTGAAAATATTGCATTCACTGGCCTATAGAAGCTTCTTTCTACCAAATGCATTCTGAGTGACATAACTAAAAAATTTACCATGTTGGCTTGTTCTGAAAACTCCTGAAGTTAGTAAAAACTACATGTCATTAAATATATTTGACAGCATTTAGAAAATGTATGAAAATTAGTAACTTTTAAACAAGAAGAAAACCAGATAAATCAAAATATTTCCACATCTTCTAGGTAAAAGGTCAATTAAATTTCTTAAAAAAACAAAAAAACCTCAGAAATGGCACATTTCTACAAAAGTTTTAAATTTCACAAAAATCAAATATCAGAGAATAGTCTTTATGGATTTTCTACATTTCCTCAGTCCACAGAGGTTGCTTGGACACCTCTCTTCACCCAGAGGGTTGTTGGGTACTGGAACAGGGTCCCCAGAAAGTGGTCACAGCCAGATGTAAGTTCGAAAAGTGTTTGCCTGGTACTCTCAAGCACATGATGCTACTCTCAGGCACATGGTGTGACTCTTGGGGATGATCCTGTGCCGGGCAAGGAGCTGGATTCATAAAGATCTGTAAGCTATGGATAACTGGATATAAACTACACTAGCTCCAAGGCTATATAAACTGTATTAAATCACATATAGCTTCAAAATAAAGGTGCCTCAACCTCATTTTTTACTTCCTTTTTTTTTTTTTTTNAATAACATAATTAAAGTATTGTGAAACTTTGGCATTGAGCAGGCTCAATTAATATGTGAATACCAGATTAATTTGTCACAATTATTTGGAACGGGGTGTTATAGTTTACCTCCATAGGACATAAGGTAAAAATTTCTGCTCTTGTTAATCAAGTCACACTGAGATAATTAATAAGAAAACAAACAAACAAACAAAACACAACAAAATTCTCCCCCCGAGAAACAAACCAAGAAGTACAGCCACAACAAATTCTCCATAAAGGCAGTCTCAGGGCTCCTAGCAAGAGGAAGATGAATCTCCGCACTTCTCATTGCTTAAAAGCAATGCTAGCCTCTATCATCAGATAATGCTGAGCCTAGCACAGCACTCAGCAGCCTCCGCTTGAGCATTCTCTCCAAGGTCCATCCAAAATGTAAATGTTTATTCCATCACCACTAGCTGATGGAGACAGAAAACTGACAAAATCTNAAAAGGGCCCCCAACCCTCTTTTTTTATTCCTTTTTTTTTTTTTTTAAACTTTTATATATGCCCTAAATTCAGTACTAAGCACAGGTCATCCAGACTTGTATTCCACCTGCATCAGTTCACCAAAACTAACCTGAGTTTTTTTGTTTATACATTCACAGAATCACACAGAATCACAGAATCACAGAATATTATGAGTTGGAAGGGACCCACAAGGATCATCTAGTCCAACTCACCATCTAACACCCGTACAGAGACCGAGAGCACATCCCAGAGCGTAACACCAACCTAGATCCCTCACAGTCTAGCAGGCCACTCCGAGCCGGAAGGGGCCCAGGGTCATCCAGCCCTACACCCCCCAGCTAGACCATGTCACTAAGCTCCTCGTCCAGTCTTCTCTTAAACACCTCCAGGGACGGCGACTCCACCACCTCCCTGGGCAGCCCATTCCAATATGCAATTACTCTCTCNAATCAAGTCACACTGAGATAATTAATAAGAAAACAAACAAACAAACAAAACACAACAAAATTCTCCCCCCGAGAAACAAACCAAGAAGTACAGCCACAACAAATTCTCCATAAAGGCAGTCTCAGGGCTCCTAGCAAGAGGAAGATGAATCTCAGCACTTCTCATTGCTTAAAAGCAATGCTAGCCTCTATCATCAGATAATGCTGAGCCTAGCACAGCACTCAGCAGCCTCCGCTTGAGCATTCTCTCCAAGGTCCATCCAAAATGTAAATGTTTATTCCATCACCACTAGCTGATGGAGACAGAAAACTGACAAAATCTGCTAATCACAGATTGTTGATGCACTTCTCCAAAACATCTGCCCAGTAAAGAACCACATGCACACAGGCCAATACAGAGGGCTCACAGTCACTGCTTATCCTTGTTGTTTTTCCCAAACATGCACACTTTAGCCCCAGAAACACACAGGACCGACACAATTATTAACACCTTCCATTTCAGATGCTTTATGCCTCTCCTACCTAACCTCTCACAAACATCAATAAATCTAATCCAGCTATTTCAGATTATGTGTACATCCATTCCCTTTCAAGGAAAGTAAGTGAGGAGACAGAAGCTACCACTGCTCAACAGCTCCTCTGGAGGAAATAAGTCCTGTAACAACTTATGAGAACACTTTTGACTCATCAGTGGAGTTGGGAAAGTTGGAATAAGACTTCACAGCAGCACTTTTGTCAACATAAGCACACACCATTCTTCCCTACTCATGGTTTGTTGGGGTTTTTTATAAGTATGTACCGTAACACTGGCTTTGAGGTAGACAGAAAGTACTGATGACACTGCCAATCTTTTAATTTTCTATCCTTAGTCCCTCCAGGCCTCAGTTCTCTTTAAAGTTTGACTCCAGGAAAAGCTTGGAAAAATTGCTTCTAACTCTCTTCTGACATGAATGTAAGTCACAAAGATGAAAAGGTACTAAAAGATTGTTAACAGGGAGATGGGAAGCAGTTTCTAAGTGTCTCCTCCACTTTGTGCTGTAAAGCAGATCTGGCTGCTTTCTTTAAATCTCAAGGCATTAACACTGCTTCATAGCCATTCTGCCAGTTTCATTAATTGCGCTTCTATTCCAATCATTTCATAAGCAGACTGTAGTCATAATCTGGCTATTTATCCTAATGTTTGATGTTTCTGACTCACATAAATACATTATGTTTGAATGCAGAGAAGTACTTTGCATGACAAATTTGAGATTTCTGCCGGAAACATTTGACTGAAATGTATTTTTGCTATCCATGAGGAATAAGCCTTTGCATTATTTGATTGCTATTCACATTTTGGTAATCGCATTACAAACCTCTACTAAGAAATGAAATGGCAATGTGCCTTTTTTTCCTCTAAGAGCAAACATCTCCCTCCCCCTCCCAGATGCACAAACCTTGAAAAAGCATTAGAAAATTTAAAAGCCAACAGAAATAATGTATCTATGTGTGAATATTCAATAAAACACAACATTGCTTAGTCACTGCTCAGCATTTGGATGATGCATGGTGCTTAGGTAAGCTTAATGCAACAAGAGTACAAAAGTACTCTTTTTACAGGACGGGTATAGGCTTTAGTGGACAGATTCCTAATGGTTCTCAGCTGTCCTAATTGCATTAATATTGTTAGGCCATAAACCACTTCACATCAGTTGATGATCTGACTCTATCTTCCGTAAAAATATCTCAGAGATATAGTAACAGATTTAATTTCTGGGTTTTATTCAGATCCATCTTGATATGCCTTGTTCTATCCAGCAGCTGCTCTACCTACAATGCTTTACACTAGGCACCACATGCCTGCATTGTTTAATGGAGTTATTTGCCCTCGGCATTGTTTGCCCTTTGTTACTGTGTTGTTATATATATTCCTCTCTCCCAGAGACTTCCTCTAGCAGCTCCTGCACTGGCAGAAAATTTACTACACTTTATCTCATTCTGTATAGCCATTATCAAACATCACAAGCACAAGAAAGGATGACATAAAAACGTTTGGGTTACTGAAACTCACGAGTCAAATTAATTTCTTGTTTCACCTCACAAATCACAGCAATCTGTTAATTGTGCCCCCACTGTTTTTAGATTTTATGAAAATCAAATCACAGCAAGTTTTTTCTCTGGAACTTGCTAAAAAAACTCAACAAAACCTAGAACTAAACACAAAATGCTGCCTCTACTCTTATAATTTTTAATATTACTTTTCTAATCTGAATATTTTATATACTTCCAGCCCCAGACAGTTTGGCAGCAATTGAAAATCTGCTTTGTTCTGTTACACTGCCCTGAAACTTCTATTGATTGTTCTCCCTAGCAGGAAACTAGCAGGAAACTCTGAATTTTCTCTACTTGGAAAAAACATGAACACAAAGTCATGGTGAAAATGGAAATGAGGCTGGCTGGACCTTTTGCACTGGCAGCGTGTCATGGATGCTCAGACCTATCTAGTTTGCTTAGCTGATACAGTCATACCTTGTGTATTCGTGCCTACTGATCCACATCTTCGCAAATTCGCTGAATATTTTTCAGTGAATATTAATCAGCTATTCATGGAGCACACCCTCGCATGCCTTTCACTTCCTGGGGACCACCACAGTTCGCTCCCTTATGAGAGTTACAGAGGTTATGTGGTGGGGAAGGTTTATAACATGCGGTGTATACTTCTGCAGTGTGCGCAGTCTCATTCCACCATGGCCGGCAGCCCAGGCTGCCCACCTGCCCATTCCCGGAGCAGGGTGTCCCACTGCTTCTTCCCATGCATGAGATGCTATCAAGCATTTATCCCCACCAGTGCCTTTCTGGGGAGCACCTGTGGACTGTGAGCGGGGACTGCCTGTATGCATGCGTCTGTGTCACTGTTTCCACAGCTACAGGTGGGGGAGGCAAAGCTCTGTGTCTCCTGGGGCTGTGTGCCTGACATAGCTGGTAATATACGTAGCCCCAGGGAATGTGCTCTTCAAGCACTGCAGTCTCCTGCACTGGGACTGTGGCAGGACCTAGCCTCTGCTGCCCTCTCTACCCTGCTTGCCCATGTGTGCCAATGGTGTCCCACCGCTTGGGTGTTCCACCACTCCTTTCCCCGGGTGTCCCGGCATGAGGTGCTCTCAAGTGTTTGTCCTTGCCAGCATCCTTCTGGGGAGCACCTGCAGACTGCAAGCAGGGAATGTGAGTCCCTGCTCCACTGTGGCCACTGTGGCCACAGGGTGAGCTTCCCCATCGCAGTGGCAATGCAATTATACGTGGCAGCAGCAGCCTGGTAGCGGTGCCGGTGAAAGCACCAGCGAGGCCAAAGGGAAGCGCAGGGATTCTCCGGGGCTCTCCCCAGTCAGTGAGGGCTCAGAAACCCTTCCCTTTGCTCCCCTGTGGTGTGAGAGGTTGTGCGGAGGTGCCAAAAATGCTCCCCAGTGCTCTGGGGCAGTGGGGGGCAGGGAGATGGGCATGGCCTCTTTGCACATTCATGGCATGCCTGTGCTCACGGATTTGACGATTTGCAGGACCCCCCAGGAGACCCATAACCCGCGAATGTGGAAGTATGAGTGTACTTCTTAAAAAGGGTACGAATTCCTTCTCGACTTATTAGCAATGTAATGTCCACTAGTTACGTAGTGCAAATTAATGCCAAAGACAGAAAAGTTGCTTAATAATTTAATGAAAGTGATTAATAGGAACATGTCAACCCATTTAACTGCATAATTATTATCTTCACATTATGTTTCTCACAATTAAAGTAGCAGAATCCAAACATTCACTTGCATTAGGGTAGTGTGTTATAGGTAGGATGGTGTGTTGGTAGCAGGATGGCAACAGGTTAGGTAACAGGTTTGGCTAGGTTAGGTAATAGGTGATAGATTGGACTCGATGATCTCTAAGGTCTTTTCCAACCTTACTGATTCTGTGATTCTGTGATTTCTCACATCAAAAAGATATTCTGGACTTTGAACTTCATTGTTTTCCTTATTATGTTGACATCCCCAGCAGTTTGACTGCCCAGATCAACAGTCATGTTGGCTAGCTCAAGGCCCCTTCATCGATCTTTTGCACACATGGTAAATTAGTCAGACAACAGCAGCTTGCAGCCCCCAAATCCTTTTAATGTTATTGCTTTTATAAAATCAAGTGGCAGTGGAACAATTGGATTGTCCTTACAGTTTGTTTCTTTTCCCAGTTTCCGCCCCCCTTTCTTGAACACAGGTCTAATTCCCCTGGTGGCTTTCTTCTAAGAACAGCAAATGCCCCGTGGAACAGCAAGAACAGGAGGCACTATGGGAATGCTATATATGTGGAATAACACTTCTGCTGATCTCTCCATTTTAAAAAGCCCTCTTATTGAAACAGTTAAATTGAAAAAAAATGTGTCAGTGGTCTTATTTTACTATATCCCTGTGATTCGTGCAATTAATTATAAAATTAATTATTAATTATTCAGTCACAGGTTCACAGGTTATTCTGAGTTGGAAGGGACCCACAAGGATCAGCTAGTCCAACTCCCAAGCGAACGCCCACCCAGGGATCCAACCCACAACTCTGGAGCCATGGGCACCACACACCATCCATCCAAGCCTACTGCCATCTAGGCCATGTTGCTGAGCTCCTCACTGAGTCTTAAACACCTCCAGGGATGGCAACTCCACCTGGGCAGACCATTCCACTGAGAGATCACTCTCTCTGTGAAAAAACTCTTCCTAACATCCAGCCTAAACCTCCTCTAGTGCAGCTTAAGTTCTTATTTTTTAAGATGCAGAAAAACCCTGCATATTCACAGTTTGCATATTTGCATATTAAATTAGTCGTAGTTGGATTTTCAGCGAGTTGTGAGATCGCGGGCATGTGCATAACATCCCGGACCCTGGATTTCGCAGCCAGGAGGCACCAAAAGGCGCTTTCTTGTGAGCCAGGGCTCCCAGGACTGCCCTCCAGACATAATTAGTGGAGAATGCATGGTTACGGGAAGGCGGTAATTGAATATCCAGTATCTTCATGGATTGCATAACTTGCAGGACCTGCCCAGATCTGTCCCCCTGTGACTTCTAGGGGCGTTCTGTACTATCATTTTTTTTCCTGTAGACTGGATAATCAAAGAAGTTTTTATGACACCTCAGTACCTTCAATGCACCTTTTATTCAAATACTATTTTATGGCAAAATTTTTCCTCCTCAGCACAAATTTTTTTGTTGATACTTGTGAGAATATCTTTGAAATTAGTCTAATACTTAAAAAAAATAAATTGACTTTTATGATTGCCTTAAAATTTTATAAAGCATTCAGCAGGAGCGTAGCCAAAGTCCGAGCTGATTTGGAAGTTTATACTTTAAAGGAGAAACTAGGCAGAAATTTAACTGGCCTGGGGTTTCAATTAATAATTTGAGTAATATACCAAAAGTAGTAATTTTTGGTCAAAGCAGTTACCAAATGGAAACTTTAGACTGAACTGAACTTTTATGCTGAAAGACCACAAGAAACAACCAAGTTAAAACAACTAATTTCCAATTTCAAACCTTTGTTTAAACTCAGTATGATTGAGCACAATTTGTAAGATGTTTAACAAAATACATGTAAAATACATGTAATTTCTTTAAAATTAAAAAAAGTAAATCAAGGAGAAAGGAGGAACAGAGGAAAAACTCACAAGAACATTTTCCCAGCTATTATAGGATTGCAACCTTTGTAATTAAAGCAGCTTACAAGTGGAGATCCTTTGCCCAGTAATGTCTTCCTTTCATGGAAATTAGCATGTGGATGAAAATGTGGGAATAAGGGAGGCGATATGGGTAAGCAGATGTATGGATCTCAAATCTGGAATTAGGCTGACATGCACACAGAGTCCTGAAAGGACAACAGATCTGAAATGTCTATTAAAAATACATATGAACTTAGAGTAACATGAAATGAATGCTTCTAGGAATTTAGCACACAAACACACAAAGTAGGTTCAGTGAAAATTTGCATCAGAGAATAGAGACATTTTATTTGAATAAAGCGAGCCTGAAAAATATCAATGTTATAGAAAACTTCTTACAGGATGGACATATCCCTTTTAAGATGATTTACTTGCCCCCTGAAAAACAAACATTACAAGACAGGTGCTTTTAAGTAGCAATTGTGGGAAAATATTCCCATTCCAGCTAGACAGATACTCCTCTTGGTGTCTTGAATTTACACGTTACCTGAAAATGCAAAGGCTAATTTTGAAATATTTAATGATCTTTTACTGGGGCCATATATTCAATCATCTGTGTACTTTTGGGTCTGTTTATTCACCTCTGCAAGGCTACATCCATCTCGAGTTACATGTGTCTCCCAGGAGGGCAGCAAAACTAGACTGGAGAAGAGGCACTGCTGTCAGGTGGACTTCCAGGGGTTCCTTCAGGGTCTAAGCCCAAGGGAGACTTACTGATACCTCTGTCGGTGTGAGCCTCATTCCAACCTGATGGCCTCTAAGTGTTTAAACCAAAACTAGAGCAGCCAGTGCACAGGGGTTGAAACCATATCTAGAATGGCTCTATTGTGAGCCACTAATAACTGGGCAATGGTGACAGCTAAAGTAGATGTTGATTGAAAAACAAAACTGTGGAGCAAGCATTAGACAAGAAAACAGTCCCTACAGGTAGAATAGCTCTTCTGATTATATCCTGCAAGTTCTTTCTTTCCATTTAATATTGACTGGATCAAAATCAATTGAGAATAATGATGATTATCATATGATTTGCAATTACAGTGAGCCCTTTTCATGGGGGACAGGGTCTGAGATACATGCATGACTCATGGAATCCATGAAGATAGCAGAGCCATGAATATTCAATTATGCCCCACTTGTAATGACACCCCCTCCACTAATGAGCTCTAGAGGGTGATCCTGGGAGTGTCGTGCACTCTGTAGCACCTCATGAAAGCGAAGAAAATGCCTTTTGCCCCTTCCTGGCAGAGGATTACTGCGGAATCAGGGAGGGCCTCCCTGTGGCCACTGTGCCCCCACAGCAAGTCCTGGACTTCCGCTGCCACAGTGGCGGTGGCGGTGCTGGGCTTCCAACCAACAGGAGTACTCTGCCAATCCTCCACTCAGCAGCAGCAGGCTGAGGACCAGCCATGGTGCTGTTCATCCTTCTGTGTAGAATGCAGGAAGCTCATAAACTCTTTTCACGTTGTATCAGGAAGATTTGCAGATTTGCCCACCACAGTATGGCAGCCAATACGGGAATTGGCAAAAAAAGGCAAACTGTGTTTGAACCTGAGGGGTGCGGGGCTCTCAGTGCTCAAGGAGGGAATCCGGCTGCCTATTCCCCACTCCTCACAAGCAGTGGAAGTTCGAGCTGTGGGTTATGCTGGGGAGGAGAGGCGTCCTGCACCAGAAGCTTGGCTGAGCTACACCTCATCAGCCCTGGCCCTGCCCTTCTTGGGATGGGTGGGTGTGAGCAGCAGCTGTCATAGCCATGCCAGCGCCAGCATTATGGTTACCACAGGTTAGGTAGGGTTACAGAGCTGGCACCGCTGCTGCCAGTGGGCACAGCTGGCAGCCATATTGTCTTGGCAAATACAAAACAACCGGGCTGTTCTGTCGACAGGGGAGGCAAGTGCTTGCTTTTCATCAGTGCCTACAAAGACTTCCAATCCCCTTAGTTTAGCTGTGTGGTGTGTTTAACTGTGTGTGGAAGTTTCGCTCCCCACTGCACTGTTGGAGAAGCGATCGCTGCCCATCACACATAGACCTTTCCCTGGAGTGATCACACAGCCCTGCTGCCTGGGAAACAGCAGGGAACAAAGGGAGCACTGCTTCGACCGTGACAGCTCCCAGTCCCCGCTACAGCCACGCTCCCTGGGAAGCAGCGGCGGAAACTCCGCTTTAAACATGTGGGCTGTGGCAGTGCACGTAATGAATGCTTCCCAGGGTACCAGCGGAGCAGAACATGGCTTCTGCAGCACCTGCTCCACCTGCCACGTGTGACAATCCCTTTTTCTTTGTTTGGTTGGCTGTTTTGTTTGGGCGCTTTTGCACAGCTGTTTTGGGGTTTTTTTGGTTTTTTTTTTCCTGCAATGCAAGAGAACTAGCTGTCCCCACTCCTGCACTGTGGTGCGCAGCAGTGTAATCCAGCCTGCAGCCTCTCCCCACATGTGGCCCCAGCCACACTCTGTCTGCACCTTTGCAGGGTCTGATGCTCCCCCATGCCAGCTGACAGGGACGCCAGGCAAAGTCCTTGATGCAGTCAGGAGCTGGGGCTATTGCCAGGCAGTTTGAGCCCTGCCACACACCCAGGGATCAAGATGGGCTGCTGGTGGCAGGAAGGGCAGTGGCGGGGCGAGGGATTCAAGTGGCAGGGGCATAGGTTGGCTCAGGCAACTCCCACTGCTCGGGCAGTATGGTCTGCCCTGCATGTAACACTCCTGCAGGTCATCTGTGCCAGCACAAGGCACTTTGGGGGAAACTGAATGCTATTATGGGGAAAGAGAGGTCAGAGCCAGGGCGAGGTCCCCAAGCACCCACTGTCACACAGGATGTGACACAAGCAGGCTGCGACATGCCCTCCAAACACGGCAAAAAACAAGAACTCGACCACCTTCCCTGTCCCTGCACAACACCAGGGCTGCTGCAGCTTCCCTCCCATGCTGGGAGGAGCTGGTCCTTTGGTAGCCACCACATGCTCACATAAACTTGTACGGCACTGATTATAAACAGGTGGATTTCTTTATTTATTTTTTTTTTTAGGTTCTTCAGCCCGTAAACCTGCCTCCCTCTTCTGGGTCTATATGGGACACCAAGGAGAGGGCAGGGTTTCCCTTCCCTTCAAACACAAGGCACTGTGGGGGGATCCGCAGGGCCCTGGGGACAGTGGGAAGGTGACTCCTGGTCCTGCTCTCATGCACAGATACACACACTGTATACACACAGATACACACAGCCATGGCGGAGGTTCCCTTTCTCCTTAAATGATGAAAATGGATGGTGCTTGGGGACTGTGGTGGGTACTGGCAGTGCGCAGGGCTAAATTACATATTCATGAGCTCATTACATATTCATGATATGACTGAGTTCGTGGCACTATCTGTGCGCATGTGCAAACCCACAACTCACTGAAAAATAAACCATGACTAATCGGAACTGTGAATAGGTGGACTGCAAATATGAAAGGTTTCACTGTAGCCCTGTTCATCTGTAATGCGCTGTAAACTGCTTTATCTTCTTCTTCTCTGATATACACATTTCTGCTAAAAGTAGCCTCGGAGTTCAACAGGAAGTAGCCTTAGCAAGAAAATAAGATAATTTTATTTTGCCTTTATTGATTTTGTATCTGCTGATATATAGTACTTAACACTTCTTTCCATAAATAATAGATTTAATGCTGCAACACATCTAAAAACTTCAAAGTAATCATTTCTATAGTAGCAAGCCTTCCCTTCAGAGATGTAAGAAATGGCACTGTAGGACCTGAGAAGAAGAATGCCAGTTAAAAATTTGCCAGTAGATGTCTCTGCTAAACACACTGAAGGGAAAATTCTCAGTTTCAAACTTCAGTGAAATGCAAGTGGCAGTATGCATCCTTCAGCTGAAGAGCAGGGCTAGAACCAACTAGGTCACTCACTATCAATTTCTGAAGACTGTTCTTACATAGACACAATAAAAATAGCATTTACATAAAATTCAGTGACTCCCAGCTTAATTAAATATGAATTTTGTCTTCAGATATTATCTCACTGAGTAAGAAGAATTCAAGAAAGGCTAAGTTTATGTATTTATTCTTGGCAGAAGTTACACATGTAGAGACTTGGGGGAAAATATTTTTATCATTTAAATTCTAACTTTTTTGAAAACGAGCAGTCTTTTCCTATTTCCAAGAGGGAACTTTTTAACTAAATATTATGCCTCAAACTAAAATATCACAATTATGTGGAAAAGGACTTCTATTTTTAGGCTGAAATAGTGCAGTACATGGTAGAATAATTATGCACCTGATGGAAAACATTCAGAGGTACTTTACAGCTATATGTTATTTGTCAATGATTTTATTTGCAAAAGCACAGCTTCTAAGCAGAGAAAGTCATACTAGTTTCTCATAGTTGGCACTTGATGTTAACATACAGCCCGATTACCTGATTAATAATGAAAAAAAAAATCTTAAAAGGCATAGATCGGCTGGAAAAGCATCTGCTTAAAATACACACACGTAATTAGGAGAGGACGTCAAACAGACTTGATTATATATTTCATGGGTATGTGTGAAAGAGTGTAAAGCATTTGACTTAACCCCAGGGTAACTTCAAGAGGATTTACTCTATCTAGTGTTTGTGATTAGCACCATATAATCTGGATCTGCCGAACAAGTAGAGTTTTACACAATATGCAAATTTCATTTTGCTTTAATTTAGCCCCTTTGGATTTAGCATAAAATCTCTGTGTTGCATGAAGGGCTGAAACAGTTGGATCCAGTTATTTAGGAAATTAAAATTGTAGTAAATGAAATAAGGTAATCCCTTATTTCACTAGAAATTTCACTGTTCTCCTTGAAGTCTGCTGAGGGATGGCAGAAGTGCACACCTCTAACACTAGCCAGACCTTCCCTACAAACAGCAAAAATGTTGATCCTTTTTCTGTTTACATTGTGCTCTAGCTTTTCATAAAACTAAATTTATTTCACTACCATGTCAAGGTTTGCTTTCCAGCTGCATGTTAATAAGAAAACTGTTCACCTATCAGTAAAGCAAATTACTATCCACAAGGTTTTATTTCCTTGTTAGTATATCAGGATGTGGCAAAAAATAATTAGCAATACATCACACTGTTTTAAATGTAATGGAATTAATTTATGTGTAGTTTTATTTGCCATTTCTTTTTCAGTTCTGGTTTTAGTTGAAACTATACAGAGACAATTCTTGAATACTTTTTATACAGGCTTTAAAAACACACCCAAACAAGATTTTTATTTTTCCAAGGGTATTTTATTTTCAAAAGGGTATTCTAAGAATAACAAGGTCCCTAACCTAATCAATCCATTTTGGCATTAAAAAGTCTTTGGAAGGTCTGCACCCAAGTCTAAAAGCCCTCACTTCTGTTCTCCTTTGAAAAATATGATCTCACAAGATTTATCTCTTAGCAAGGATAATGACAAGTTTGTAGGGAAAATGACAATTCCTTCAGATCAAACTATATCTGACACAGAAATTGATCTTGGGAGAAAGGTATTACAGACAAAAAAGTACTTCTCAAAGAGGTCCTCTGACCATGTGTAGGCAATGCTGCATTGGTGTAGTGGATCTGAGATTCATTATTCTTGACTGCTGTTAATATTCCTACGTTCTTTATTGTAGACTTGGTCTTATGGCCATTCTCTCTTGACAAAAGTTATAACAATTTCTCCCATTTTATTTATTGAAAGTGAAAGTGATGGATTTCACCATGCTTCCTTAGGCAGAACTGAGAATAGATTCTCTATCTACAGTAGAAAAATCCGTTAATTCAAACTTGCCTTCCAAACACATTGTATGTGCTTGGCTATACTTCCAGACAGTTGCACAAGACTGCTTCACCTACTTGCTTATGTTTTAATACAGCCATGTAATTGTTTTAATTTCACCTACAGCCATTAGCGCACGTGCTCAGTTGAGCATGTCCTTCCCAATAAAATAACAGCACCTTCTTTCAGTGCAAAAGAACCAACTTTCTTTCCTCCTAATCTGCTGTAACCAGTCATTTGAAAATGAAAACCATCACAGACTTCTAAAATCAGCTGTGCATGCACATTCCTTATACAAGACATCTTTTTGAGTCTTCTGCCATAACAGGGACATTCTCACTCTGGAGACAGATTTTTTATTTCTGCTTTTGTGAGATAGTTTGCTGTCAGACTGTGAGCCTTTCCCTCTCAGAAAAAGCAACATCTGCCTGAATAAACTTGGATTCGAAGCATGAAATATATGTTGCAAATCAGAAATTACTCCTAGAATAAGGGACAGTTAATGGTTTCACAAAAAGAAAATGTCACTTCTCAATCTTTGGGGGTTCTTCCAGTGCTGATCTGCTTTACTAGTGTATTTCAGCCACAGGAAATGTAGAACCAGTCCTGCCCCAAACAGGCTCCAGATCTAAGGGATGAAAAAAATCCCCAAACATTATTTCCCTGACTAATCTGACAGTCCGGCTTTCTAGTCCCAAAGAGATCATCAGCAGAATAGTTATGTAAAAATAAGAGATGTTCTATACCGCACTAAGCTAATCATCTAAGCTCCTTTGACAGACAATGAGAAGAGCTGCAACTGCTGGCAGTAACCCCTCTAATCCTAAATTTCCAAAAATTCAGAAGGATCAAGCTAGTGAAGTTACTGTTTGTTCCACTGATTTTAAGGGGAATCTAAAAGATACCTCAGACATAGGTGTTGACAGCAACATAAGGTAAATCCCATCCAGAGATTAAAGGCAAATCTGAAAACATATTCATTTACCTAACTCGCTGGTCCCCTTATCAGTATCTAATAGATTAGTAACAATGTGATTTAATAAACATCAAATAAATTTTGTGGCAAAGGAAAGGAACACGTCTCTCAATTTCTTATCTAGCTCCCAGGCCATTATATTAGCTTTCTTTTCATGTCCCAATTGACATCAATGGAATTATTCAGGAGAGTGTGCACACACTGAATTGTGTCCTCACAATGAATCACAATCTCATGATGTAAACCTGAAAATTAACCAAGGCAGGTAATTACTCTGTAGAGGTTCTGATTCATCAGTAGGCCATGGCTTAGTTTTACAGTAATCATCTGATGTACAGCAGGGAAAACAAGATTACCTTATTCCAAGTCCATCTCTTCGGTCAGCAACACCATGGTTTATTTTGAACTAAATATACAGATTAGATATCAAAATAGATTAATCATTGCAGTTCATTAAATGTTTTCTCACCTTGTTTTCCTGGTTGTATACTGCTGTATACCTCTCCTAACTTCAGTGACAGGGAGGGTAGGCTCGGGATTTTATCATTCTTTTTAGATCACCACAAACAACCTTGAAGAAATTGAACAACTAACACATGGACAACTCCACGCTGATCCGCTCACTAACAACTCTGAGTCATAGCTATCCCAACTCAATGGGAATNGTTTATTTTGAACTAAATATACAGATTAGATATCAAAATAGATTAATCATTGCAGTTCATTAAATGTTTTCTCACCTTGTTTTCCTGGTTGTATACTGCTGTATACCTCTCCTAGCTTCAGTGACAGGGAGAGTAGGCTCGGGATTTTATCATTTTTAGATCACCACAAACAACCTTGAAGAAATTGAACAACTAACACATGGACAACTCCACACTGATCCGCTCACTAACAACTCTGAGTCATAGCTATCCCAACTCAATGGGAATGCCCCCATACTTATGTTATCAATCAGAGTTGGGAAAAAAAAGTATTAACAGAGATGGAAAACAGAAAATATGCAATTAATGACCGTACTCTCATCTTAAGGTCTGTATTTGGGAACGAGTGTAGGAGTGCAGTTTGCCACTCCTCAGGGTACGGAACAATAGTTCTTATAAAATCACCTTCTCTTTGGCATTTCTACTAGCTTTAGTAACGTTTACACAATGATCTGCAACATGGTATAACTAAGGATACTAACATGTTCAGCTGCTGTCTTATTTCCTATTTCCCATGCAAATGCTGCTCTTTCTATTTCTTCCCCATATCTCATTGGTCTTTTTGTCTGTTGTTTTGGTGGGTGTTTTCTGTAATGATTTAACCAACAGTTACATGAAGGTGTACAAATTATCCCAGAAAGCAAACTACATACTGTGATCTTATTACTGTTACAATAATAAGATTCCAATAATACCTGATCTACAATATGGAATCCTAACTATGTAGTAGGACACACAATACTTGAGACTAATCTCTTCTTTATCTAGGGATAAAACTAAACAGATAAAAAAGCATGAAAGATGAAAGGCAAGAACATTAACTGGCGTACAAGAGTCTCTTCTGCTGCCAACAGGCAGGGTTAAGTCTTCCTTGGTGATAAAAATGAGATCAGTGACTCCTGCATCCTTTCCTGTGAAAATACATAAGGCCCCTACAAAACAAAATATCTCAAGTTTCTCCTTGTAGTTCTTAATACTTGGTCCCTGTGATGTACACAGCTCTTCAAAAGGAGAATTTCTCAGTAGCTGCAGACCTCAAGAACTCAGTTAGCACTGAACAAGCAGAAGTCTTATTAGTGCTGATGCTCCCTGCTATTTCTTGCCTTCATAAACCACAGCCAAGGCAAGAGCATTTGCATGGATCTTTAGTCATTAGCTGTCCCAGTTTCCTCCTTCTAAAGGTGTCCCAAGCATTGAAAGAACCTGGCTGCAAATCTCCCCTGTAATAACACTGGTGAAATGGAGAGGGATTTTGGAGTAATGACTGACAGAAAACTTCATATGAGCCAACAGTGTGCCCAGGTGGCTAAGAGGGCCAATGGCATCCTGGCCTGTATCAGGAACAGTGTAGTCAGTCGGACCAGGGAAGTTATCCTTCCCCTGTACTCAGCACTGGTCAGACCACATCTTGCGTACTGTGTGCAGTTCTGGTCTCCCCAGTTTAAGAAGGATGTCAAACTACTTGAAAGGGTCCAGAGAAGGGCGACCAGAATGGTGGAAGGACTGGAGAAGAAGCCCTGTGGGGAGCAACTGCAGGAGCTCGGGTTATTCAGCCTGGAGAAGAGGAGGCTCAGAGGTGACCTCATTGCTGTTTACAACTATCTGAAGGGAGGTTGCAGTTCGGTGGGTGTAAATCTCTTCTCTCAGGCTGCCAGCACCAGAACAAGAGGACATTACCTTAAGCTGTGCCAGGGGAGGTTTAGACTGGATGTTAGGAAGAGTTTTTTCACAGAAAGAGTGATCTCTCAGATCTTTCACAGATTTTGACCTCTTCACAGATTAGGTATTTTGTGAATGCAATCCAAATCAGTACACATTAGCAAACGACTTTTACAAAACCTAAAAACAGAAAAGTAATTTTCAGGAAGAAACCTTGCATAGAGACTAAACTCTTTAAAGGCAGCCTTGGCTGGTTTTCTACTAGAAACTCACTGTTTCCAGGCTTTGTAAATCATGCTTTAGCTGTTCTGCTCTGCTTTCAATGGTACAAATGGTGCCTAGTCAAGTCACAAAAGAAAGCTAGGAATACCGGAACTGACATAACATACTAGTAGCAAGAGCAGTTAAGCTGTAAGTAAATATGTAATATCCTTGTTTGTTCTCTAAACAAAGTTCATCTTGGCACAGAAAACCAGAAACAGCACCTCTTTATCAAAGAAAGGAGAGAAGGCAACTTTGTCTTTTGACATACCACTAGTGTCATTATCTGGGAATCAGAATATCGTTGAATTTGAATGTCTTACACACTCCTTTCACATTTAGAAGTCAAACTTTTCTTTCTTATGTCAGAAATCAAAAGCCTTCTTATTAGTGTATTAGTATTTTCCTATTTAGAATGTGGATGGAGTATCTTCTCACTACGTAAATTCATCAAACACCTTTTCTCAGAATGCCCTCTCCTCCTCCCCAAAACAACACCTAATCTCATATGTTAATTACAGGCAGTGAGGTGAGGATATTATTACAATTAGTACGATTAATACAATCAGTGTTGCTCAGACTTCTTTTATGCTCAAGTATATCTTGTTGCAAATGGCTGACACAGAGAAGTTAAAAATTTAATCAGTAATTCATACTCTCAAAGGAAGAGGAGATTTTCCTCTCAAAATAAAGAATTTCTTAAACATCAGTCAATATGGAGCATCCACTTTGAACACATGTTGGAACACATGTATTAAAATCATCTTCAATCTTATGACTTTTAAAAGGAAACCCCAAATCCACTAATTATGAATGAAAGCAGCACTAAGGATGGAAACAGTAAAATACACAAGCATACCACCCATGGTCCAAGTTTAGTTGACATGCCCAGTCGACGTGCTAGGACGAAGTCATTAACTCCACAGAGAAGAAATCCCAGTAATTCCTGCCAATTTAATTTAGGAGAACTATTTTCCTGGCCCCTAAACTGAATGCCTTGCATATCCCAAAGTGTTTAGATATGACACACAAGAGAATCTGTGCAGTACCAGTAAATGCAGGCTGCTAAGCATCCCATCAATGACTGCAACTAGTCCTTGTTGTACCAGAGGACAGGAAAAATTATTACAGGGCAAAAAACTAACAGAAGTTCCAAATACCAAGTTAAAAAAAAAAATAGCTTCACCATTTAATATCCTGCACTCTATTTTGCTTTGGGCCCCTTCCGGCTCGGGGTGGCCTGCTAGACTGTGAGGGAACTAGGCTTGTGTTTGCCGCTCTGGGATGTGCTCTCGGTCTCTGTACGGGTGTTAGATGGTGAGTTGGACTAGATGATCCTTGTGGGTCCCTTCCAACTCATANCTTAATATCCTGCACTCTATTTTGCTTCGATATTGTGTGGTACAATTTTCTGTACGAAAACCAACATAAATAACCTTTATTCTCCAACAACCAATCAACCATGTGATGAATTTAAAAACAGCTTTCAATTCATTATCCTTAGGAGATATAGTTTCCATTTTAAAAGTTCTTCCAATACATATTATATTTTTTTCTGAAGAGAATTAAATTTCCTGAACATACATAACAATTAAAGTACATCTTATAAGAATAAGATAAAAATTATGTGTCTTAGTTTTATTTTTTAAACAGATGAAAATTTACTAAGAAAATTACATACCAGGTAAGGTTAAGTTTAAAAATCATATAGATGCAAGACCTCTGAAAGTGGTTTAAATATGCATGTATCATGATGAAACTCGGGCATGCAATATGCCTTGTTGTTCAATGGAAGTTGAGACGGGTAAAGGATTTAGTCAGATGATATCTGACTCAGAAACAGACCTGTATGTTTCACACATTGCCTAACACCGAAACTCTGAGTTACCTTCCATTAGTGATGTCCCTCACCATCTTCAGTAATTACCCTGTGATAATCCAGCTACAGAACATCCCAAAAGAACTTCAGCAGTGCTTTTATTACACATTAGGACACAATTACTAACAACTGTACTTTGTTTAGCTTGTTTCTATTCCAGTCTATTTCCAACTCAGAATAAGAACCATTGTTTGTGTTGGGGGAGTGCAAAGCTCCAGCAGCCACGGTAAAGTATGATTCAGATGTGATTCACACTTGACAGTGCATTTTGCCACTGAAAACTCGACAGCTGAACCAGAAGAAATATTCATAAAGAGGCTTAAAACAAATCTGCAGTCCTTCTGGATTATGAAGTGCTTCTACAGCATGCAACGGTCTTGTTGTATACACAAAAATGCTAATAATCCTTGTTTAAAAGGAAAGGCAGGCCTTTGACAGAAATTAAATAACCTGCAAAACCCCATGTTCTCAGTGATGTTTACGGGAGAAAAGGATGGTAGGAGGAAAGCGGCAACCGCAAAGACCAGAATCTCTTGTTGCATCAGTCATGTCGTGCATAAATATATTCAATGTCTATACCAATTGAAGAGCTAAATGTTTCGAAAGGCAAACAGACTGCCTTGGACAGCACATACCACTTTGTACGCTGCGGAGCTACATGGCAGAGCCACTGCAGCCTTGATCTCACACTCAGCCAGAAGGGCCAACATGTCAGGCCTGAGAAAGCTGCAGCACTGCAGACACCCTTTACCTAAGCTTTGAAAAGTGGGCACACAAAATGCATTTTGTGGTGGAAAACCCCAAATGTGGCCATAGTCATGCTACATTCTACTACCACCTTTGCGTGGCTTGTTTGATTTCCCTTCTGTATGATTAAATTCTAATTAACAAAACCACATCACATGGAAATGTTTGTACTTACATGCACATACACATATGCATATCACACAAGTTTTAGCATGAAGATGTTGAAAGTTTCTACTTATCTGGAACACAAGTTTAAGTCATTTTGGGTCATGGACAAGAGTGTAGGAATAGGCTAACATTGTGGGAAATTCTTGGATCATGTGGTGATTAAAATCTTCTACAGAATTCCAGTTTTTTTCTTCACTGTGGATTTTTGTAAGTTTCTGTAGTATTAAGAGATTTTTCAATTGTTTAGCTCAAATAGGTACCAGTAAGAGGTTTAGATGGATGAGAAATGCAACAGAAGAGATACTATAATCAACTCTCATGTTTATGGTAGGCAATGCTCCTATACATTAAACCAAGGCACCCTTAACAAATGAATGTTAATTGCACATTTTTCAGAAGCATTCTAAACTACAAGAACATACTAAAGGCTGATTTCTGATCCCTGGTCTCCATGTAAAGGAACATAAAGTAAAATGTCCTTAATTGTTTGGGCTCAGTCAGACTCCTATTGAAGTAGATGAAAATTACTATTGATTTCCACGTGAATGAGACCTGAAGTTATCTAACAGAATACTCCTCACAGAAGTCTTGCACTGTGAGGTAGAAGAAGCTACAACCTTTCAGCTAAATCATTACAATAAACCACAGGCACTAGCTGAAATTACAATAACATGAAAAGTGTATAGTCAGTGTCTCTCTGAACTCATGCCTCTTTTACATCATGATGTACTTTTTGTTGCCTTTATATATGAAATCAAAGAGTGCACTGGAGAAGGGAGGTTCAGATATTACACCTTTATTGTGCACATATCTGAGTATGAAACTCATTTCATGAACACGCTTTGTTAACCTGGCACATACCAAGCTTCCCATGCCAAGTGTCGTGTCCTACTCTTTTCAGGGGAATCATTGATCAAAGACAGCAAACACAAAGGCTGTGCATTTGGGGCGCTGAGCCAGATAAGCAGCAAGCTATTCTGGAGTAAGCAAGGCACATGAGTGTCACCTTTCACATACAGGTTCTAGCCTGAAGATCAGCTTAATTTTTTATTTGGGACTTTAGCCTTAGCTCCATGTTAAGGGCTTCAAAGATACTCAAACAGTGGGAATCACTTAGCTACTTTCTAGTGTAAATTTCCTATTCCATCTTTGTGAGTGTGAAGCAGATTAGAAGTGCTCAATGTACTCAAGTCTTGCATATTTAGAATAATCTGGATACTTTTTTTATTTTCCACAGCAGGCTGGAGTAATACAATACTGAATATGTGAATACATCAGTTACACTGAAGTCTCTTCTTCACAATGATGATCATGGATAGTAAAACTAGGAATGAAAATTAGCTACAGTAAGGAGAAATAGATTAGACTTGTGCCTCAAGTATAAATCTGGAACTTCAGACTTCAGTACTAGAATTATGTTAACTGACCTGTGAGTTTTTCCAGAACATCAAATCCATGCTTCAGAGCAATGATATCAAGAAAAGAGACCGTGCCATCTTCAAACCTAAAGAATGGAATAAATGAGCACAGTAAAAAACCATGCAGCTATGGCACAGACTTTGAATCTATTTTAATGGTTACTATTTTGTATTCAGTGAATCTAACTTGCAGGGTGGGAACTCTTCCCTTAAGGATTCATCTTTCAGTCTTGTAGTGTCCTGAGAAGCAAAAATATTCTCCTCAAAGCTACTGAAGTTCATATGGATAGTTGGTTGTGCATAGAAACTAATAATTTTCCCTTGCATGGGCTACCTGTGGGCTTTTGATTTTTAGAATAGTAGTTAAAAGTTATGTTCTGTATGCTCCTCCTGGAAATTATTTTTTAACTGACCTACAACAAGAGTGGTATACAAGAATTGCGGGCAAGTGCATTCCCTATCACCATCTTTCGAAGAAAACACCAAATGGAAAGAAAACTGCCAGATTTTATGAACTACCATAGCCATTCCCACAGTTTAAGAGAAGGAGGTGCAGCTTCAAGGGGAGAAGATATTCAGGAAGTGGTGCACAAGAGCATTTCAAGGAGCCAGAAGGGACACTAAATCAAGCATAAAAATACCCTTTGTTTAGGCTTTGTGTGCACTGCAGTCCACAAGAAGTTTTAAGGAGTGATCATTCTTCTTGCTTTACCACAAAGAGGAATGAAGAATAATGCAAAAAGAAGCTGAAATTGTGCTGAACTCAAATTTGATGGAAGGTTGAACCTGGGGTCACAGCAAGACTTTAAGAAGGAAGGAACTACCTCCAAAACTGGAACAGTTAACGCTGGAATTGAACCCACTAGCAACAATCTCAAATCTCCTGGATCAAGTTTAAACTCTGACCATGAGGATGAGACGTCCACAGGGCCGTGGTGTTCCTTGTATCTTTTTCAGAAAGGTTTGATAACATCCACATTGAAGAACAACTAGACAAGACTGAACAACACAGAAGCACTCTTTGGCAAAAACACTTCACATACACATTTTAGACTAGAAAAGAGGGGATTACTTTATTTTTGACTGGATGTATAATTTTTCATAATGTATGTTAAAGGCTCTTGGAACCACAATTAAGTACGTAATGTGAAGAGGTTCCAGGGTTAAAAATGTCAGACTTCAAATGTTTTACGTTACTAAAATAAACTTCAGCGGAACAGCACAATGACTCTTACTTCTATGGTAATTTTTCTAACTTTTATTTTTTTCAGTAGTTATCAAATCATTTAAACACTGCGAGTGACATCATCAGCTTCAAAAATATTTGGTAAAGGTCCATATACAAAAAACCAAAAAGCAAGAGTATTGTGTATATATAATAATATGTTCATCTGTGGAGGAAGAAGACAGATAGAGGCAGCAAATAATTATAATCCATGTGATAAGAGAAAAGTGATGGACGGCTACAATGATGAATGGCCCAAAAGAGATCACTGATGTTCACAAATTTTAACATAGCACAAGCCAAAGATTCTGTCCTAGGAACTGCTGAATCTTGTCTACTAATAATTAATAATTGCTTTTGAACTTCAGGGAAGAAAACTCACTGGTTGTCAGTGATGAAATGTAAAATGGCCATTTGTGATTTAAAAGAGAGCTAAAACTGGGAATATTTTAACAGATACCTGTGAACCAGTATCTGAGGGAAGCACTACTCTATTCAAAAAGCCATTAAAAATGTGGGAGGACAAGGAAGAAAAGATAAGGTAGAGGTTAAGAGTTGTTTTGGAATTAAATATGCAAAAAATATTAAAAACTTGCACTGGCTTCAGGAAATCATTTCAGAGTGGTTCCACACATCTGTCCAGGATAGATTATGGGAAGGATCATGAGGGGGAATTGACTTGCCCTGCTCAGTTACTTGCAATGGCCAGTAAAGCAAATAAAACATTTGGGAACTAGATCAGAGCAGAGACACTGGCACTGAACTCATAAAGAAGACTGAACAATCCTCAACAACCTCATAATTATCACAGTAGAAAAGCACTTGAAAGGACAACAAAGGTGCCAATCTAGGACATCAAGGACCTCCAGATCTTACCTATAGTAAAAGTGGAGGCAAAAAATTATATTTCTGTTCATTAGATACGATTATTAACTAAGCAGACAACTACAGTACATCCATTACTACACAATAAAAGAGATGTATGAACCATGTCATTCTTCTGAGATCTTAAAGATTTTTATGGAAATAGTTCAGAGCTTAGGAATCTCTTTCCATCCAGAAAAAAAAAAAAAAAGGCAGACACAGTTAGGGTGTTTTGGTCAAACCTTATGGGCTCCAGAACAGCACAACTCCTGTGGAAGTGTATGCATCTTGCATTGTTTTGCAGACTCCTGTTATTTAGTCTTTATCACAAAAATTTGCCACCTGGGAACTTCATTGCAAGAGCCAGAAGTCACAAAAGAATTGATAATAATGCTAAAAATATTTTCCCTAAGATATATTCTTCCCTGATGTGCAACTTCATGTCAAATTTTTCAGGAATCATCTATAATTTCTGATATTTAGTAAATTAAGACCTAAGTGTTATAGCTGCAGGGCCATGGCAAAACATGATGCTACAAAGGGCAGCTGTTCCCTTCTTGGGACACAAAGAGCTCTCTCTCAGAATATTTAACTGTATTTAAGATTGAGAGCAGACATGTTTCTTGCATTGCAGAACATTGGCTTCAAATACTACTTTTCAGTTTGGCGCAACTGATGCTTCAAATAAACTGGTTCTCCATTCAATGGTAGTTTTCAGTATTAGAATAATCAGTTTAGGAAGAAGTTCATTTGAATCCTGGTCTAGAAGCTATTTCCTGAAGTAATCAAGATTTTACAGCTGATATCGTATAAAAGATACTTACAAAGGCTAATGCACTGCAGAATACCAACCCAAGAAACAGGAAGCTTACCTCTCTAGATCTTATTATAACTGATCTCACTTAATCACGTCTGGGATGAGCTCAATTGCTTAGCTGATTGTGTTTGTGAAACGCTAATAGCGTTTCACATCTAATTCCTATCTGACAAAGTGGTTTAACAACTCATGGCATAACAAAAAACAGAGTAGCCTGCCTAAAATCTATCAAGAAGTAACAAAGCTGATGAACTGCTCTCTTTTTCCAAGTCATACAAGAGCTCTGCTTCTAGAAGCCAAAATTTTTGAGACGCAATAGAAAACTATTGCTTTACAGAGAGCAATCCTGCCTTTAGGATCTTCCTAGGGATGGAGATAGGCTAGTCTCTCCCTGAGTCCTTGTTCAATTGGTTGTTGTGACATTTTCCTGTCAGACCTTTGCTTAAAAATGTTATTTTCTAAAGCTGCTATCCCACACTGCAGGGCAACTGAAACACAGAAGGAAATTGTGACATCTTGGGCGGTTTCAATTCATTCTATCCTTAGCCAAGTCACCTTTATACAGAAATAGAATTACAAGAATCCTGGCCTGGACAGATGTGACTGGAAATAAAGTGTGGAAGGTCCAGGAAAGCAACTCATAAAGAGAGAAATTAGAGCAAAATCTGTTGGAAGGCAAAAGTATTCTCCTGGAGTAGGAGAGCAACAACTTAAGCTGGGAGTCCAAAAAGACCCTTAAGGCCAATCATCCAATGCTAGTGAAATATCTTGTATAAGATAAGCTATTTTGTATTTGTAAAATATACAAGGCATGGCTTTTAGGTATTTTGGGTGAGAGCATCTGCTGCTGGATTCTGGGAAGGCTGAATTGCTTAGCAGGTGGATGAGTGATTTAGCTGTTTGGGTGGTTTTTGAGTGGGGGAGGGGTTTCAATTCAGCTGTGCAGATAAGTAAATCCAGACACAGAGCCACAGTGCATAGAATCACAGAGTCATAGAATGCCAGGTTGGAGGGAACTTCAGGAATCATCCGGTCCAATCTTTCTTGGCAAAAGCACGGTCCATACAAGATGGCTTAGTACCCTGCCCTTTCTAATCTTAAAAGTGTGCACTGTTGGGAAGTCCATCACTTCCCTGGAGAGATTAATACCAATGGCTGATTGTTTTAATTGTGAAAAACTTTCTTTTTGCGTCCAATCAGAATCTCCTTAGTAGTAATTTGTACACATTTCTCCTCATCTTTTCCATGTGTCTCCTTGTAAAAAGGAGGTCTCCATCTTTGTAGTCACCTTTCAAATACTGGAACATGGTGATAAGGTTTCCCTCCTACAATCTAAAAGTTTTTTATTACTACTCACCTTCAGCAGGCTCTGCAGAATCCCAACTCTACAATATTGTGATCACTGCAGCCAAGGCTATCACTGAGATATTGCAAAACAAGTTTTCTTGGTTTGTGTGTAGAAAATCCAGTAAAGCCTCATTCCTGGCTGACACATTTAACATATGCATGAGGAAGCAGTCCTCCGCACATTCCAGAAACTTGCTATATGATACTATAGCTGCTGTATTGTACTTCCAATAAATGTTTTGGTGGTTGAAGTCACCCAATCTGCTAATTTGAAGCTTGCTTAAGTTACACAAACGCAGTAATCTCTCAAATTTCACAGGAGTTTGGGACAATGGGAGTGCCGTAAAAGCTGGATTCTGCGAAGACTGGCTGCTCGTACGTATGCAAATAAGCCACGCTCATCTCCCCACCCCCTCAGCCCTGGTGAGCACAAGGATGCCTTCTCCACCATGCCCCATGCTGTGTGCCAAGGAGGCACGGGGCGGTAGCTACTGGCAGGACATGTGTGGTACTGGACAGAAGGTGCCACGACACAGCACAACCCGGGTGCCCTCCCTCCTCCTCCAACCATGAGCAGCAGCCTGTGACCCCACTGCTGTGGCCCGCAGCCTCCCTAACCCCCCTGCTGGTGGTGGCGATGCCTGTGGCAACCCCTGGTCTCCCCGCCCCCTCACCACAACCCATGGCCCCCNATAACCCCCCTGCTGGTGGTGGCGATGGCCCATGGTAGAGGCGGCAACGACCGGTCCCCCAGCTGGCAGCGACAGCAGCCTATAGAAACCCTCAGTCCCCTTGCCCCATCACTGCGGCCCGTGGCTCTCCCCCGGACCCCTGCTGGTGGTTCCAGTGGCCTGTGGCAACCCCTGGTCTCCTCGCCCCCTCACCACAACCCATGGCCCCCTTGGCCCCCCCACTGACGGCAGCGGCAGCCTGTGGACCCCTCCCTGGGGGCCCTCATGGTGGCTTGATAATAAATCTTTGAAGTAGTGTGCATAAAGCTTCCCTAGAATTTTATGAATCTTTACAACACTCTTCATATGCTGGTCCACAAGTGGCATCTGCTGGTGCCAACACCTCACCTCACGGCGTGTGACTGTCCTGCCCTGTGGGCCATGGTGACCCCACTCCCCAGCGCGGTAGAAGCACTCTGCGCATGCACAGATGGAAAAATGATGTGAAGATTCAAGGGAAGTCTAAGGTACCTTCACTGGAAAATATACCACAAAGAGGTGAGGGTGTGAAATTGAGGTGTGAAGAGGTGAGGGATTACTGTATTGCTTTGTTTGCCTTACTGTCTTGGTTTGGAGGACAGTAGCAGATACCTACCCTCCTTAGAGATGACATTTCTCATCTTGAACCAGATTCATTACATAGGGCTTCCATAATCACTGCAGTTGACTTCTATACATTGAAGGTTCTCTTTAACTTGAGTGCAACTCCTCCTCCTCTTCTTCCTTGCCTTTCTTTCTGAAAGAACCTACACTCATCCCAGTTGTCCCATTATGTTTAAATTATTCTTAGGATATCATAAGTTTCTGACTGGGCATGGCGCTCCAGTTTCACAGGTTTCACAGGTGTTGGAATGGACCTCTTTGTTCCCCTGGCTGCATTCACTGATACATATACATTTAATGTGCTTGGTGTTCTAGTTCTCAACTTGGGAGGCAGCCAAGGGTAAATTTCCACATGTGCAATTTTCATCTAGAACACAGTCCAGAGCACTGAAAGTTTTACAAAAATCCCATCACAAGGTCAAAAATAATTCTGCTCATTTGAGACCATTGTTAAGTCAATGCAAAGTGCAATGAAGGAGCGTAGGGGAACACCACAGTCAGCCAATTGCCACTCTCCTTTAAATCAAGATAATGACTCCATTTAGGTCAAATGAACAGAAGTCATTCCTGAGCCTCTAAAGCAGGTAAAAGAGAAACCAAATCCACAGAGAATGCATATTTCTTGACTAAGCTGCCTTTCCTTTTTTCTTATTTTTTATGTGCTCCTCAAGAGTGGAGTTGCCCTTTGAAGTGAGATGTTACATGAGTTCCTTTCATCTTTTCAATTCATTTATTTTCATCTAATTAAAAAGTACAACAATACCTTGGTATGCATTTAAAAGTAGTTCATTCAGATCCTATTTTTCAGCTCTTAGAGATATTCCATATCACTGCCACGTGAAAAAATTTCTTGGCAAATTCAACATTATATACATTTGCTTGTTTATTATTCTAAAGTGACCTTTTCTGGAATTACGATGCCACTAAGGGTATACAGTGTGAAGCTTATGGCTGTAGGAACAGTCTCTTTTCAGTCATATTCATGTTCTTAGGTTAGTAATTGCCATCTCTGATATTAGCAGGGGAACAGATTTTAATTGGTCTCTCTGCTTTCTGACATCAAAAACCAACATTTGCAAAAGAGGCTATATTTGTTTTGCTTTTCTTTAACTTCAAATATCATTGCTAGGTTACAAAACCTTTAGGGCCCTGTTCTGCTCTTTGGAACTTCTATCAATTCCTCCTGAGAAAATGTTCTCAGGTAGCTTTCCAAGGTGTTTGTGTCTCTCCAGAGGACATGATCCCCTCATCTGGTTTTGTCTCCCACAAATGATACTCTTCAATTTTAGCAATTTGCTAGTTGTCCTTATTAGTCACTTTTTTAACTGGGTGAAACCCTGGTCACATTAACACCAACAGCTGAACTTTAAAGCAGCACCTCTCAAGATTAAGCATTTGCTTTTTGATCTTTTACTAGTAAATTCTTCGGAATGGGACATGATCCACAAACCACTACCCTCAGGTACACACTCCATTTTGACTAAATACCTTTGTTTCACACAGTGGATGCTACTGAAGCAATTAAATAAAACTAGAAGATAGCCTGTTTAAACAGACACATATCATTAAACTATGCTTTCATAATTATCTAACTTTTGTGTGATTGCTTGCACAGGAGCATGCTGCAGTAAGAATAGAATTTAAATGGTAGGAGGGCAGTAATGAATTATAGATCTCTGAATAAGACACCTACTTTCACCTCTTCAGTACCTCCATTTTACCTCTGTTAGTGGCACATTACATGGTCATGAGCAATGATTGTTTCTCATGCAATGAGAGGAGACACAGTGCCCTAAAAACTGTCCCTTGTGGAGGAGAAAATTGAATTAATAAATCAATTAATTTGTATTTCTCAAATGTCCCTGTGCATCTCTCTCTTATGTACTCTTTGAACTTTTAACTTTGCTCCCTACATGTATTTGGAAAAATCTTCCTCTTTCACACTGAACAGATTAGAAATCCTTGAGTCAGTTACTCAAATTGATCTGAATGAGACATCATCAGCTTCAGTAAAAATCACACTTCTCATAACTATGTACCACAATTACTTTCAGCTATATGCATTTTTAAACAATTGCATTTTTTCTACTAATGTCTTTTTTACAACTAATAATTTACAATATATCTAAAAAATCTTTATAAAAGAGTTTTGCCCATTAACATTTAAATCACAAAACAATAAGTTATATCTCAGGGGTAACATACTCACTGCAACAACTCCTACAAGAACCCTACGAAGTAAAATAATAACAAAACTACATTTTTTACCCTCACCAGAAACCATTGCTCACAAAACAACCAATGTACTGTATTGTCACTGGCCAAAGGTTCCCTTCCAAACTTAAAAAATGGACCAATATGTTTTCATTGAATTGCTATGGCAGTGAGGGAGAAACAAAATAATGTCTGTTTTTTATAATCCATCATGCAAAGGGATATTTCCTAGAGATATATTAAATTTAGGTCTTTAGGAAATGAAGCCTGCTGGTTAACTGGTCTCAAAGAATAATATCTCTACCTATCAGATAGTTAGCTTGCAATTTATGCTCATTCATCTTAACTTGTAACTCATTAAGGTCAACAAGTACTCCATTAAGGTGCAATTCAGTTTGAGAAATTGTATTACAAATGATTTCTGTATCAGTGTATTTAACATTAGATATGTATTGTAGTCCCATATTTATTTATCAATAATCCAAATGTTCACACCTCTACTTCCCAGAGGAAGGTAGCATTCACATGTAACCCCTAGTAGTAGTTAAAGCGAGCAATTTGAAAAGCGTATTTGCATGAACTGTTCCCTGACCAGTTATCAGCAATGAATCATTAACAAAAATTCTGAACCCTTTCTTTAATTTTCTCCTTAGGAGGGAGAAAAGGATGAAAGACATTCTGGAAGTAAATTTTTCATAGGCAAGAATCTGACCAGTTGCAAACATTTGCTCATGCTCAGTATAAACAGATTTGTTTCTTTCTTCATAAAGACTGTGATGCAATCTTTCATCCTTAAGCAGGTGCATTTGGGGATAAAAAATAACTTTGTAATGAACTGTTAAAGATTTAAATTTAAATACCATTTTAAAAAATGGCAGATAGAAAAGGCCCCACTTAATAAATGTGGTGTCGTCAGGTTGAGAGAAGAGATCCACACCCACCTGGCGGCAACCTCGCCTCAGGTAGTTGTAAACAGCAATGAGGTCACCTCTGAGCCTCCTCTTCTCCAGGCTGAACAATCCAATTTCCTGGAGCCGCTCCCCATAGGGCTGGTGCTCTAGTCCTTTCACCATCCTTGTTGCTCTTCTCTGGACCCTCTCAAGCAGCTTAACACCCTTCTTAAATTGGGGAGCCCAGAACTGGACACAGTACTCAAGATATGGTCTGACCAGCGCCGCGTACAGGGGAAGGATAACTTCCCTAGTCCGACTGACCACACTGTTCTTAACACAGGCCAGGATGCCATTGGCCCTCTTAGCCACCTGAGCACACTGCTGTCTCATATTAAGTTTCCTGTCAATCATTACTCCTAAATACCTCTCCATTTCATCACTCTCCAGCCACTCATCCCCCAGCCGATAGCAATGCCTGGGNTCACCAGTAAGCCAGGACTGTTGGTATATTATTGAGAGTGGCTTGGTCGGACCACGTCTTGAGTACTGTGTCCAGTTCTGGCCTCCTCAATTTAAGAAAGATGTTGAACTTCTTGAGAGGGTCCAGAGAATGTCAACAAGGATGATGAAAGGACTGGAGAACAAGCCGTGTGGGGAGTGACTGCAGGAACTGGGATTGTTCAGCCTGGAGAAGAGGAGGCTCAGAGGTGACCTCATTGCTGTTTACAACTACCTGAAGGGAGGTTGCAGTCGCGTGGGTGTAAATCTCTTCCCTCAGGCTGCCAGCACCAGAACAAGAGGACATGGCGTTAAACTACGTCAGGGGAGGTTTAGACTGGATGTTAGGAAGAGCTTTTTCACAGAGAGAGTGATTCCTCATTGGAATGGTCTGCCCAGTGAGGTGGTGGAGTCACCATCCTTGCAGGTGTTTAAGGAAAGATTGGATGATGAACTCAGTGACATGGACTAGATGATGGGAGGTTTAGGTGGACAGAGCATGGTGCCCATGGCTCCAGGGTTGTGTGTTGAATCCCTGGCTGGGCGTTCACTTGGGAGTTGGACTAGATGATCCTTGTGGGTCCCTTCCAACCCGGAATATCCTGTGAACATGTGAACCTCAGGCAATGCTATAGGGTGTGGGAAGATCAGCTGGAAAGCTTCCCAGTAGAAAATGGAGGGAGCTGGAGTTGTTTAAGCTGAAGAAAAGGAAGTTTTGGGGAATCCTTATTGCTCTTTGCAACTACCCGAAAGTAGAATTTGGCCAGCTGAAGGTTGGTCTCTTCTCCCATATAACAAGCAATAAGACAAGAGCAAATAATCTCCAGTTGCACCAAGGGAGGTTAAGACTGGATATTATCAAAAATTTCTTCATGGAATGGGTTATCAAGTATTGGCATAGGCTGTTTCAGGAAGTGGTGGAGTCTTCGCGCCTGGAGGTATTTAAAGGATGCGTAGATGTGTCACTGAGCGACATCATTTAGTGGTGGACTTGGCAGTGCTGCATTAATGGTTGTACTTGATGATGTTAAAAATACCATTTTATGATTTTATGATATTGATACAACAACAACAACAACAAAGGAGTTTGAGAAGTAAGTTTCTTAATAGAAATCAATGTTTTTTTTCTGTAAGGCAGGAAGTTAAAAAATAAAAAGAAATAGAGATTTTTTCATCTTACTCCATCACTGTCTATTCTAATAGCTTTCCAATTACATTTTTTTTATGCAGCTACAAAAAAGCTAATCTAAAACTCATAGGGATAGAGGTGCTTCTTGCAAATTCTGCCTTCAACGCCACTCAAGAATGTGTGGAATCCTCCAGATACGAGGTCTTGCTAAATC
This sequence comes from Pitta sordida, assembly GCA_013390025.1. Classification (NCBI taxonomy): domain Eukaryota; kingdom Metazoa; phylum Chordata; class Aves; order Passeriformes; family Pittidae; genus Pitta; species Pitta sordida. The sequence goes on from WEKX01002835.1 coordinate 61,259, forward strand.
ACAGTGTACCTTCAGGTCCAGATCTTACTCCGCTGGAAACCAAGAAATTGTTGATGGCATCACAGGCCAGCTGGACTCTGAACTACATGTCCACATGGCAGCTGTCTTCATGGGAAACTGCACTTCTTAGCATCTTGCTGCTCATCACTGACTCAGATAAAGTACAAACAGGAAATAATTTTCTTTTTTATAAAACAGTATTAAGTGGTTTTCAGAAATCCTTATGTATGTGCTGAATATTTCATATATGTCAGTGAGAATATAATGTTATCAGTGTATGCTGTCTTTTTACTTCTGATGGGAATATGCCTGTGTGTGAAACCACTGGTAGTTTGTGGTGTACACCAGCTACAAGTAGTAACAAGTTACTACTAAGCAGCTAAACCCAGTTTAATGTATGACATATGTAGAAATAACACTCTGACTATCCAGAAAGGCTGGCAGCTTGACAGAACTGGCATTATTAAATTACTGCTATAAACCAACATATGTTCAGAATAAGGTCTGATTTGCATGTTAAGACCTTTGTGATAACAGTAAAATCACCAAAGCAGAATGGGACAAGAAAAATACAAGGAAGATTTCATTTAATAAAACATTTTAAGGTGTATGTGCAACCTTTTTATGCCTAGGGGGTACAGTCAACCATGACTTCCATACGGATAAAACTTTACTGCTTCTGCCCTACACTCATGCTTGAAAAAAAAAATTGTAATAAGATCTGCTACACCAAACCAGGTGCCTCCTGGTAGTTAATCGGTTTACTGCAAAACTCACCAAGCTCTTTTTCCACTTTGGGACTATAATATGCAGATTTCTTCCAATGATTTGGGTTTTTTTTCCCCCATTTTCCAGCACTGTTTTGAGGCTTGCTAAGACTTCACACTACTCTGTGAGGCCAACAGATATTATATCATTGATGATGATGGGGAAGTTGAAGAAGTAATTTTTCTTTCCAAGGAACAATTCTAACTGATTTTCCAAGGTGGACTGGATATCGAGAGGTACTACATCTCCAGAAAATTGAACTCACAGTAGTGATACTGAATTAGCAATTATTCCCAATTTCTCACAAACTGGACTTGCATTGATAAGGACAGTAACTGGAGGAAGTTCTGGAGGTCTCCCAGTCATGTGAATCCAGAAGAAAGGATTACGTCAACTAACAATTCCTTCAAGAATGCAGGAAATTTCTGTCATGTTAGCCAGAATTGCTGATGCTTGAAGTCAGGAGGAACAAGGGGATCACTCCAATCTCTGGCTTGCAGAGAAAAAAGCATGAGTCAGGTTGCTGAGGAGACAGCAGAGTGGAGGAACAGCAGAGGGTTTAGAGTATGTGCATCAGCAGAGAAATAAAAAGCTTAATATTCATTTTATGTAAGTAATATCATCTCAGCTTTCATCCAAATAGAAAACAGGACAATGAGTCGGTGAAAAAAGCAGAGATGTTTACATGCTAAGACAAAGAAATGGAGGGATTGGAGCCTCTGGTGGACACTACCACATTAGTATATAGTAGAAAAACAATCACAAATAGAAAACATGCTAAAGAAAACACATTAATATGAGAGAGACAGTGTGAATAAAACAGAAATGTTTTGAATTGGAATGTCTTTGGTGAGATGCCCAAAACAAGAAGTACTAGTTGCTGGGATTCTGCTATAGGCTATGCAGCTATGTGGGAAAAAAATGTTGCAAACCCTAAAACCAGAAACAGGATTAAATGTATAATATGCTATAATGTATGATAAGTACATCATCATGCATAAGACCTATTATGCTTTTAGGGATCAATGACTTTAACCTCTGTCATGAACTAGAGCACTGTCACCCAAAACATCAGATTTACCAGCCAGTTAGATCCATTATCAGCCATCAGGATGAGAAACAGGAAATCATGTTAGGACGCACAGATAGAAAAGTAAGAACCATTAATAAAGGTCTGATAAGATTTTCTGTGGCATACTGTATATGACAAACAGAAAAAAAGAAAGCCCACCTTATAGAAGTGTTCAATTCACTTAGTATGGAAATTCAAAGTTAAGTAAAATTATGTACTTGGTGGGTCTAGAGACGGAAAAGGTGGGTAATAAAACAACTACAGGACAAAATGCAGATAAATGACCAAACTGATCACAGGGTAATACAGAGCAAATTAGATGTCTTGTGTCCATCCAAGATAGGAGATTACAGAACCATTTTCCAACAGGAGTAGCAGGAACAAGCCAAAATCAACATCCTATCCCTTTGCCAACGGTATGCTCCTCATTCTGCACACAAGCTCATTATAAAGAGGGCATTACAGAGTGTGGGTGTCTTTGCCAGTGAATAGGTTGATTACAGGACCCAGAGGGTTTTTGCCTTTCTTAAGAATCCAATAAATGAAAATGTTAAAATAGCAACTCCTCTTACCTTCTGAAATTGCATATGAAAATAACTCAAATACACAAGTTTTTAACTCTAAGAACCTCTGCAAACCCTCAAGTCATCCCTCTTGATGAGTTTTCCCTGACCAAGTCAGTTCTATTTGACACACCATTAAGGTGACACTGTCTTGCTCAACATCAGTTGTATAAAGAGACTACTGAGACACGAGTAAAAGAAACACACTTACTGACAGGTCTTTTTTTTTCTTATAGATTTGCATGTATATTCTACCAGTCTGATATTATGGTATATTGACGCTTTCCATATGCTTCCAGTAAGGAGAGTTTCTGGTGATGGTGGTGAGGAATAGATAATTTATTTAGATTGTCACAGAAGTAAAAGGTGATCTTGACAGCTGTATGATTTTATAAAATTATGTTAACACACTGAACATAGAAAAATCCAGCTGCATTAATACTTTCATTTCACATAAGAGTACAGAAAATTTCTCTGCCTCAATCATACCAGACACAAAAGAATCATCATGAAAAACAGATATTTCAGGCTTGTAAAATAATAGGCAGTGAAGATATCTGGTGTAAGCAGAAATATCCGACAGGAGAAGTAGGTGACATTGGTTCAAATAGAGAATTTTCTATTTAGACTTACTAACAACTGGAGTGAACTAAATACGGCAGAAAGCACGTGGTTTTGCATGCAGGGAATTCATAAAATACAGAGGAAAAAATCATCATATTAGAAAAAATATGCGTTGTACTGCACAAGTAATGAAGTACTTTGCAAAAACAGAGTCTTGGGAAGATAGAAAAGGAAGTAAAAAGGAAATTCACATTCATTGAGATGACATAAGCTTTGGCTCAGCCAACAGAGTGCTGTGGTGGTGCATCACAGCAAAATGGTGAGCAACACACATTATTCCTGCCTGCAGCTGAGCTGCCAGACTCAAATTTCCCAGTACAATGGAAAAGAGACGAAGACTTTGCACTAAAAGAATGGAAGCTCTACAACAGCAAAAAGCTCCCTAGTGGAAAATGAGTATGAATTTGGACAGAAAAGTTACATGAGGTTGTCATTCACGAGTACCACATACAATTTTTAGGAAAATAAAGGAAGCATAGTAGTGGGAAAGCTCCCCTTACAGTATTTTGGTAGTCAGAAGGACCCATGATTTTAAATTTCACTCAATGCTAGTCTTCTACATAAGAGAGCAGAAATCTGGAATGTCATGTGGCATTGTCATATCCTACCTTAAAATGACACAACCAGTAGGTCACTGAAAAGTATTGCTTTCAAAACAATAATTCCCATAATGAATTCCAAGTCTATTTCAGATGTTTAATCTCCTAATATATGTAGAAAACTCTCTATAAAAACCTAATAAGACTGTCAGCCCATTCAGTATTCTGATATATCAGCTATGCTTTTGGAAGACTTCTTTTCTCCACCCTCCCTTCCCCATATATGTTAATGTTTGCTTTAGTGGTTGTAATTACTGAAAAAAATCCAGTTGAGATTAGATTTCAGTTATAATTAATGATGAATGTGTCAAAGTATTATGATGTTGTTTATCACCCTGCTTGCAATGTAATTTAGTGCAGTAATACCAAGACTTGCTATGTGACAGTTATTTAGCATTTAAGTCTTCTTAAGATGCTCTGAAGAGTATCCTGAATGTTAACTATGGGAAGATTATTTTATACAAAAGCAGCTTCCGGCAAAATGTAGTGACAACTTGCTAGAGCCCAGAAAACACTCATAAATCTTATGTCATCTACAAGCTGAAACATAATAATTAAATAATCTAGACATGTTGTGAAGCTAATGAGAAATCCAAAGGATAAAATTAAAAATTGACATTAATAGGGCAGCTTAACTATATGAGGAAAAAACCAGTCTTTGTTCTTTCTGATACAATTTCTGAAGAGATATTTTTCTTTTCAATGTGTACATGCACACAAAAGATTGAAACCTAGGATCCTGGGAGAAGAAAATAAAGTAGCAACTTTGGATGCTATAGACAGACAGCTCAGGGTATTTTAAGGTAAGTCTTAGCTGTCCTAGTTGTGGGTGTTTGTTTCTTTTTTCCCTCTTTGTAATCACTAAATGAATTTTGTTTTCACCTCAGACATAGTCCTAAGAATTTTCTACAGTCAGGAGTCCCCACTGTGTATTTGTTTGTATGCTTGTGAATGATGAAGACCTCAATGACATGGTCTAGATGGTGGGAGGCTTGGATGGATGGAGCGTGGTGTCTGTGGTTCCACACTTGTGGGCCTGATCCCTGGGTGGGCGTTCGCTTGGGAGTTGGATCCTGTGGGTCCCTTCCTACTCAGAATAACCTGTGAACCTGTGAATCTTGCTCCTGGCTTTGGGCCTTTTTCTGCAATGAATGTGCAAGTTTGCCCTAAAGAATTGTGTCACAGCACAGCACAGAGCTGACGACCCCAGATTTGAAAGGAAAGTAGTAGTTTTACATGTATTGCCCATGATGACTAAACAAAGATAAGTGATTGCTACATGTCTTTATCAAGAAAATATAAGCCATGTTGGGAAATAACAAAGAGCATGTCCTTCATCTTTGTAGTTAGTGTGGCTAAAATGAAAGAGTTTTAATATTCAGTCTCAGTTTAGACGTAAGGTTTAGTTTAATGAAAATTGTACACCTACACAGAAAATCAGTTCACCTGTGGATATAGTTTTCAAGCTGTGACATGCTGAAAACTCAACATATAAAGTTCAATGTTCACAATTATATTTATTTTGTTGTGATTTCTCACTGTACCACAGCAGCCTATGCAAATGTGACATGGCATATACAATTTACCAACATGCTTTAATTCCATCTTCCTAAATTCAAATATACTTCAGAGACATGATTCTAGGCTCTCATTAAAAAGCACAGTTCTCCACAAATTCTTCTGAAAACAAAACAGTAGATGAAAGTGCTTACAGTTCAACTGAGATATAAGTCTCAGTTGTAGATTTCTGCTATTCCTAAAGAATAAAACCTAAACCATAATTAGTTTAGTATAATCCTATAAATAAATATTACTAATATTTTGTTGGTATGTCTGAACTGCAAAAAAATCCCTATCTAAAATTCCTTTTCAGTCATAACCTATAACTAATAATCTCTTTTTTTATAACAAGTATATTCTCTCGATTTCAGAGTACCTACCAAAGTAATGCTCTTTAGGTTATCTTCTGTGTAATACATATTTTATATTGATAATACCTTGTTAAGAACATTTTACCTTACACAGTTCTGTATTTCCTAATGTTTTTAAAGCTAAATTTGTTATTGGAATTCAGCTCTGCAGATATGATATTTACTAGAACTTGGCCAATGTATTTGTTCAATTAGATATTATACCATCTATTAAAATTCTAAATGCAACTGTAAGTTTATCTTTGTTAACATGTTTTCCTCAGTCACTATTTAAAACCAAATATTAGTACAGCTCTGACTGAGCTTTTTGCAGTGTTCACATACAAAAAATAAATATTGCTGTCCCGCTTTATGAAGGTGAACTGGGGCTTAAGTAGAAAAGAGCTGCAGTTCCTATTTTGAGGTACAATGGATTCTGTTTTCAAGTGCTGGGAGTAGCTACTGTTCTGCCAACTAATATAAATGTTGGATTTCAGAGTTTAACACAGGCTGGGGAGATAAAATCTATGTCCAGTTTCAAAACCTGTGTTAATCAGTAAAGATACATATCATAAATTAAACCAAAACTTTTATGGAACTTGAAAAAATAAAGATGACGTATCTCTCTAAAATTCTAATTATCTACTTTAGTGACAGAATGATAGAATCATTAAGGCTGAAAAAGATGTCCAAGATCATCAAGTCCAACTATTATTCTAGCACTGCCATGTTCATCACTAAGCCATAGTGATACGCATACGCATGCCGTTTGAACACTTCCAGGCTTGGTGATTCCATCACTTCCCTGGGCAGCCTATTTCAATGCCTGACTGCTCATTCAGTGAAGAAATTTTCCCTAATACGTACATCTAACCTAAACCTAAGCTGGCACAACTTGAGGCCATTTCCTCTGGTCCTGTCACTTGTTACCTGGGAGAAAAAGGCTAAATCATGGGCTATGACTCCTTTGTGGATAAGAGAATGAATAACAAAGAGCAAATAATCTGTATTATGTACACCTAAGACACAAAGCTACACAGAAAGACTGTCTAAAAACAGAATGTCATCTAGAATAGGACAAGAATTCCCTGAAGTGAGTACAGAAATTAAAATATTTAATCTCAGAGCCTCTGAAAAGCACAAATTAATACAACTGTTTAATATGCGTGAGGAATGCTTAAAGTATCAAGGGACTATTTGAAGGCAATATGAAGAAGATACAAAATAAAATACATTATAAACAACAATAGCACCACACAGACTATACTGTAGGTAGCCTCTTTCATCAGCATTCATGTGTACCATTTCAGAGGCATGTGGCCAGGTAACATGGTCTTGTTAATATTACCTGAGGACTTCAAGTCAGATGCAGCAGCAATGGAGCACCACAAAGCAATGCTTAACCTAAAATGAAAATAAATGATCCTTTCTTTTCTAGTAACTTGTTTTCTTTTTCTGTTCATAAGGGGCTCATGAATCCTTACAAAGCAAGACAATGTAGGCACAGTTCTTCGGAACAGCAGTTCTGCACATTCTTGCTCTAAGCAAACAAAGCAAGTTGGCCCATCTTAGCTGTTACACAGTATCACAGTATCATAGTGTTGATAAGGTTGGAAAAGACCTTGAAAATCATCAAGTCCAGCCTATAATCCAACTAAAACCTAACAGCTATACCCTTTATATCATGGTCCTCAACACCAGTCTACCCTTAAACACCTCCAGGGACAGTGATTTAACCACCTCTTGGGCAACGCATTCCAATGCTGGATCACTCTTTCAGTGAAAAACGTTTTCCTAATGTCAAGTCTAAACCTCCCTTGCTGGAGCTTAAGATCATGACCTCTTGTTCTATCTCTAATGACCAGAGAGAAGAGATGGACCCCTGCCTGTCTACAAACCCCTTTTAGGTAATTATAGACAGCGATAAGGTCACCCCTGAGCCTCCTCTTTCCCAGACTAAACAGACCCAGCTCCCTAAGCCACTCCTCATAGTGCTTATCTTCCAGCCCCTTAATCATCCTTGTTGCCCTTCTCTGAACTTGTTCCAGCACCTCAACATCTTTCTTAAATTGAGGGGCCCAGAACTGGACACAGTACTCAACAGGCAGCCTAAGCAGAGCCAAGTACAGGGGAAGGATAACTTCCCTTGCCCTGCTGGCCCCACCAATCTTGATGAAGGCCAGGATGCCATTGGCCCTCTTAGCTCCCTGTTCTACCTCCTGAGGTGTTTTGGTACATACTCATTAGCCTGCAGCTTATTTTTATGCTAAATAAGGGCCAAGTCTTTGCACTTCTCCCTCTCAGAGGTACTGGGTCCTCACTCAATGTTCTGGAAGACTCTGTGCTTAGAAAAGCATTTTCTCAGGTCAATCCAGCAGCTATACATGGCTCTTACTGCACAAGTAGAAATTAACTTGCCCAGGTATAAATAATTTATATTTAAGGAAGTAACATTGTTAGGAGCAAACAGTCTCCCTAACCTAATGGGAGGTAAACTCCATGCAAGGAAAATTTCTTCATCTAGAAGGCTGCTTTGAGGTTGAACCACCCAAACTGCATTATTTTCCTGTGAGAAAACATTCTGATAGAACTCTTCATTTAAGCAAAATACACAATAAAAGACAGAAAAATCCATATTTACTTCCAACACAGTCATCTAAAATCTCAGTCTTCAACAATGAACACATAGCAAGAAGAATCCAGAGATAAAGTAAATTGAATATAGTGTAATTATATATAATTGTAATTGTACTGGTAATTATTTTTCTTAATTTGCGTCTTTATCAAATGGCTGAGGAAATATTTATAACTTAATTGTTATGCACACTGGCACAATCATAATTCATACTGTAAATACAGAGCATTCTCTAAAGCTTTTCTTAAGAGTCAAGTATAATCAGGGGATTGCAAAACAAAACCAGAAAAAACAATGGCATGAAAAGAGAATAATGAGTCAACAGTTCATTGGGATAATCTCGGAAGGAAGATCATAAAAATGTAATTTATAAAAAAACCCTGCAAAACTGTCACACTTAATCTGAATGTTGACATTTTCTACCAAAGCAGGGTTTCTGCAAACAGGATTATTACTTATGCATCTCGTATATGCCAAGGAGGTCTTATTCTCTTAGGATGCTGCTATAAGGCGATGCTGAAAGGGAGAAGACAAACTTTGAACTTTTCAATCATACAGAAATTCTCATTTTAAATGGTAATCAAAGTGTCGGGATCAAAAGGATTCAGGGTTTTATCACTCTGTTGGCTATATTTTTCCTGCAATCAGGGAAGTAACTGAAACAAAAATATTAAGACACAACGTTGGAAATAGTACAAGGTAACACTGTCTTCTCGGATATGCTCAGAGACTCCAAGAAGACCCAGCAGGGACCTGAAATTACAAACCTAGTAGAGGCTGTAGATACGTACATTATTAAACAAATAGAGAAAACATGATATTACCCTTCCCTGATTTTTGTTGCCCAAAACTGCAAAATCAAGTTCCTCTTTGAGTGTAAGATGCTGTCTAAAAATCTAGATATACTGAATTAAAAAAAAAAAATCCATAGATTTAAAATACTCCTGCTAGCTGGTTTTTTTCCCCTTCCTTTTAGGATTAGAGCTTATTCAGAGGTATTTTATAAAGGAGATTATCTTTCTTTTACTGTGCAGTTTAGATTAATGTCATGCAAAGACTGTTAAAAAGTACTTTTTTTTCCTCCCCTCCTCCCCACCCCGTGCAAATGGAAACAGATGTGAAAGATATTTTCCCCTATGGAAATCTGACAAATCGTACTGTCATTGCTTTATTTTTTTCCCACAGATCTGTAATGCATATAGTAATTATATCACCATGGGATGTCAAATCACTGTGTTATATGAAGCTATAAAGTCTCTGTTGCAATTGATAACTGTAAGTTACATTGTGCTTTCTTTCAATTTTAAGAATCAAATTTCATCCTCTACAATAAGGCTGTTCTCTAGAAATTAAACTTTGTTAGAATTCTGATTTTAACTTAGGGGAAAACGGACAAGAAGTAGAAGGCAGTGTCTGGATGTTTATTTATTTTAAGTGGAGCAGCAGCAAGCACTGCCTAATTTAATGGTGTCTAAAGCTTTTAAGACAAGTTTAATAAAAAAAGGTGAACAGATTTTCCACCTCTAGCAGTTAGTTCTATAAATAAGGTTACTGCAATTTATAAGCTTTTCCTCACTTGCATTTTAGACATTATGTCTGCAACAACTCCCATGTCCTTGGAGTCTCAGGGGCAAGAATTTGGCTGAATACTTCTGGTTACAGGGCAGCATCATTCAAAGACTTTTTGGATCACAAGGAGCCCTGAACCAGTCAAACTATTACAAGGTTACTGAATTGATATGCTGATGGTTTTTTTAACATCAAGTTCTTGCAACGTTTTCTAAACTTTAATCAGTAGTTGTAATCAATAGGCATCTTAGCATAGCCCAGATAAAAGCTGAGTATGAGACATGGCTTCTATTTTTTCCTTCTGTACACTTAGATCTACAGACATGATGACAGCAAGGCAGGGCAAATCGTCCAACAAAATTAGAAACAGTTAGGACTGGAGTACCATTGCTATTGCTTACCCAGTGATGGAGCACATTGATCAGTCATGTGTGTCACATCACTGCCCCGGATGCTGTTTGGCCAGCCAGAATTCAAAGGTAAAGGATAGATACACCCTACACGTAAGCGGTATTGAAAAATTAACCTGTCATGAGACATGGGGTTCCACACCTCTGTTACTTTGGATATTAGCCACAGAGTTAGATCTCTGGTAGTTTTGGAAAAAGAAAGAGTTCTGAAGGTAAGCTGGAGGAAGAAATATTCATCATGCAATATGATGTGTCCATTCCTATCGTTTAGACATTGATTGGTCAGTAATTTAATGAAAAAACTCAGTAGTGGCATACCCTTCTTCTTGTTTTTGTGTGTACGGTTTTCCTTTCCATACCTGTCATTTGCACCTGGAAAATGTGTTGACAGTGTAATTTGCAGACATAAATACAGTGAGTGAATATTACTCTTCCTTCACCTCCTTCAGGACACCCACACAAGAGCAAATTTGACAGACTTGTCAAATATTTTCACATCTTTTGATATGTAGCAGAGATAAGTTTACTTAAATAACATGTTCTGCTGAGAATTCTTATGATTGTATAAATTTTTAACATTCCTGCAGCTGTTTAAAAACTGAAGGTAGATCTCATTTATTGTTATACCTTCTTCATTAACTACAAAATTACTTCAATATTCATGTTCTCACCTTTAGCTCATAATTTAAATAAATCAGGATAGGATAAGTAATCTTTCCTTATCTTGAACTCAGAAATCTGATTGCCAAGCATTTGAGTTCATCTGACAGGAAGGGAGATTATATGAGAATGTATTCCATACACCCGGCATAGGAGAAGTATCTGTAAATTTACATTTTCTTGCAGATGGAAACTGACATAAAATCCATATTCCCTATACTTTAACTGAGGTAATATTCTAAGTTTGATTCGTCAAATAAGATGAATTTCTGAAAACATCTTATAGTTGATCTTAAAAGGTGCACATCCACTAAGGTGTGCATAGTGTCAGATCAAGGGTTTGGTGACAACATTAATAGCATGCAAGTAGTAGAGAAATTTTTTGTAACAGAGAATTAATATATCTAAATTCCTTTACATAGCTCAGATGAACGAAGCCTTCAGGTGTGCTTATGCTAAAGGCGTTGATCTCCATATACTTTATTCTATAATAGAAGGATTTACAGACAATATTAAGGATGTCTACTACAAACCGTCACACTAACAACTAAGGAGAAGCATAGTACACTTTGATTCACATTTTGTATAGAAGCTGAACACATCCAGATGTGTCTTCACACATCTTCTTGGGTGGAGTCAAAACTTTACATCAGTTCCATTCATAATGTTTACCTGTGCTCTAATGTGAACTTATATAAGCAACACAATATAAAGACTACAAACAAGAAAATGACAAAGGAACTCAACCTCTTGAAAATGTAATCATGTTATTAGGACAAAACTGGCTTCATTATATCATACTGTTTAAAACATTTTGCATTCCAAGTCTCTTATCAAGTTTTGATTAGCCATACCAGAGCCTTTAGTCCTCATTGAAATCTAAAATTGCATCTTGCACTTCTGTTTGCAAAACTTCTTGTACACTTACACGCAGCCAAAGCTTGTCAGGAGGAATTCTTCCACAGTTATCTGTCTACTGGTAAGTCTATTATAGTTTCTTGTTTATGTATATCTTTATATATATTCATATATATAAAAATACCAAATTCTTTGGAAAAAATAAGTAAAGTGCAGGGTCCTGCTTATTAAATCAATTTAAATGGTTAAAATGGATTATATTTGTCATATAGAATGTAATCAAAGGTCTCCTATTGAGTCCAACAGGAGATGAATCAGGTCAACAGGCCTCTACACAGCAGTTCTGTCACTCTCTTCCCAAACAGATTGTGGTATTTGCATTTACTGTGTCAAGGTTTTGAAAGACTGCGAAGGATCTTCCTAGGCTTTTAGCACAAGAGAGTACAATCTCTCTTGGGCCACGCTAAAGTAAGTATCTGATTTATAAAACTTTATTTTGAAAGATTTCTGTCACACAGTGGTGTGATTGAACTATTTCAAAAAATGTTGCAGATGTTTATCAGTAAAAGATGATTAGAAAAAACTTGGTATCCATGTATTGATATTTGATGGTGAACATTTATATTTCTTATTTGTACACGTGTTTTCCTTAAATTGGATAAAAGCTCAAGGAAAGCTTATCTTTTTCTCAAGTCAGTCAGAAATTCTAGGGCTAACAATGACCCTGGCTCTTTATTTTGATATAGTCCTTCTAAACTAACCCATCATGATGAAACACAGGAAAAATGTATATACACAAAACACAAGACCTAAACATAGTATCACATAAACAGCACCTTCCTTTAATACTGGTAAGGAATTCAAAGCAGTTACCTTCATTCATATACTGACAACAGAAAAACATTAAAAAATTCCAACTTTCTTTTGTAGGAAGGGTTAGCTAGGTTTGTGTTACTTAGCATTAATGTATTGATTTGCCCAAGAGGACAGGCAATGCTAAATTTTTCACTGATAAAAGCAGCACACCATTTTTCTCACTTAAAGTGGTCATATATTAGCTATGTAGGTAATTTAAGATCAATTAAAAGACCTCTGATTTACAGTGAAACTGAGTGATAAGAAGAGTTAGATTCATACTAATCACTTTTTAGAAGTGAATCTTATGGAGAAAATCCACGTAATCTATAATGTTGAACTTAATGACTGTTGGCATCAGCATCGATTGAAAAAGCAAAAAGGGGCCACTTCAGACTACTACCTGAAAACCTAACTGCAAAATATCTGCCATGAAGTATGAAACAGGAGATAAAATCTCATCATCATAAGTACTTCTCCTGCTGTAACTCTGAAACATTCTATCATAAAATTCACCAAAAATAAAGTTACTACAATCATTTGGCACAGTTATTAAGCCATAGCTGATGTCATTTGATAATATAAATGCCTAGATATTAAAAAAAATGGATTACAATAATGTTAGAGAATCCCTCTGAATTTTTTAATTGAACATGAACAGACTGAAATGTGACAGCCAAGTGTTTAATCAAATCTTTGTATTTCCTGTTTTGGAAACTGTTACTTATATGCAAAAGTCAAGAAAACTGTAAAACCTTTTTTGCTCAAGAGCATCAATATTTTCCTTTTTCTTCTAAGTTAAATCTGTTTGAGAAGCTTGTAGATATTTCTTTCATGGGTCCCCAAGAGCACAACTGCCAGATGCACCCTTGCATATATTTGACTTGTAAGAAGATTAAAAAAAAAAAAAACCACACAAAAATAAACCAAACTAGTCCCTGTACCTGTAATTTTCAAATACTAGCCTGAGTCATGTCATCTACATACTTAAATGACCCTGTTTCAATATATATGGGGGTTTTTTACCATATGATCACTAAACCTTTTAAAAAAGTAGCTCTCCATAGTTCAGTTATAAATAAAATATAAAATAATATGCGTGTCAAATTAGAAGTCACATAATATGAGTCATTAAATTTAAGATAATTTTGCAAGTCTTCTGCTATTAACAGATAAACATTTATGGCATTTCAGCTTACTTTCTTGCATTCCGACACTATTTAGACGGCAAAAAACATATTTTTGTTTCAAATGATGAGATTTATCTCTGATGATGCTGACAAGAATAAGTCTAATCAAGAATACCTTTCCAAAATTATTTTAGAAGCATGATTCTGAGAAAAAGGAAGTCACTGTACTAGAAAAAAAAATTAGTGAAGGGGGAGATCTCTTTCAAAACACCAAATCTATGACTGACACAGGATGTATTGAGGTGCCTTGATCTCCTTTGGCGGAGTCTTTATAGTGAGTTCATGGATCTCAAGGGATCCATGCACAAAAGCTGAAACCCACTGATTTTCAGTCCCTTATCCCTGAAATGGGCAAATAAAAGCACAAATGATTAACATCAACTCATGACATTATAGTGTATTGTACATCATAGTAGTGGAGATGCTTTGTCATTTATGGTCAGGCTTTTCCTAACATAAACTTAGTACCAGTTTCTATAGGAGAAGCACACTTTTTGATTGTATAATGATTATTTGCATTAAGGACATGATGTTAAAGGAAATTACTTAATTCCATCCCATTTTGGAATATCGAAATTTGGTTGGCATTCAGTCAGTAATTTTAATTGCCAGGTACTCTACCATGCCTCCCTCTGTCAGTTGTCCACAAAAATGAATAAACTAAATCCATACAAGTAGTAGGCAGACAGGATCTGCTGTGAGAAGAGAGGGAATAATACAGGGCCAAGCTTCTGCCTCCCTGCAGCCCCAGGGTGAACTTCCCAACTGCGGCAGCACTGCAAGTGGGACCGGTCTGGTGACAGCAGTGGCAAAAGTGGCAGTGTGGCCAAAGGAAAGCCCACAGATTCTCCAGGGGTTTTGCCAGTCAGAGAGAGCTCAGAAACAGTTCCCTTTGCTCCCTGTGCTGTGAGAGGTCATGGGGAAGTGCCTAAAGTGCTCCCCAGTACTCTGGGGCAGTGGGGGTGAGGAGATGGTCATGGTGTCTTTGCGTATTCATGATGCATCTATATTCAAGGATTGGGTGATTCGCGGGACCCCAGGAGACCTGTAATCCGTGAATTTCGAGGTATGACTGTATTTTGCAAAAGTTTTGCTTTCCAATGTATCCACATAGAAATACAGCACTGCAATTAGCTTGAACTTACTCTACTTGATGTACAAGCTGAAGTCACTACTAAAGCTTGAGAAGTTTCTGAACTGAACACTGACTTAAATATATATGCTTCAGTTGTTTTTTGAATTGGAGAACAGATTCCTCTCCATATCACTTTCACCGCTCTGCACTACTCTTTTTAAAACCCAACACAGTATTCTCTCCTAAGTCTAAGAGCTGTTTCAGTGGGAAAGGTTTCAATAGAAAAATGACAAATGTTGAAACTGAGAAGAAATGTAGCATTTGAGCAGTCAGACTACCTTGCTCCCAAGTTTTGTGTCTGGAGAGGCACCTATGGCATGCCGTGGAGCCGCACTTGCAAAAACACCACCCCACCATCAGCCCCAGCAAATGGATTGACATGGGGCTCACAGTATTGATTGCTTTGCTCTACCTGTCAACTCAGAGAGGGCCATATGGGATTCAGCTCTCATCCACACATGGTACATTAAACTTCATCTTCACAGCTGTGAACATGAATACCTGTGAATTGAATCCACATGTGCAATCCACAGATTGCAATGGCTGATTTGGAGCCCACTATTGCAGTGTCCATGCAGAAAACATGCCAGAAGCTTTGGTACATGCTGACAGGAGTTGACAGCTTCCAATCAGCCTTTGCTATTCATTTGCAGGTTAGGGGCACACGAATGGACACAGACACTGAGTCAAAGTTCTTGAATTTCCCCACTTCCTCCTAACATCTCAAGTCTTTCCCAGCCTGCCTGAAAGAGTACCCTTACGTGGATGGATCAGCTCCCAGTGCAGATCTACCTCTCCTCATGCAGAGCTGCCATTCCCACAGAAGCAACCTTGCATGCCTGTATCTACGGCTTGGAGCTGCCACCCTTGCAGACATGTTGTTTCAACTGCTCCTCCATTTTTGCCATTTCCATTCTGCTTTTTTTAATTTCCATTAGCTCACACCTTTCTCCTGCTCACATTATCTAATGCTTAAAAAAAATCCCCAAATAGAAAATATAAACATCTTGTCATGGTCATTTCCTACCCTGATGACCTTCTTACCACTCCCTCAGAGCTACTATAGAGCAAGAAGGAGCATGGAAACCGCCCCCCCCCAGCTCTCCCCAAAAGGTTAGAGAAAGCAGTAATTGCTTTCCTGGGGAAAGTGGGAAGATGTGAGAAGGATTCTTCCCATTTTGGAAGCTTCTGAAAAGGTATAAGCACATTCTGTGTAGGACCAGGCCCATGGACAGCACATGTTGCTTTCCACACATCTCAGGCTGCATTATGCACTCCAAAGGAACCAGTAAATTTTCAGCAGCCAACTCAGAACAATTTCAGTATTGCTGTGGAAAGTATTTAAACACACACACATGCCAGAGGATTCAGAGCACATAAAACTAGGTTAAAATAATGTTAAATATATAAATTGACCCCCTGATACTAGTTAAAGCTCTTCCATATGTCTGCATTAGCTCCTGATTTTGTCTCTAAGACTTCAGGAGTCAAACAAAGAGTATTATACTAATTATATACTATACCATGGGGTATTTACAGCAATTCCTGTTACTAAGAAGTGCCTGAGGTAAAATGAGAGAGCAAAAGCTTTAACTTTGGATGGCATTCAAACTTTGAAGTAAATCAACCCATGAACATTAACTGAACAGGACTTGTCTGGGTCAAAAAGCCAGTCTCATCCTTTTACATCCAATATCAAGATATCCTAAGTACACAGTACAAATGGTAAAGAAAAAAAAAGTGACTTTTATGCCAAACAAGTTACCATTATTTTTCCTCTTATATCAAAGAGATTAATCAATTCCAAATGTAAAATCTTCAAAGCACAATTAAAAATGTGCCATAAATTTATCAGCAGAATACAAATTCTTTAAAATCATAATAGAGAGAAACCCTGCATATTCATTGTTCACATATTTGCGCATTCAATTAGTCACAATTGGATTTTCAGCGAGTTGTGCAACCGCATATGCATGCCCATAATGTCCCAGACCCCGGGAGGCACCAAAAGGCACTTCCTCTGCTTTAATGAGGTGCTACAGCATGAGCCAGGGCTCCTAGGACTGCCCTCCAGACACAATAAGTGGAGGGCGCTTGGCTATGGGCAGGGCGGGAGGTTTTGATCGTAATTGAATATTCATGGGTTCGGTATCTTTATGGATTGCATAACTCGGAGGACCTGCCCAGACCCGACCCCCCTCGACTTCCAAGGGTGCTCTGTAGCTGGTGCTAGAAATTCACAAAGTCTTTTGGTGAAAGGCTTTTCCTGGGGAAAAGGTTTGATTCTAAACATGAGCACAGGAACTCCCTAGAGTAAAACCACCACATGAAAACTTGTTAGCCACCATGACTGAAGAAATATGTTCTGGTTCAATCAAAATTTTGTATTTGATAAAAGGCAATATCAAATCTTGGTAAAAAACAGAATCCCTTTCTTGCTTGCTATGATCTCAAAATACTTAATATTTTTAGAAAAACGCATTTTATAATAAGCCCCACATTTCTCTTTTTAAAAAATGAATGTGTTGTAGCTCTCTAGAAGTTTATAAGGTTTCTAAAGTTTATTTCATAAATCAATAATTTGGTTCTAGTCATATATTGGGATGAAGTTTCCTAACAATACAGATTAGTTCTTGATGTGATTTACGTGAGTCTCTCTGTAGTGGGCATATGGCTCATGATTACTACTGGCTTTCAGTGAAACTTGCACAATGAAAGAAGAAACATGGTTAGTTTGATTCAGCCTACTTCCTAATAAGAGAATCCACGGTACAGTTAAAAAATATTTGCATTTCTGTTTTTTCTTAATTTCATTTTGCTGAACATTTCTAAAAAGCATGCAAGATCTGCTACCTCCCCTGCCTGAGGAAAACACCTCCCTCTGTATTCATTTCCATACTGTAGATTGCAGTCTAGCACCAAGACACTCCAGGAGTGTATGAATGAGGAGATGTGGGGCTGGCTGACTAACAGAAGACACCTCTGCCAACTGCATTGCCTTCCCAAAGTTTTACCTATATTATTGCATCTCTTTGGGTAACTGAGCACTAATCCATGTTAACAAACATGTTTTTAAGTGTTTGATTGCTCTCTACAAGCATTTATCAGAGGCACTGCTTTCAGTTTATCCCAGATTCAGCGATTTAAGATGAATCCCATGGTAATTCAAGATCAAAAATGATTCCCCCAGGATACCATTTGGGTCACTGATGTGTGATTTTCACTTTATCCTGGCTATACTGGGGCATGAAACAACTTCAGTCTTAGAAATAAATAATCACTTGGAGGATTAGAGTGCAAAATGGCATATGAATGCCGCCTTAATGGTGGGAGTTAGAAAAAGTTTTAAGCAGAACTTTCCTTTGGATGAAATACTGGAGAAGATGGCTTGCTCCAGTGATGGCTGGTGGGAAGGCATAGCAAATGTCAACTGCCATCTTGGATGTCTTCAGAGTTAACAAGAAAGACTGCATGAAGCTTCCAGCAGATACTTAAACCTCAGCAGAGAAGGAAAAGAATAACAGGTTACTTGAACCTTCTAATAGCTACTCAGAAAGGAAAAAAGTCCCCTTTTATTTTTTTACAGCTCTTTCTTTGAAAAACAGTTATAAAAGTTGTGATAATTAAGTTCTGTCAGTTAAATGAAAGTTATTTCTGTTAAATGCAAGGACTTAGCCTTTCAAACAGGGAGAACAGCTGTGTGACAGTCCTACACAGTTCTTCTCAATGACTTCTGGTCTCTCATCTCTGAAGGACAGGGTGGCACTGGGGGCTGAGGGGCAGGAAGAGACTTTCTCACTCTCTTGTTCCCTGTTCAGGCTTATGAGTCCCAGTCAGTGTCTGCAACAGGTCTGTAAGGTGCAGAAGGCAATCTCATGGTGCAAACACCCATTAGAAATTAGATTAAGACCTCTGTCACTTCCTAAGTATCTAATCTAAAAGTCATCACCACTGCTGGAAAGGATGTTTGTTCAGGAATTTTGCAGATTTGGAAATTCTTCCATAATTGGTTCTGTTTGGAGATCTCTAAACATCACAAAAATGTTGAAGCATCATAATAAAATGCCTGAACAAATTGTACTAGTAGACAGGTTAATATTTAAGTCCACTAACAACATTAAAGTAATTACAGACAGAGTCCTTGTGTGTGGAGCCATTAGGCACATGTTAGATTACAAAACGAGCTTGTACATAAAGACACAGAATCACAGAATTAGTAAGGTTGGAAAAGACCATAGAGATCATCGAGTCCAACCTATCACCTGTTACCTAACCTGTTGTCATCCTGCTACCAACACACCATCCTACCAATAACACACAATCTAACTAAGACTGTGCTCTTCTAAACACAGTTTCTCAGCACTATGAAGAGCTTCTGAGAAATAAACCGGCTCCTGTCACTATATTCTTTCTTTCTATGCTGACAGAAGGAGTCAATCATGCGAAAGAGACAACTTCAAGCAGAAGATCAGCTTTTTCTGCTAGAGGATTCTCAAGCTGCTCCATATACATCATCCAGCCTCAAGATTTTGTCTTGACTCCAGCTCTTGGGATCCCAGTTTTTATCCCTACCTTTATGCCTCCATTTTTCACCCCTTCCTTCCTTCCTTCCCTTCCCCGCAGCATGCACAAGCTCAGTGTACAACTGAGAATCCAAGCCATGTCACTACACACATACCTGCACAAGCATGCAGAGAGTTGCCCCAGTGATTTCTAGCTACAGTATCAAGAATAAAAAACCCTGGTTTGTTAAGCACAATACATCATAGACAACAAAAGTGTGGGTGTTGCTTTGGAGCTGTCAAATCATTCAAGCAGCAGAATCAAGAGTCACTAAAACTCATCAGGGACAAAGTCCCCAATGCCATCTAGATTTCCAAAGCTTTTGAAAATGCATTTGGAAATGAAAAACGCAACAGCTAATGCACTAGGTATTTCACACTGGTAGACTAAGATACAGATATCCAATTTACAGATAACACAACAAATCCTTTTCTCTTAGTCATAAATTCCAGGATGATTAGATTCTAGATAGTACTCCCAGATATAAAAGAAAAATAGGGCAGATGATGAATATTTTATTGCTGAATTCTTACTATACATAATATTATTTTATTATCTCATGCTGTGAAGAAAAAAGAACATGGGAAATGAGGGTAGATTTCTAAATGATAATAATAATTTGTCAAGCTGTTTGATACAAGGATGAAAATACAATAAACATGATTTTCAAAGTTGAGATAGGAAGACTGGCTTCTCACATGAAATGGAAATGTGGAAGTGATTTAAGGGTATTGAAGAAATTTGAAATAGACAATAATTTATATAGCAGGAACAACAAAATAAAGTAGAAGAAACACCAGCAAAAGCTGTATCCATTAAGGAAAAAAGCAAACATTTTGACAGTCCTGGGGAGGAAAGATGAATAAACCATCTCTCATTACATGGCTCCACTCAAGTTTCACCTTGAGCTAGAACCATCAGTTTCCTTAGTACACTGCTCTTGGATTATGTGTGAATGGGGAATACCTTCTGCTAATGGTACTCAGAGACAAATCCACTTTTCCAATGACATTTGCTAGACTTCAAGTTTCCTTATGAATTACCACATGAGATGACACGTTTGAGTGCATCCAATCTGAATGTTAATCACACACTACTAACAAGCTGCTGATTTTTAATTTTTTTTTAAAGAAAATTAAGAATAAAACATTTTAGAGTCACAAAGACATGTCTGAAGAGAGAATGAAGATGGAGCTCATCAGAGGTGAACAAAATCAAACAAAGAGGCACAGAGGATGGAAAGGACCCCTGGGAACCTCAAATCCAACCTCTGCTTAAAGCATGTCCAGCTGGAACAGGTTGCTCCGGGCCTTCTTCAGTTGAGTGTGGATACCTCAAAGTATGGAGGCTCCTTACTCTAATCTGACAGGGATAAAACCTGACAAGAGTTTTTTATGTGAGAAATAATGACCCAGGTGTTTCAGCCACTAGCAAAGAAATGGAAATGTGGCCCTCAGACATGGTAATCATATTAGCTTTTGCCATAGTATCACAGTATCACAGTATAGATAAGGCTAGAAAGGACCTTGAAGATCATCTAGTCCAACCTATAATCAAACTAACCTATCATCTACATCGAGATCATATCACTCAGCACCTCGTCCAGCCTCCCCTTGAACACATCCAGGGTTGGTGACTCAACCACATCTGTGGGCAACCCATTCCACATCCGGATCACTCTTTCAGTAAAAGATCTTTTCCTAATATCAAGTCTAAACTTTCCCGGCTGAAGCTTAAGACTATGACCTCTCGTCCTGTTCCCAGAGACCAAGGAGAAAAGGTCAACTCCTGCCTGGCTGCAACCTCTATTTAGATAAGTTATAGACAGCAATAAGGTCACCCCTGAGCCTCCTCTTCTCTAGGCTAAACAGACTCAGCTCCTTCAACCTCTCCTCGTAGGGCTTATCTTCAAGCCCCTTTACCATCCTAGTTGCCCTTCTCTGAACTTGTTCCAGCACCTCGACATCTTTCTTGAACTGAGGGGCCCAGAACTGAACGCAATACTCGAGGTGTGGTCTAACCAGTGCCGAGTACAGTGGAAGGATAACCTCTCTTGACCTACTAGCCACTCCATTCTTGATGCAGGCCAGGATGCTGTTGGCCCTTTTGGCTGTCTGGGCACACTGCTGGCTCATGTTGAGTTTGCTGTCCACTAACACGCCCAAATCTCTTTCCACCTCGCCACTCTCCAAGCATTCTGTTCCCCGGCGCTCCGGTGCTGTTTTGGCACTGCCCCGCTGTATGTCAGTGTTTGTGCTGGTGCTTCCCAGTGCCTGTGGCCACCCCATGCCGGGAAAAACTCTTTTTCTGCTCGGCTGGGGACACTGAGCCTTAGCAAGAGACGGAAGGGTATGACTCCACCATTCAATCTCTCTTTCACTCTCCCTAATACTACAAAGCCTTTCCACCTGCTCCTTAAGGTCCGATACCATAACAAGCAGGTCATTCACCTGCTCACATCGGATGCAGGTGTTTATTTCACTGCCATGCGGTGATGCAAGGAGACTACAGCACTCCCTACAGCCAGCTGTCTGAACAGCCACATCCCTTGAAAGAGGTGATGTTTGGTTAGTCACGCTTCTTTTACCCATGTTTTTTTATCTTTTCATGGCCATATCTGCTGGGGGGAGGGTGAGAACTCTATGTAGAAACACCAGCCACCAAGCCAATTCCTGCGACTCTACCTGCGCACCCTGCCGGCGCAAACTGCCATGCTAACTGTCTCACAACTTCTCAATGTCCCTACCCTCAATGCCCCTGTTTGCCTACTCCTGTTCACCACGCTCCGGTCAGCATGCTCCCAGGAGTTTAATTGCTTTAAATAGCCAGAACCCAGAAAACCCAGAGGTTCTGCATCTGGCAACCTCCGCCCTTGATCCACCTCACAGTGAATCCTTGGGCTACTAGGTTCAAAAAGCCGGAACCTGGAAACTCTAGAGGCTCTGTGCCTGGCAACCCCCGCCCTTGATCTGCCTTGCAGCAAATCCCTGGGCTGACAAAAGATGCTCCTCAAGGGTCAGCATGGGGATCATCACTGTTCAACATTTGTGTCAATGACATGGACAGTGGGATTGAGTGCACCCTCAGCAAGTTTGCTGACAACACCAAGCTGTAGGGTGCAGTTGACACACTAGAGGGAAATGATGCCATCCAGAGAGACCTTGATAGGTCTTGAGAGGTATCCCTTTGCAGACCTCATTAAGTTCATCAAGGCCAAGTAAAATGTCCTGCACATGGATCAGGGCAATCCCAAAGACTGGGTGGGGAATGGATTGAGAGCAGCCCTGGGGAGAAGGACTTGGATGTGTTGGTTGACGAGAAGCTCAAGATGACCTGGCAATGTGTGCTTGCAGCTGAGAAACCCAACCATGTCCTGGGCTGCATCAAAAGAAGTCTGGCCAACAGATCGAGGATGGTGATTCTCCTCCTCTACTCTGCGCTGGTGAGACCTCACCTGGAGTACTGCACCTAGCTCTGGGGCCCTCAGCGTACGAAGGACATGGATCAGTTTGAGTGAGTCCAGAAGAAGGTCATGAAGATGCTCAGAGGGCTGGAGTACCGTTCCTATAAAGACAAGCTGACACGGTTGGAGTTGTTCAGCTTATAGTACAAAAGGCTCAGGCTGAGGCCTTGCAGCAGTCTTCTAGTACATGAAGAATGTCCATAGAACTACAGATCGCTTTTTCACAAGAGCATGTAGTGACAGGAAAAGAGGGAATGGCTCCAAACTGAAAGAGGACAGGCTTAAATCAGATCTAAGGGGGAATATTTTTACTGTGAGAGTGGTGAGGCACTGGAAAAGGTTGCCCAGAGAAGTTGTGAATGGTCCATCCCTGGAAGAGTTCAAGGCCAGTTTGGATGGGGCTCTGAGTAACCTGTTCTAGTGGAAGGTGTCCCTGTTCATAAGAGTGGGTTGGAATGAGATGATCTTTAAGATTTATGATTCTGTTTTATGATTCTGTGATTAAATGCTGATCTCTAACATTTCCTTTGTGCAGATGTGAGACAGGGAGGAAGACCCTCTACTGCATTTATGTAAGTTGTTGCTAGCATGAAGGAGAGAGGTACAGAGACCAAACATCACTAAGAGTGGTACTTAAATATGTTAAGGGACTGGGGAAGCTTACCCATTGTCCTTAATTTCCTTATGTGTGTATGTTTGAGCTCCTTTAGGTGTCCTCTATATTCTGCAGGAGAGCTTCACTGCTTCTTCAGAACCTCAGTCAGGGAGTAAGAGCACTACAAATATTTGTTGTAGGTAACATATCTTGCAGCATGTTATTCTGATAAAGCTTCTCTTGAGAGTAAAGCATGCCACCTTTCCAGTAAAATACATAGACCTTACTTTGCAATTTCACCGTGCATCATTACACTGTGTGATCAACCTTGGCCTGGCTACCACGAGTGAAGTTTCGCAAACAAATCAAAGTTCCACTGTGGTGCCTTAAATACAAACTAAAAAATGCATGGACTGACCTTTGTGTCAGTGAAAGAAGCCTTATAGTTTTCCAAGTTGTGACAAACTAGATGGGGAGGAAGGTAGATATTTCAGATGATTTTCTTTAGATAGGAAAAAAGAATACTGAAAGACAAACTGAATTAGATGTGAAATACCCATCCAACTGCATAAAAAGCATAGGCGTCTCAGCACAGTGCATATACCAAGCCTAAGGCATTTGTCTGATGCAAACAGTACCAGCAACCCCCCCTGTTTTTTTTAACTTAGCCTTACCTTTCTGCTATTGATTTCTTCGGGAAATAAAAATCCTCTCCTGCGAGGTAGGCAGCTGCAGTTCCACCTCCAAAATACGTTTTCCTCAAGAGGGGAGCGATCCGGTTGTTTACCAATAATGCTCCTAAACCAGTTGGGAATCCAAAGATTTTATAGAATGAGATGGGGATAAAGTCAGCTTGATGAATTCCCAGGTCTAATGGAGAACTGCTCACGTATGAAGCTGCATCTAGTAGAACAAACCACCTCCCTGGTGTTCTGATGGGGCAGAGTTTTCCAGATTTTATGTCCTGTATCCATGAAAGAGGATATTTGGTACCAGAAAAATTGCTCTGAGCTGGATAAGAGAAAAGATGAGGTGTCTTGCAGTTTTGTTCTTCAGCCAGCAACCTGTTTTTTGCTAACAAGATTTCTTCTGGTTTTATTGGAACAGACAAGACATTCATTGAGGCAGTTATCCCCCTCATACCCACCACAGATGTGTGGCTGTCAGTTAGGTAACAAAATCGACTGCTTTCAGGTATCCAAGGGAATGATTCTGCTATCATTTTAAGTGCAGCTGTGCATCCAGATGTGAAAATTATGGTGTAATCCTCAGCAGTCGTGTGGAAGTGTTGCAATATTCTGAAAAATGAAAGAAGAAGAAGGTTCATTTATTTTCTGATTTTTCTCTTTTATTGCTGTGTGATATATTTTGTGTTTCCTCAGCATTAAGTTCTTCTGCTCTGACACTCGATATGAATAGAAGTAGACAGGTTTTGTCAAATAGCACAATAAACTTCAAAAAGCAACCTGAATGATTTTGCCTACAGGAGTCTTTTTCCAATGCAGCAGTGAATGTGGCTCTGTTCTTAAGCACAGAAGCCAATTCTGCCTGGCTCCAAACAGAGTGCCCAGCCTGGTCCCTCAGTGGGATCAAAGTCAAGAATGTCTATAATTAAAATTACACTGTCACTGAGAGAGACATGCTTAATTTGCAAACTATTAGTGTTTTTAGTTTACCAAGTTTTTAGAGCAGACAGAACACACTCTGATTAAAATAATCTACTTAAAAAGAGGGCATCCAAATTAAGGGTCACAATATTCAACAGGGAAACCCTAGCACACAACTTTGGTTCTTACTTGTTATTAACAACAGAAACAGAAGGCATCAAGAAGTAACATACGCTTTCTGTGTTCATACAGCACATAAGGCTGTAATCTCTGTAGTCCATAAAGACCACTCAAACCAGAGGCAATCTAATGTACCTTTAGTACCCATTCTAGCTTGTGCATCTATTAATGTTTTGCAGTGTGCAAGATGGGTCTTTTCAGAGGCTGAGGAACAGTTTCAATTCAGTCACAGTCACTTTCTCTGAATTAACATTTCTAAAACTTTTATTAATATTAACAGCAAATGAAACAAACATCTGAGATACATCAGCTATCGTGCATGGAGCAGACAGAAATGTTGCTGCTCTGAAGTGCTCTCCAAGCAGCTGGTATTCTGATCTGTATAATCCCAAGGTACAGATCAGCATTTGGAGAGTCCATGGACACTGGTTTCCAATGTGCAGCTTAAAAAGATTGCATGTTTTATATAAAAATATATTCCCTTATTAGAACATGCAGACACTGAAGACACAGATGCATTTAAATGTAAGTTGTACAAAAAGTTATGTGACACATTCAAGCTAAAAATCCTGAAACATAGGACAGCAGTGAAATTCCCTAAAATTTTACTTGTCCAATCTGAAACACAGATGCTACAGTCAAAGTGTGTCAAAGCTGGGTGCGGCAACCATTAAGCATTAGAAAAGAAAAAAATTAAGTGATTTTATTGATTTACACCAAAAAAACACCCTGCAAGGGCCTGCTAAAATGATAATAATAATTTTAAATTCTGATAATAATAATTCTAAATTTTTGAAAACTTACATAAA
This sequence comes from Pitta sordida, assembly GCA_013390025.1. Classification (NCBI taxonomy): domain Eukaryota; kingdom Metazoa; phylum Chordata; class Aves; order Passeriformes; family Pittidae; genus Pitta; species Pitta sordida. The sequence goes on from WEKX01002835.1 coordinate 87,324, forward strand.
TGGCAGGTATTTTATGTCTTCTGGAAATGAAGAAAGAATTGAAGCATTTATGAAGGAGCTGGATTTAGGCTTAAACATTCTGAGAAACCATTTGAAAGAATTCATAAGAATCTTTCTGAAACAGACCTGTCAGGGGATAATTGCTGCAAGCATTCACAACTCTGGACATAATTTTTAAAGATTGTGTTCATAGAAACCAAACCTTTTCATTAGACTTCAGAAATCCTCTTAGGGATGAAGACACGAATGATCACAGAGGTTTTTGCATGACTTTTTGCAGAAGTTTTTGATCTGACAGCCTGCATCATCCATCACTGTGACCTGTGCTCTCTGGTCACAGAAACACTCCTCCTTTCCCTGTAGCAAGCTGTACAGCCTCCTCTACCACCTACATTAAACTTTGAGGCATGTGTATGAGTCATATAGGACACCTTACTGAAGGAAATCTGAAACCCTCAACCCGGACAGCAGCTTCTGATGAAGTTAAGCTAGCCATAGGGTTACCACTTAGAAATATTCTCTGAATTCTAATCCTGATATCACAGAATCACAGAATCACAGAATATTATGAGTTGGAAGGGACCCACAAGGATCATCTAGTCCAACTCACCATCTAACACCCGTACAGNTCTTCTTTCCTTGCATTCACCTAGTTTTAAAAGTAATATCCTTTGGTTTCCAAGGGAATGAATGGTGGAAAGTAGATCAGTAAGGAGGTAAGGACTTTGTGGTTATGGGCCTAATCCTGTGATGTGGGTTATTTTTGTATACTCTACAGTAATACACTGATATAAAAAAAATACAAATGGGTTGTGCAATTCCAAGAAAAATTAACAACAACAATATCCAACTTTTTATGTATTTACATTTATAAGCACTAGTCCAAGTTATGTATTTACATGTATGTGAACCCATAGAACACCCTTCAAGTTAAAAAACACGGTGATAGGAGCAAATTCTTAATATATAACATCTTTTCATAAGAGCAAGCTGACAAGAGCAACAAAAAAAACATGCTGAAGACTATTATCAAGTCTGCTCCTCTTTTCCTCTCTATAACTTCTCTGCTCTCCTCCCCAGCCAGTCCCTTTATGCCCCACAGCCTCAGTGGGAGATGAGACACATCTAGGTAAAATGCCAAGTTTTGCTCAAGAAAGAAAGCTGGTAGTTCTCCATAGGAATTGTACTTGCTTACCTCAGCACTTAATTTGACCAAAAGACTCTGTTAAATTACAACAGATGGATGCAGGAATGGTGAAATGGGATTAATAATGCAATGCTGTTGCCCAACCACGAATATCAGAGCCAGTAGGTACTTCTATTACACATTTTCACAATTTCACAAGGCAATAAATACTATTTGGGTTGTTTAGGCCCACAAATAGTGAGAGATCTGTGTTTAATTCATAAATGAGCAAGACAAAGCTCCTTGGTGTTTTAACAATACAGTCGGCCCTCTTGCACTTCGTGCCCCCCATATTGCAGCTTCAGATCTTAGCGGCATGATTTTTTAGTGATGGAGACCCGTTTTTGCAACTGCGCATGCGCGACCTGCCGCTGCGGTGCGGGCGGCGGTGGTGGTGCATGCAGCAGCAGGGGCGGCGCGTGCGGCACACCCAGTGGGAGTGGGGATGGCGGTGTGGGCAGCAGCGCAGGTGGTGGCAGTGGCAGCGGCTGAAAGTAGGGCTTCACAGACCTGATTAAGACTGCAGGTGCGCGATATAGGAGACCCAACTCTATTTAGTTTTAATTATTTTAAATTGAGAAATAGCTGAACAGTTCTGAAATAAAATCCATGACTCAGCACTGATGTATTTATCTATTCAGCTCAGTACCATAAATTGACTTTCATGTGAAAAAAAATCAAGCTTCAGGATTAACTTTTGAAGAGTCCAAATAAATTAGGTGCTTTGTTTTCAACCAAGGCATTTAAGTTCCTAGAGCTAGGGGAAAAATCAAGTTATATTTCTAATTGATCTAAATAGGAATTTGATTATTTTGTGAATAATAAAAGAAAGGTACCTATTGCATTTTGGGTCTCCAAATGCTGTATAAAATTCCTATGACTCCAATACTTGCAAAAGAGGTGTAATTTTTAAAGTCAGACTTACATTTTGATGGAACTATTTCTGACCATAAAAAGAAGAATGTAAATAAATTAAGGATAGCAAATGAGTTCAGGGAATTTCCTTCTCCAGAATGACTTCTGATGTGCAGAAGAGAAAACCTGCAAGCATCTCAGAATAAGGGTTATAAAAGGAATACCAACAACTCCTGAACTAGAGCAGCACTACCATGATAAAGTAAGAGTATTTAGGGATAGAAAACTGCAATACGTCTTGATGTCTTCTGAAGCCCACATCCTCTGTTTTGACACGAATATTGGGAAGCATTGGCTATTACACACAGAATTCTTAGTGCTGTCTTGTCTGCATGTAAGATATACCCCATTACAGTGAAATGTAGTTACCCTCTGGCAAGATTTATAGCCATCTATAAGGTCATTGTTGACAATAGAACTAAAGACTTGTGGTAGAAAACTTTATCTGCTATAGTTCACAGCAGTGAAGAGCAGTAGCATTTTATAGTAATCACACTCTATTTCACAGTTCACCATTCTCTGCTTCAAAACATTGTGGGTTTTTTTTCAAAGTCTGTATCATGTTTACCATATTTACTATGTTTACCATATTTACCCTTTTTAGCGTATTTACCCCTACTTCATGGATTTTGCTTATCGCGACATCTTTCTGGAAGTGACCTCCCACAATATTCCATTTCCATTTTTTAAGGAACTATTTGGAAGAAATAAGAGAGTAATTGTTTCATTAAGCATATTACTGATACAACTGTGACTTCACCTAGAAGATGGCAGAAAGGCTGAGAAACTTGACCCAGTACCTTTCTCTCAGGCTGGCAAAGTGGGGGAGGAAGCTGCATAGGCCATCTCTGCAGTACATTGAAGACCCACCATGACTTGACACCTTTGACACCTTTTCTCCTCCTTCTCTCACCACCCCAGGAGCACACAGATTGCAACACAGACCATGAAGCCTGTCTAGAGAGAGAGCACTGAAAATGCCCTCGCTTGACTCCACTTTCCTGTTCATGCTTATATTCTGAGATTTCTCTGATGGCTGATGTTTAATCATTTCTTTATGGCCACAGTTGAGCCAAAATGCCTTTCCACTCTGAAGTAAACACTGGCAGGGACGGCCAATTAATTTTCAACCCAACTAAGTCTGCTGCCTCAATTTATATATTTAATACACACATAATTAATAATAGGCTCTATATTTAAATATTTTTATAATCACGTTATATAGTTTGAGGGAGTAGTTATGTTATCTAACTTATCTAATCCAACAGCCTGAATTAATAGTTTAATTAAAAATGTCACTCCACAGTGCCACTGGCAGCTCTGTAGAAGGCAAAGGCTACTATTTATTCAGCTACCTTAGGGCCACCACTAGATAAAAGGGATGCCCTCCAAAGCTGCTTCCTGGCTGTCATTATCTCACACAGAAAACCCATGTTCCTCCTCATAACCAGCTCTTTGTAACTTTCAGCAGCAGACCGGTAGCAGTGCTCCCATGTATGTCCATGATATACCATTTCCATTAGAGCCTCCGAAGATTCAGTTCACAGATTCACAGAATATTCTGAGCTGGAAGGGACCCACAAGGATCATCGAGTCAAACTCTTAAACAGCACCACTGCCCCCCTGGCAGGAATTGAACCCCTGGTCTCCCACGAGAGGCAGGAACACTCACCACTGTACTAAAGTGGATTTATTGATTGGCATGTTTTTTTTTTCATGCTATTAGGCTTTAAATACTTCTGTAAAATGTCTGTTATCAATTTATCTTTATTCAAATCTACCATTTTGCTAACAGCTGCAAAAAAAAGCTGAAGAGCAATTTACATTGGTAGGTTTGTTTCCCTCCAATTGGTGCAAACATTTCAGTTTCTCATTGGCAAGATGAAGATCTGGCCAAGCAGTTTGTGGTTTTCATATTTTATTTTTGTATTCATATTTTTATTTAACTTGTATATGAGTTTTCATAATATTGTCAGTACAATTATTTTCTAGTTAGTAGCTGAGCTATCTAAAAAAACCCTTAACAAAAGTTTAAGTGTTGTCATTGTAACAGAGATTCATATGTGAAGACAAAAGCACAGTTATCTATTCAATGGTACAAGTTTAGATAGCACTTTATAAAGAAACTTTTTCAGTTGCACACTTACACCTAAAAATATTTTTCATTTTAACATTTTTTTCTATGTCATGATACTGAGAAGCAGAAATCTCATTTGGACTTGTATTGAGAGACGATTACCTTGGGCCTCAGAAATTTCATCACATTGTTTTCTGCTCTATAGAAACACTGAAAAAATGTAACATCCTGATTTTCAATGAATAAGTTTTGTAAGAATCACAATTTTAAAAAGTTACTGCTGAGACACTGTTGTAACAGTTGTAACTGTTACAGACAGCAGTACCTGGACCCTGCTTTTAGGCTTAACTTCACATGCAGCAGCCTGTTTTTCTTTCTATGTATATGAAGAAAAACTGAAAAGAAGATGTGGCTATCCTCATTCAAGCCAATGTAGAAGGATACCATAAAAAAAAAAAGTATTCACTTCTTAACATAAAACCCAAATGTTCCTTTGCAGACAGAAACAACAGCTTACAGCTATATCCATGAGGGGAATGCTCTCATTTAACAAATCAAAAAGACAAGCCTTCTGTGTAGGAGATGTCATATCTTAATTTGTAAAGCCAGTATTCCACAGCATTGTATTCAATCCAGAATGCCACAGCATTGATTTATATTTTTATTGTCAGTTCTCCATGCAAACAAAAGCAAATTGAAATCTATAAATATTTTAAAGAATCAAATTCCTGTAAGCATGAAAATATCTACCAAATCTGTCTTCCCCCAGCAAAACATTAATTTACTGGGAAAAAAGCCCTTGTAAAGTTTTAGTTAGTGTTTTTGGGGGGGTTGGGGATTTATTTTCCTTAGAGCAATTTTTTCAGCAGAAATCTATACCATATCATCTCTGCAACTGGTGCAGCTAATCTAGTGGAGGTCCATCAAACTGAAGGATTTCTCCATGGATTAATATCTACACAAGGAAGAACACTGGGATAAATAATCCATTATAGTTCTCTCTCAAAGTTTCCTCAGTTTCCTCAAAAACATTTCCTTTTTGTTTCAGTTTCCTTTCTTGTACTCACAATGCACAGATTTAAACTTTTCAGAGCACACACTAACTGTGAAATAGTGGCACACTGCCCTATTTATGCTCCCTAGTTACATACACATAAACTCTTTTTCTGACCATTTTTTTTTGAAAGGCACTCAGTCTTAACCCAGCTTCTTTCCATTGCTGGCATGACAGTGATTAGGATCTCACTCATTGACATAACTGTTGTTTATGTGCTTTCTGGATGCAAAATTAGCTGGAATGCACCTCATAAGCTCCACTTGCAATAGGCAAGTGATGGAAAATCTCCCCTTTCTACTAAAAGCATTACTTTCTTCAGGGATTCATTCTTAGCCATCCGAATCGAAGCATTATAATCCCTTACATTTATTTTCCTTTCCAATTCACTGAAGACATACTGTGGAAATACCCATTTGCTTACAAAGGGTCATAGTCAGTCTTCACCAAATAAATCCCCTCTCCAATTCCACAAAGCTGGCAGCACAGAAGAATGCCTGGAGTTTCCCTCGTACAACAGCTTTAGAAGAGCATGAGCTCTTTAATGGCCACAAAACGTCTTCCTGCAGGAAAAGATGCTTTGATGAGCAAAGCCTATAAGAAGCATACACCCTGGCTGAGAGGTGTTGACCCTCATTACTCATAAAAAAACTGCACATCCAGAAGTTGTTCAGTGTCGCACTCAGCACGCTGCGGAGTAAACTACAAATGAAGGTGGTGTTCTGGCACCACATACAATCATAAGAGCAAAACAATCAGAAGGACTCATAAAATCTGATACCACAGGCTACCTGTTGGTACACTTTGTTCTAGCACACAACTCCTCTCACTAACAGAAGCCTCTAACACCTATAACTTTCTAGATGTGGCAGAAACCCCATGGTAACCATTTTCTTTGAAATTAAACACCATTTTTCTGCGTAGAGAGGGAAGATCAATAGCTACATGGTTTTAAAACCACTTTTTGGGTATTTTTTCTGAGTCAGATCAGCCAGATTTGTTTACTCCAGTACTTGAACAACTGCCAAAGTTTTAAAAAAGACCCATGAAACACAGTATTTTCATTAGTTGGGACACAAATGACTCTGTAAATTTATACTATAGATCCTTCAAATTAAAATTTATCACCTGCTATTCAAATTGACCAAGAAGGACATAGAAAAAACAACCCATATTTTAGGCAACTAGGACTAGTCACAAATAAACAACTCATTAACAAATCATTCCAAACAGTATTTGCACATACTAACTTGCCAAATAGAAAACTATAAATTAATATGGATCAGTTTTTAAATCATTCATATACATACTAAATTTCAAATTATTTTTGCAGCAAATCTTATGACTTGCTATGAGCAAGCAAAGTTACAACCAAACATAGAAACATTTTTGACTAGCATAATACCAGAGCTGCTGTCTAGTCAACTTCGTCATGAGATGCTTACAATATTTTCCTTCAGAAGTTATACCAAACAATTAATGTCATTGTATTTTCCCTTTCCAACCCCTCTTACCTAGCACAGACCATAAGTCTTATATTTAGGCATCCCCTGAGCAGAAACAAGGAGAGCAACAAGATTTGCTTCAATGGTGAACACAAGATCAGCCAGAGGCATAATTTCTACCATTAATAGGCTCAATATCCTATCAAAGGCAACATGAACAAATTAAAAGGTATGCATATGGAAAATTCATACCACTGTAAGACATCTATACCATGAACATCAGAGCACATCACCCTTTAGAGCCACCCAAAAGCCACAGGCTCTATGGCAAGAAGCTCATGTGAGCTAATCTAGAGGGCTACTTCAAGCTTAGATGTCTCACCCTGGACATGTCCAATTCCTTCTACTATGTGCCAAAGGCACCTAAATGCCCTGTGCACCATACACAGCTACACTTATCCAGCTTAACCTCAGCATCTTTGGTGCACAAATATCAATCTTCTCAATTTTACTAAGTAAGTCCTGATCTGTAAGTTTTACACATTTTCCGAGCTCCTGCTTGGGAGACTCAGTGTTGCAGTGTCTAATTAATGCTGCTAATGCCAGAAAGCATCACGGCATGAGACTTGCCTACCTGCCGCAGAAATATTTGTTGGTGACTAGTCAAAAGTTGTAATGCTTTTTTTTTCCTATTCTTGGAAAGTGGAGAATGATGGTTGGCTGTTTTCCATCAGCATAACAAGGGTGTCGTGGTTTGACCCTGGCTGGATGCCAGAGACCCACCCCAACTTCTCATGAAGGAGAAAACTAAAAAAACAAACTGGAAAATAAAACTGGAAAATAAAATAAAACTGGTCACAGGCAAAAGAAGCAAGGCAAAACTATAAATAAAGAACATAAAGGGTTTATTTTCTAACTAACAAGCTCAGAACTGCAAGGGAAGCATCATTTAGAAGGCAACCTTTCTCCCCCCACCCCTCCTTCTCTTACAATAGATGTAATATTCCCTTTTCCACCAGGAGAAAAAGGGGGAACATAGGGTAGGGGTAAACCAGGCAGGTTGG